>JALMQS010000839.1:9187-350802 GCA_024734495.1 Forficula auricularia
CCAATTTAAATGAAATTATATAAAAAAATAAAAACATTTCCACTCTGATAAATTCCGCAAACATTTCTCTATAAAAATAATTGTTTACCTCCTCAATTTAAATAAAATTATATAAAAAAAATATTAAAAATAAATACATTTCGATTCTGTTAAATTCCTGCAAACACTTCTCTATAAAAATAATTGTTTACTCAATTTAAACAAAATTATATAAAAATAAATACATTTCACAAGTCTGTTAAATTCCGCAAACATTTCTCTATAAAAATAATTATACACTCAAATTTTAAATAAAAATTATTTAAAAGGAAAAGGAGAACGATGGAGAAATCAATACCAATCGACTTGATTGAGGAATAATGGAATTAAAATAATTATCGGAAAAGAGGTTTTTTTATCTAATTAGATTTTCCTCTTACTAAAAACAAGGACTAAAGATGATCAAGGACACTCGATGGTGGAGAAATAATCTCCGGAATCGAAGCAAAAGATACAATGTATACATAAATTAATGTAAAATAATTGGTTTAATAAAATTTATAAAAAAAAAAAAAAAATTATTTAAAAGGGAGAGGGAGGGAAGGAAGGAAGGTCAACCAATCGACTTGATTGGGGAATAATGGAATTAAATAATTATCGGAAAAGAGGTTTTTTTATCTAATTAGATTTTTCCTCTTATTAAAAACACGGACCTAAATATGAATAACAAAGGACACTCACGATGGTGGAGAAGTACCTCCGGAATCAGAAGACAAAAATACAATGTATACATTAATTAATGTAAAATAATTGGTTTAATAAAAATTCTAAAAAAAAAAAAAAAATTATTTAAAAATTACCACATTATTTCATGTAAAAAATTGCTTCAATAAAATCATTATTACTATTAATTTAAAAAATAAAAACATTTCATTCTGAAAATTCTGCAAGCATTTCTCTATAAAAATAATTAGAGGCTAAAAAGTAAAGAAATAAATTAAAGTTAAATGTAAAGTGTGTAAAAACTACAAAAAAACACGCTTTTGTCAGTAGTGCACACTGCAAAGCGTACAAAAATAATCTAATAACCTTTAAAAAGTCAAAAATCGTGACTGGGGCGTCAGAAGCTTTTATATTAATTTCCAAAAAGTGCCACTACGCTTTTTGATAAAGTATAACATTATTTTGTACTTTTTAGAAGCATGTTTTTTTCTAGTTTTTTTTTCTTTAAATATAATTTATTTTTTTACTTTTTAGTCTGTAATTATTTTTATAGAAAAATGTTTATAGAATTTAACTGTATAATGAAATGTTTTTATTTATATATATAATAATTTCATTTAAATTCGATAAACAATTATTTATATCGAGAAATGTTTGCGGAATTTTCACAGAATAAAAGTCACATTGATACATACATACATACCATACATACAGATGAAGCTAAAATAAAGCATGTTAAAAATTAAACTATCTATAATATCTTATTTAGTTTACAAGCTTCAACGCTCAGACAGGCGGCTATTGTACCGACACTAATAGGGTTCCGTTTTCTACTTTCTAAGCCCTTACATCAACAATTTGAAAGAAAAAAATATATATATTGTAAAGAAATCACGAGAGTGTTAATCATTTACAAAATTCGAGTTGTCATGAAATGTTTTATTACATGTCAGAAGGGTTCTGTTCACCCCAAGAATTGAAAATAGCAATTGAGGGGACAATTGGCTACCCTATAATCTGGACCCATCTGACAAATAAATAAATGTATCGCGGATTTTATAGATTACACACTCTCTCGTGGTTTCTTTACCTTTAGACAAGTCTCCCTCTATCGGCAATTTGAACTTTTTCTTTGGCTTCGTATGTTCAAACAAACTCAATCTGAGGGCGCTCGCTAATCAGTTTTGATTAATAAAACAAAAAAAAGTTGAAATTTGTGCCATATATAACGTTTCGGGAAAAGTGTTCTCTCCTTATCAATTGATGAAATTTTGAAAACCTTTTGCATTGTAAGTATAAAAGGAAAGGATTGTTTTTTAAAAAATAATTGCATTTTTTTTTATCTATTAGCAAAACAAGTTTGTATTAATAATAATCTTAACCTCTGTGCTTTTCTAGCTTTCTATGCTGATAAAAAAAAACTGACAACTCGTTAAAATTTCCAGAAAGCGTAATACCAAGTCTAGAATAAGTTTTCATTTTTTTTTTAATCAATTTCTGTTTTTTGATTACTATTTTTCCACTTGTAATTATATTCTTGATAGATCTGCAATGTTAATGGGTAATTTTTGTGTGCAGATCACATCGTGATGACGCCGAAGAAGAAGACGGACAAGAGCACAACGCTGGCGATCGAGCGGCAAAGGGTGGGCGTGCTCGGTCACAAGGACCACCAGGACCAGCAGAAGGTGCATGTGGCCGGTGGACACCACCAGGGCATCGTCATCAATAAACAAGTCAACGAAGGTTAACTTAACTCACTTCCACGCACACACACCTTGCCACCCAACCTAATTTACTTCATTCTTAATATTGCGCTTGCTTAACCAAATTAACATCTATTAACTCGCTCCTTATTCACACCATTTACTGCTTCTTTTTTTACTTGCCCAGTACGGGTAAGTAACGTAATAGTCCAAGGAAAATTGCTGATTTTGTTTTGTTCATTTTTTTTTTGTTTCAAAATATTTGTACTATTTAATTAGGTAATATTAATACAAACAAAAATAATTTTCTCAACTAAATTCTGTATCATCTACAAAAAATTTCATCAAAATCGGACCCTCCGTTCAAAAGTTACAGAGCAAAAACAATACAAACAAACACACAACACCCGTCCTCTTTTGGGCTAGAAATTAATTAATTAATTAAAAGTGCCAGATTTATTTATAATTAAATTCTCTTGGTTCGCAAATTATATAACTAATTAAATAATTTGCAACAATCTTTAATATTATAGAAATTAATTATTTAATTAGATTTTATTAAATTTTTCTTACGGACTAAGTGCAATTATATATAATTGAACACTAATTAATCTTTAATTAATTAATTTGATTAATTAATCTCTCCGACCAATAAAGAGGCCCTATATGTTTATTTGTTTGTAGAAATGATGTGTTCTCATAACTTTTGAACAAAAGGTCCGATTTTGTTGCAGTTTTTTATAAATGATTCATTATTTTATTGAGGAAGTTTTTAGATATATTATATTTACTTTACTTTACCTGTAATAATAATTAAGATTAAAATTTTTGAAAATAATTATATTTAACTAGAAGTGTAAGCAATATGATATTTTTTCATTTTCTATTTAATTTAATTATTATATATTATTAGATGTTGTAGATAAATTAAATTAATTACATATATATATCGCTAGTGGATTGGCTTGAGCGATTGACTTCAAAATACATGAATCGAATCTGGTTTCAGTTAGAAAAATTTGCATTTTTGACAAAAAAATTTGACCTCTTGCCAAATAGAGAAGACATTGAGAAAACACTCTCAAATTGTGCTCAAATGGGCCCCTATGGGAAAGTTTTGGAGTAGTTCTGATTGTTTGTATATATATGTTTTTAGGGCACTGAATCCAAATCTGAACTCTCCCACCAAAATTTCGTGACGCAACATTGTATAAAATGCAAAAAAAGGTGAAAACTTTCATTTTTTTGCGGTTTTTTGCTTATAACTTCGAAACTATCAACTTTTCTCAAAAGCTTTTTATTTTCAAAATGAAAGTTCATAAAATTTCCTACAAATTCCAATATTTGGGTTTTTTTCTCCGATCAACGGTTCTAGCTCAAAAATCCAAATTTTCGACCTCGGCAGCCCCCTTCGTACTTTTTTCGATATTTTCCCATTTTGACCATTAAGGTGCAGGTTTTCGACAAAGACCACTCTATACATTTTTAAACTAGATTAAATTTGCTACAATTGAAACAAAGTTTCATCTTAATTGGATAAATGGTGATCCGTGCAGCAATGGGGTTGAAATTTTGAAAAATTGCAATTTTTTGCAAAAAAATCGCAGTTTTTCCTTCATAAAAATGAAAACAACTCATCCTAGAAACTTGATTCCTATTTCATTCTCTAGGAAATTTTATAGACTTGAACGTTTACTCGGACTACTTTTTTGATAAAAGTCTTAGATTTATGGATATCCAGCATTTTCCATGACTCTTCTGAGGATTCGGATCATATCCTGTCATGGGAAATTCTGGATATCTATAAATCTAGGACTTTTATCAAAAAAGTGGTCCAAGTAAACGTTCAAGTCAATAAAAATTTCTAGAGAATGAGACAGGAATCAGGTTTCTAGGATGAGTGGTTTTCATTTTATGAAAAAAAAATTGCAGTTTTTCAAAACTCATTGCTGCACGGATTACGATTTATCCAATTAAGATGAAACTTTGTTTCAATCGTAGCAAATTTAATCTAGTTTAAAAATGTATAGAGTGGTCTTTGTCGAAGGCCTGCACTTTCATGATCAAAATGGGAAAATATCGAAGAAAGTACGAAGGGGGGCTGCCGAGGTCGAAAACCTGATTTTTTGAGCTCGAACGGTTGATCGGAGAAAAAACCTAAATATTGGAATTTGTAGGAAATTTTATGAACATTCATTTTGAATGGGAAGGTTATTTACGAAAAGTTGATAGTTTTCGAGTTATAAGCGATAAACCGCCACAAAAATGCAAATGTTCACCTTTTTTTTGCATTTATACAATGTTGCGTCACGGTGATTGGTGGAGACATCAGATTTGGATTCAGCGCCCCACAAAACATATATATGGAAAAATCAGAACTACCCCAAAACTTTCCTGATAAAAACACAATTTGACTGGGCTAATTATAATTATATTTATTATCTAGTCCGCAAAATCCTCTTAAATCTTTTATAACTCAGTCCGTCCTTGGGCTAGAAAAGGTTGACATTGTACTCCTTACTCTATGTATAATTCCCCATTAATTATTCTAATATGTTTTTGATTGACAGATTTATGTTTGACCATTAATGTAATTTCCTTTGACTGTTTCGATCCATTCCAGTTGAGGACGTGGAGGAGGATCCGGCGGGCGTGACCCTCGAGTTCCGGGTGTTCCTCGTAAGTGCCCAATCAGGCAAACACACCCACGAGCGGCGCATTCTTCAATATTGGTTCAAACCCGATTTAAAGGAGACCAATCGGCAGGCAACCCTGGCTCAGGAGTTTTTCAGGGAGCTTGTCGCTCCGCTCGATTTTCCCAGAGGTAAGCCATAACCCTCACCCCTCACTGAGACAATAATTATTACAAAACTGATCATCTACCGGGTGAGTTTTTTATCTTGTCTTATAACTTAAAAACAGTGCATTATATGAATAAAAGTTTATTTATATGGAGGGGAAACTAAAGATACTCTATTGTTTGTCGATCTAGAACAAGCTTTCAAGGGTATTTTAAGGTTTAAGTTCTGTTTTTTAAATAGAAACCTATATATTTCTTTTCATTAATCTACAAATGAAACTGAACAACTTTCATAAGAACTATTTTTTATCCGACATCAAATAAACAAAATATTAAATAAATCAATTATTAGGTCTCAAAAAACTCTTAGTAATTATTTTTAACAATTATTCAACTTAATTATCAAATAATAATGATTAAATATTTAATTATTAAATAAATAATTATTAAATTGAAAAGTCACAACAATGAAAATAAGTGTTTATAATGATATTAAAACTTTATTATACACAGAATTAAGATATTATTTTTCTACTTAATAGAATTTCTCAAAATTCTTGAGTTTAAAAAAGTTTATTTCTCGTGTCAATCCAATAGATAGTTAGGTATATTGTATTACTATAATAAAAATGGAACATTTTTTTGTTGAAGACAGAATTAAAATGGTCTTAATTTATGCGTGAATGTGTGGAAGAAGTGTTATGGGGATGCCATTGAAATGGATGCCGAGCGTTTTCCTGATAGGAATACACCCTATCAAGCTTCATTTTATCGTGATGTAAATCTGTTTAAAAAAATACACTAAATGTAAAGCAATACAGGCCAAAAACGAAATTGGAACTGGAATTCATCCAGAAGACTTGCGATAACCTTTGGAATTATTAAATTATATATTTAATAATTAAATATTTAATCATTATTATTTGATAATTAAATTGAATAATTGTTAAAAATAATTATTAGGATTTTTTTGAGACCTAATAATTGATTTAATATTTTGTTTATTTGATGTCGTATAAAAAAATTGTTCTTATAAAAGTAGCTCAGATTTTCTTGTAGATTTTGAATATGAAAAGAAATATATAGGTTTCCATTTAAAAAACAGAACTTGACCCTAAAATACCCTTGAAAGCCTGTTCTAGATCGACAAACAATAAATAGCGTAGTTTAGTTTCCCCCTCCATATAAATAAACTTTTATTTGAAACTTTTTCCATATAATGTCCTGTTTTTGAGTTATAATACTGTCTCAAGATAAAAACTCAGCCGGTATATTATGCCTGGTAAATTAATCTTAAAAAACAAAACATGCTTGTGAATAATAGTAGGTAGGTAGTTATGTAAAACAAACCAATCTGAAATTAAATGTTATTATTATTATTATTATTATATAATATTACTCACTCACTCACTCGGAAATAACTTAAATTATATAACAGAAAAATTATGAGCAAATTCTAATTTTAAAAATGCAATCACTCAAGAGTAGCAGGGATGTTGATTCACAAAGAGAAACAAAGAGGTTGTCCTTCTGGCTAGATGCAAATAAGCATACACACATACATATCGAGATGATATATCTCGTATATATATATTATTTACTAGCTGTGAGGCCCGCCTTGGCAGAGCCTCTTACTAGCCACAGGGCACGCCCTGGACCCCAGCAGCTTTATTATTGATGTTTTATTAGTACTGTTATTCTAGAATAAAGTCTTGAATATATATAATTGAAGATTCTATTTTACTGGCCCGTAATTTTAAAATTTAAATTAAAAAACATCAAAAGATGATACAAATAAAATATTTTTTTATTAAAATTGACCTTGTCCAAAGGAACATTTGGTCACCAAAAAATTTGTCAAAATGTATAAAAAACGATAGATAGATGATATAGATTTATTTTTCAAAACAATACAATAACAGTTGATATTGAATTCTATAAAGAAAATAAACATACAAAATTTGAATGTATATTGTTCTATTATGATTGTTGCTAAATTTGCTGGAGGGGGGCATCAAAAATATTTCATGCTTGTAGTAAAATTTTCTCTTAGCCCGGCCCTGTTTATACCTTTAACTAATATGTATACTATATAGCTATACATTTATAACGTGTGTCATTTTTTTATGAGTAATCTCTCTATAAATATTTTCAAACTTTAAAAAAAAGAAAATGAAAAAAAATGCTAACTTCCATTGTGAAGAGGGTTCTTTGTTTGTCGGCCTGACCATTTTAACCTTTTTCATTATTTCATGACCCTTTTAGATCTTTGAATAAAATTTATGGCCTTTAAATAAAATTGAAAAATGAAATTAATTTTAAATTGATGAAACTATATCATCATCATCCTATAGACTGTGATAAATATGTGTTCAAAATTTCATCTCAATCGGATAAACGGTGTCGAAGTTCATTGGAAAGAACCAACAAAGATTGATTTTTATATATATACATTTGTTTGAGGCTATAGTTTCGAAGACTTGGTCTTCATCATCAGTCTTTTTTAATTAATATTATTTTAATGCATTGGCTAAGAGGCCAGTTATGGCGAAAAAGTTGAAATATAAAGCCAACTTCTATTTAATATTTTATTTTGGGCAGACGTAATCGATATTTTACAACGTTTTGAGCGCTACTCTGCTGCTCTTCATCAGTGCACGTCAACTGGAAAAGATTATTGCATGTTTTAACTTTTTATGATTAATTTTTAAAGGATGGAATTGTGGATTATATATGTAGTACTTAGCCAAGTCACAACTTGTTTACCAGAGTGTAATGATTCCAAATGTAAAACGTCTGCTGGAGATAAATTCTAATTATTTTCAACTTTTTTTCGCCATAACTGGCCTCTTAGCCAATGCATTAAAATAATATTTATAATTAAAAAAGACTGACAAGTCTTCGAAACTATAGTCTCAAACAAATAAATAATATATAATAATCCATTCAATAAGTCCGTAGGATGACACATAGATGGCGTTACTAGAATTTTTCCATATGATTTTTATTTAGTACTAACCTTCAAACGATACGTGTATAAATTTGACAGCAATCTGACTATTGATTCGTGAGTTATAGCATTTTGTGTGAAGCAACTTTTGTTATTGAAAAAAAAATGGAAAAAAGTGAATTTCGAGTTTTAATAAAGCATTGCTTTTTGATGAAAAAAATACAGTGGAAACCAAACAATGGCTTGATAAACATTATCCGAACTCTGCTCCATCGAGACAAATGGTAGAGAAGTGGATTGCTGAATTTAAACGTGGTCGTACCAGCACAAATGATGCAGAGCGCAGTGGACGCCCAAATGAGGCTGTTATTCCAGAAAACATAAAAAAATCCACAAATTGGTTATGAACGATCGCAAATTGAAGGTGCACGAGCTAGCTGACATTGTAAAGATATCAGATGGTAGTGTTTTTACCATTTTACACGAACATTTGTGCAAAGTGGGTGCCGCGTGAGCTCACAGTCGACCAAAAACAACAACGAATCGATGCTTCAGAGAAGTGTTTGGCGCTGTTAAACCACAACAAAATGGAATTCTATCGTCGATATGTGACAATGGATGAGACATGACTTCACTATTACACCAGAATCCAAAGAGACAGTCCAGCTGAGTGGACAGCAGTCGGCGAACCGAATCCAAAGCGAGCAAAGATGCAACAGTCGGCCGGTAAGGTGATGGCCTCTGTATTTTGGGATGCGAACGGAATAATGTTCAGCTGACTATCTCCAAAAAGGAACCACCATCAACAGCGACTATTACTGTGCACTTTTGGATCGATTGAAGGCTGAAATCGCAAAGAAACGGCCACATTTGCAAAGAAAAAAGTGTTGTTTCACCAAGACAATGCACCGTGTCACAGATCGATTGAAAATGTGGATGAATTGGAGCTTCAAATTGCTTATCCACCCACTATATTCTCCAGATTTAGCCCCCAGCGACTTTTTCCTGTTTTTCAGATCTCAAGAGAATGCTTGCTGGAAAGAAATTTAAGTCCAATGATGAAGTAATCGCTGAAACTGACGCCTATTTTGACGAGAAAGAGAAATCGTACTATAAAAGTGGTATCGAAAAGTTGGAAAAACGCTATACTCGTTGTATCGCCCTCGAAGGCAACTATGTTGAATAATAAAATCGAGTTTTGTCAAAATTTTGTTTTTTCTTACTTATCCTACGGACTTATTGAATGACCCGTTATATTTCTATCTACGAGCCCCGTCCTATCTCAATTGGCCCACCAATATTTTTTCTTTTTAAATAAAATTATGCTAATTCACGGTAAATTTAATTTAAATATTTATTTTTATTATCATTTGGAACAACATTTTAAACAATTTAAAACATTTTATTGTAACATTTAACTTAAAATTATTTTTTAATTGTTAAAAACAAGGAAAACATACAAAATCAACCTTTACCACTGTGTGACGTCGCCTTTATTTTTAATTACGGCATGAATTCTTTTGGGCAACGTACTTATTAAGTTTTGACACTCATCTTGAGCCAAAGTATCCCAAATATTTTGAAGTTTGTGTTTTAATTCGCCTTCGTTTCTAGCTGATTGTATTCGTAATAGCTTTTTCATTGTGTGCCAAAGAGTTTCTATTGGTGACAAGTCGGGACTGTTTGCCACCCACTCCAAAAGTGGAACATTATGATCTGAAAGCCATTTTAAAAATTTTCTTTATGTATGCCCCGTCTTGTTGGAACACAAAATTATTATTATTCTGCAATGCATCTGACATTGTTGGAAGTAACGATTTTTTAAAATCTCTAAATATTTATTGGTGTTTACAATTCCATCAATGAACTGAAGTTTTCCAACACCTCTAGCAGACATTGAACTCCATACCATAACTGAAGCAGGAAATTTTACTTTCCTTTTTAAACAATCTGAATTGAAAGCTTCATTTTTCTGACGAATAACTCTGCTTCGATTGTCCCCAACACAAACTTCAAAACGAGACTCATCACTCCAATGGACACTATTTCATTCATCACTCGTCCAATTAATGTGACTTTTAGCCCATTTAAGCCGGTTTTTCTTTTGTTTTAATGTCAAGAGTGGCTTTTCTTTCGCAAAAAAAAAAAAAAATAGTAAAAATACAAAAAAAAAAATTTGGAATAAGTTGCAATAAAATTACCTTGTAAGTTTTAAAACCTAACTTAGGGGCTTCTCTATGGCACGTGGATATTGAAACAGTTCGCCCCACAGCATCGCTCCAAAGAACAGATAAATCACCATAGTTTTAACGCCTGTTTTTTCTAATAATCTTCTTCAATTCCCGTCTATCAGCATCTGATATTTTGGATTTCGACGCATACCGAGGTTTTGTAGCTATTGTACCCGTTGTCTTATAAACACGAATAATATTTCTGACAGTAAACTTTGATAAATTACCTAGATCGCTAATTTTCGCGTTTGATTTTCCCTTTTTAAATAAATTGATAATAATTGAGTGAATTTTTTCATCAACAACCTTTCCACGAGTCATTTTTACTAATAATAAACAAAACAAACTTTCTTTTGTTGGAAAAAGGCAAAGCCTACTTGATTATTTAACATATTCAAAGATTCTTAAAAAAAAAATCGTGAAAAGCAAAGAACTATTTTTTATATAAAAATATGTTTTTAACAATTAAAAAATAATTTTAAGTTAAATGTTACAATAAAATGTTTTAAATTGTTTAAAATGTTGTTCCAAATAATAATAAAAATAAATATTTAAATTAAATTTACCGTGAATTAGCATAATTTTATTTAAAAAGAAAAAAATATTGGTGGGCCAATTGAGATGGGACGGGGCTCGTATATAATTTCAATATGTATGTGTGTATGTTTATTTGCATGAAGCAGAGGACAACCTTTTTGTATCTCTTTGTGGGTAGACTTACTAA
The DNA here is from genome assembly GCA_024734495.1 of Forficula auricularia. Taxonomy (NCBI): domain Eukaryota; kingdom Metazoa; phylum Arthropoda; class Insecta; order Dermaptera; family Forficulidae; genus Forficula; species Forficula auricularia. The sequence goes on from JALMQS010000839.1 coordinate 20,301, forward strand.
TGAAATAATTTTTTGAAAATCTTTAAAATCCTGTTGCAAATTCTTTGAATAAATCGTTTGTTATCTTCTCATATTTTTTACGTTATTTTCCCTTTGTTTCATTGTTGGAAAGTGAATCAAAAGTTGTTTTTTTTTCAATTATTCTGGCGGGCCGGATTTAACATCGTAATCGGTCTGATTAGGCCCGTGGGCCGGCAGTTGCCCCCCACTCCTGTTTTAAACAACAAAAATTAAATTAACAAAAAGCTAAATATCGACTCGACTGTTTTTCTAATATTAATTTAGCAGAAATTTTGCATACGTCCATCTGTATTATTGTCTATTTTCAAAATATTTATTTGTTTATTGTTGCCTGATCCATTATTCCTTTTTTAAAACAACTATTTGGGAGGGGAGGGGGGTCAGATAGGCTAGGTGGTAGCGTGCCAGCCTGCTAACCAGGGGACCCGGGTTCGAATCCGACTCGAGGCATCCAGCTAAAATCTGACCCCGGGGTAGAGACAAATTTAGAAAAAATATAATTAGTATCGTGAATTGGCTTTTGGCTAGAAAGGCCGAAAAGCCAAAAAAACAAAACATTTTTCTAAATTTTTATTGTTAAATTGAGAATTCTTCCCGAAACGTTTGGGATCTCTAATAAACGTTTATATAAAAAAATTGTATTTTTTAAAAAATATATATAGGGCCTCCATATCACCCCTTATGCCCCTCCCACTCAGGATCCGGTTGAGTGGGTCAGGGTGTGGCCACAGCAGAACGGTGAGAAACCTTAGTATGCTGCCACCAAGAATAAAATAATAATAATAACAAAAAAAAAAAAAAAAAGAATACCGCATGTCCAAACAATAAAAATAAATAAATAAATACACTGGGAAGAATAAATAAATAAATAATCAAACAAATAAAATAAAAAATAAATAGTTAGAATATGTCACTGGAGTTTAAAGAAATTATTGTTAAAAAACAAATAAATAAGTAGACAGGAAGTTGCCGTAGTCAAGAAATAAATAAATAAATAAATAGGCAGGAAACCGCCATGGTCAAAAAAAATAAATATTTGACTGGGAATATAGGCTACTGAGTAAAGTATTAAATAAATAGATCAACGCTGAAAAAAGGGTTGGGCTGGGCCATCTCTCCAGAAGAAATCAATAAGGTGGTCATTATTATTAGCCGTCATGATACATCTGGCAATCGGCGATAGCATTCCGGGTCGCTCCGAGTAAAAACTCTCGAACCGTAAACTTACTTACTAAATTTTTTAAAATATATAATAGATTATTTTAAAGGTCCGAACAACGAGTCTGATCAGGTAGTAAATAATAATATAAAAAATCTTATCCCAATTGCTTATATGGTTTTTGTGTTGTTTAATTTCAGATTACGTTGGATTTATTAAGAAAATCATGAAACTACTTCAAAATGGATTCAAAGGGATTCGAAAGATTGAAGTGACCCTGGCCCAATTGGACGACCTGGAGGCCCCGCCGACCAGACCCTGTGAGTTGAATTGGAGCCCCACCCCCTGTCCCCTCCCTTGCCCCCAATCCACTCCATTCATTCAACAAGTGGTGGTTGTTGTTATTAATATTCTTCTTCTTTTCATCAACTACTCTAGAACAATCTATATTTATATATAGTCCAGGCAAATTACGATTTTAACACCCGGTAAAGATTTTATTGTTGGAATAAATACCTTTATTGGTATTAGAATATTACTACCCTAAGTTTTACCACAAATCTATGTTGTGGAAATTTTTCTACGCGCCTCAAAATGAGAAGATTTCCGAGTTTTTCCAGTTTTTCTTGAATAACTCTAAAACCGCTTATCAAATCAAAAAAATATTTATTAGATGAATTAAAGCTCTTTAAATTACGCGTAAAATGATAACAATTGCATCTATTTACGTTCTGTAGAACCAGTACTAGCGCTTGTCAAAAAACAGCCCCCAGGGATCACTTTTGAATATCCCTAAAACTCGTACTTTTTTCGATTGTTCCCCATTTTGACCATGAAGGAGCACATTTTCGACAAAGACCACTCTATACATTGTTAAACTAGATTAAATTTGCTACAATTTAAACAGAGTTTCATCTTAATTGGATAAAGGTAACATGAGGTTGAAGTTTTGAAAAAATGCAATTTTTTGCAAAAAATCGCAGTTTTTCCTTCATAAAATGAAAACCACTCATTCTAGAAACTTGATTCTTATCTCATTCTCTAATAAATTTTGTTGACTTGAACGTTTACTTGGACCACTTTTTTGATAAAACTCTTAGATTTTTTTTTTTTTTTTTTTTTTTTTTTAATGCAGTCGAATGCAAGGCGGTGCACCCAGTGCCGATCGTGGCCCACTATGGATCTCAAGAAGACCCTTGCTGTTACCGAAGAGAAGGAAGAGGTGTTTAAGTGAGAGGGTGTGAGACGTGTGAGATGTGTCTATGCACCCTGGTTTTTGAAGGTTTTGAAGATCATGGAGAGTGCTGGGAAAGATAGAGAGAAGCTGGGAGAGGAGGTTCCAGTTCCTTGAAGTCATGGGGATATATGAATTCGCGAAAAATGAAGTTGGTCCGGCACTTTTCTAATTTGACCGCAAAGAGTGTTTGGGAGTCGGCAAAACGATGATGCTGCGTGCAAAGCATGCTTTGGGGGAATTATTGATTTTATCTCATCAGAGCACCTGCCGTGATAGTATCTATAGAAAAGGGGAAAGGCCGGAGACATCTCTTCGATGAGCCAGCGAGTCGAGGGAGTCGGTGATTAGGTAGAAATCGTCAATTAGCCTGACGGCTCGTTTCTGAATTGCATCAAGGGTAGCAAGAGAATATTTTGAGGCTCCTCTCCACAGATGAGAGCCGTATTCAGTCGAGACAGGGCGGATTTGGGCCTTGTAGATGGTGAGAAGTTTGTGGGGGTTTGTAAAATCGCTTGGACCTGAATAAGAAGCCAATCTTCCTTGCTGCAGATTTCGCCACAGAGGAGATGTGTTCATTCAAGACAGGTCAGATGCGACAGAGACGCCCAACATGGATAGGCTGTCACACATTTTCGGGGTATTCGAATCGAAGTTAAGATTTATAGATATCCAGCATTTTCCATGACGCTTTTAAGGATTCGGATCAATCTTGTCCGGAAAATGTAGGATATCTATAAATTTAAGACTTTTTTCAAAAGAGAGGCCCAAGTAAACATTCAATCAAATAAAATTTCCTAGACAATGAGATAGGAATCAAGTTTCTAGGATGATTGGTTTTCATTTTATGAAGGAAAAACTGCTATTTTTTGCAAAAAACTGCAAACTTCAACAACATTGCGGCTTGCGGCACGGTTACCATTATCCAATTAAGATGAAACTTTGTTTGAATTGTAGCAAATTTAATCTAGTTTAAAAATGTATAGAGTGGTCTTTGTCGAAAACATGCTCCTTCTTGGTCAAAATGGGGAACAATCGAAAAAGTACGAGTTTTAGGGATATTCAAAGGTTATTCTCCCGGGGGCTGTTTTTGACAAGCGCTAGTACCGGTTATACTGAACCTAAATAGATGAAATTGGTATCATTTTACGTGTAATTTTAAGAGCTTTAATTTATCTAATAGATATCTTTTTGATGTGATAAGCCGTTTTAAAGTTATTCAAGAAAAACTGGAAAAACTCCGAAATTTTCTCCTTTTGAGGCGCGTAGAAGGATTTCCACAGCACAGATTTGGGTGACAACTTAGGGTATTAATATTGGAGTACCAATAAAGTTATTCCAGCAATAAAATCTTTACCGGGAATTTATTTCCTGTTAAAATCGTAATTTTAATTGATATATTCTCAATTTCAATTTTATCATCTTTTTTATTTTCATTGATATTTTATTTAGATTAAATCTAAAAATAATATACACTCTTCTGTAATCTGTATTGTAGTAAAACGACTTTCAGAATTTATAGAGCATTATACACGATACGATTTTATTATCTATTAAAAATTTGTATACATTGGCTAACTCTTCTACACAAAGGGGCGACGCTAGCGCCTCTGATGGCAGCTTTTAAAATGTTTTAATTGAATGCCAGTGGGATTAAAAATAGGCTGACGTGTTCTGATGTGGCCATCCACTTGACTTTACAATACAATCTGGCCCCTCACTTTTATATAATATTTAATATAATGTTGGAGGGGGGGGGGTTAGTTTTTTCATTTTTAGTCTTCTGGGGGCCCACTAATTATGTATACAAAATTTGGTTGAATTTATTAATTTAGCAGAAATTTTATTTTAATTATATTTTAATTTTTTGGCCATACAACCCCCCCCCCCTCCCATTTTGGGTGGTTAGTATTCGCATTTTTAGTCGTCTGGGGCTCACTGATTATTTATACAAAATTTGGTTGAGTTTGATACAAGAGCCTAGATTTTCATTTTTAGACCCTACACCCTCCCCCCACCCAATATATATACGAAAATTCAACCGCTCCAAATATGACCCACTAGTAGAAGAGGCAACCCTTTTAGAAGGAAATGGTGATTATGCCCAAGTGCGGCTACCAGATGGCCGCGAAACCACTGTGTCTTCGAGGAATCTTGCCCCGACTGCCGAATTTTCGAAAGAAAATGAAGGTGGAAAAGAAACGAAACGGAAGAGATAATCCGAGAGGATGGAGATTCTGAAAACATCAACGAGGAGGTTTCTTTTCAAGAAGATGAAGATACTCGGCTCCAGGAAGAAGTGAAAGATCCCAAAAACCACTTAAAGGACTATATCTCTAAATAAAAAAAAAGGGGGGGGGTGATTGTGATAAAATCTAGAAGGCTGTTTGTTTTGTTTACGATTATGTATATATTTATTCATTCTGTATTAGGCGTTTTCTGTTAAATAAAACCTTATTAAAAGGGTTTTCTCATTCTTTATTCTTATAATTTATTTAACAGAAAACGCCCAATACAGAATGAATAAATATAAACAAAACAAACATTATCACAAAAAGTTGTCATTATTTTTTTCGGAAACCCTGTCTTTCGAAGATATATTAGGTTGGGGAATAAGTTCGTTCGGTTTTTTTTTCAAAGAGGATTATTTAAAGGATTTGTTTGTTGTTGAGCAAAGGGTTTGTATTCATTAGACAGTGCCTTTTCTGCTCTACAGGATTGTGTTATTTGTTTTTTCGAATATTTTTAGTTTTTCCTATTTTCCACGCTTAGAAATGGAATACCCAGGTGGCAAAAATCAGCATTTTCGACACCTAGTTTTCTTCGCTTTTCATCGCGGTCAAAAAGCAGCTGAAGCCGCTCGTGACATATGCAACGTGTATGGAAAAGGTGTCATAGGTGAGCGTGCAGCATTGAAATGGTTTGCGAAGTTCAAAAACGACGCCGAGAGTCAAGCAAGATCTCCACCCGAAAAAGACCATGATCTGCGTTTGGTGGGACTGGGAAGGCATGATACACCAGGAAATGCTTGAAAGGAACGCAACGGTCAACAAGGAGCTCTACATTGCCCAACTACGCAGCGTAAATGAGGCTAAGCGACTGAAAAGACCTGACCGACAAGGCCAAGTCATCTTGCTCCACGACAACGCCAGACCCCATGTTGCACAAGTCGTCACTCCAAGAGCTCGAATGGGAGGTTCTTCAACACCCACCGTACTCTCCGGACCTTGTGCCAACAGATTATCACCTTTTCTGCTTCTTGTCGAATCAAATGAGGGGTGTTACCTTCGACGGCGAAGAGGACCTCAAAAACTGGCTCAACAACTTCTTCGACACCAGACCGGACGATTTTTGGCGGAACGGAATCAACAAATTGGTCGAGAGGTGGGAGGAGGTTGTAAACAGTAACGGCGAATACATAATTGATTAATTTATTGTTATAATTATTGTTTTTTGTTTAAAGAAAGCTCTTTGAAAAAAACCGAACGAACTTATTCCCCAGCCCAATACTATATGTACGTATATATCAGGCCTATCGTGATTTTCCCACTGGAGGATTATTTTATACTATTAAACTCTTAACACTAATAATTGTAAAGATGGAATTGGTGGTAATAATTGGTGGTTTGCTTGGTTGCGTCGGCTCAGCTTGGAGGGCCGACTCGATCCTGATCACCCTGCCGGCCTTCCAGGCCTTCCAGGACAAATCCTCAGGTCTGACCTGTGTGTGTGTGTGTGTGTGGCTCTAACCTCTCTCACTCACTCACTCTAGTGACTAGTGCATCGTGCCTTACACACACACCAATACACCAACACAAATTAATAGCCCTCGAGGCGCCTCCAATTACATCGGCTTTATTTAAATATGTACAAAAATAACCCTGGAGAAGAATGAATGGCTGGCTGGAGAGGCGAGGGGGCCGTCTATTTTTAATTTTAATTAAATATTTCTAACCCCACACCAAACGCACCACCCACTACAACAAGTTCTGTCCGAGTAATTGGAAACGGGGCCTTTAAAAATAGTACATTATTTTAAGGATGGACTCTCCCGATGAAAAGAATTTCAATTTTATTATACAATTAAATTAAATGAACAGTTCTTATATATATACCAGGTGAGTTTTTTTTATCTTGAGACAGTCTTATAACTCAAAAACAGTGTATATAGGAAAAAGTTAATTTAAATCGAGAGGGAAACTAAACTACGCTATTGTTTCTCGCCGTAGAACAAGCTTTCAAGGGTATTTCAATGTCAATTTCTGTTTTTTAAATGGAACCCTATCTTTTTCTATACGTCTACTTAATCTACAAAAAAAAAAAAAAACTGAACAACTTTCATAAGAACTATTTTTTTATACGACATTAAATAAACAAAATACATTAATGAATTAGATCTCAAAAAATCTTAATAATTATGTTCAACAATTATTTAGCTTAATTATCAAATAATAATGATAATAATAAATATTTATTAAATAGAAAAGTCACAGCAATGAAAATACTTAAGTGTTTATAATGATTTTAATACTTCATTATATGCAGATTTAAGAGGTTTTTCTACTTAATAGAACTAATTAAAATGCTTGAGCTTAAAAAAGTTTAATTCTACTGTCAATCCAGTTCAATAGTTATATTGTAGGTATTATCATAATTATAAAAATGGAAAATTAATTAATAAAGTAAAGAGTGTGTAGTTTCACAGTGAATGAAATAAACCTCTTTGAGTTTTATTTCATTCACTGTGAAACTACACACCCTTAACTTTATTAATTAATATCATGTTTCACCTAAAACCTACACCACTTTCTCTAAGTAAAAAAATATAAAAATGGAGCATTTTTTTGTTGAAGAAAGAATTGAACTGGTCTTAATTTATGCGGTGAATACACTCTGGAATGTCCCAGAACAGTGTCGGAAAATTATTAATTATTATTAAATTATTTATTTAATAATTAAATATTTGATCATTATTATTTGATAATTAAGTTGAATGATTGTTAAAAATAATTATTATTTGAATTTTTTGAGATCTAATTGATTTAATATTTTTTTATTTGATGTCGTATAAAAAAATAGTTCTAATAAAAGTTGTTCAGTTTTTTTTCTAAATTCAGAATCCAAAGACGGTGTACACCTAATTCCAATCGCGGTTCACCCCTCGGTGTCCATTCATTCTCTCTCTCTCTCTCTCTTGTTTCCTTTTACTTTCACGGACTCTCTAATTAATGTTTCTTTCATTTAAACTTAACGCTTATTATGTTTTCTTTAACTAATTTTAATAAATCGCTAATTTAATTTAAATTTATTTAAACTAAATTGTATTTTTTGAACAATTAATAGTAGATTAAAATAACATTTTTTTTTAAATCATCGATTAAACATAAAACTTTACAAGGTGTCTCAAAAAAAAAAAAATCTATACATATTGATTAAAGATGCGTAGTGAGCGGGGGTTGTACGGCCCCCCTGAAGTAAATAATACAATGTTTTCTTTGTTGTAAAAAACTTTTTATTATTACTTATGGAGACTAGTTTCGACGTCACTTATCTGTCGTCATCAGTCTGCAACGACAAGATTTACAAATTAAGAGCAATTTTAACAGACACCTGATAAAATCAAGCCAGAGTATACATAAAAGGAAATGAAACCACCTATCTCAATTCATTTGCAAGTGCAATTATAAATATATCAGAGCATATGGCATCTAGACTAGACTAGACAGTGGTTCATAGTAGATACCTATATTATATACCGGGTGAGTTGTTTTTATCTTGAGACATCAGTCTTATAACTCAAAAACAGTGCATTATCTGAAAAAAGTTTCAAATAAAAGTTTATTTATATCAGGGGGAAACTAAACTACACTATTGTTTGTCGACCTTAGAACAAGCTTTCAAGGGTATTTCGAGGTCAAGTTCTGTTTTTTAAATTAGAAAGATATATATTTCTGTATATATTCTGAATCTACAAAAAAAACTGAACAACTTTTATTAGAACTATTTTTTTATACGACATCAATTAAACAAAATATATGAATCAATTAGATTTAAAAAAATCCAAATAATAATTATTTTTAACAATTATTCAACTTAATTATCAAATATTTAATTATTAAATAAATAATTTAATAATAATTAATAATTTAATAATTTTTTGACAATGTTCTGTGACTTTCCAGAGTGTATCGCAAGTCTTCTGGATGAAACATCTTTCTTCAATAAAAATAAACTGCAACGGATCGTTGCTAAACTTTATCCAATTCATTTGAAATATTAATATGTTTGTTCCTTTATTATTAATCAGATATCACTTGCAATTTGTAGTTCATGTTGACATTAATTAAAAATAATTCTCATTTAATAGTCGAGGAATAACCATTCTACATTGGATTTTTGACATTTCGGTTATTATTGTAACCATTGCTGAAGACATGGAGTAATCGACTTAAAATCAAAAATAACGATCGATTCTCATCTAATACTAGAGGAATAACCTTATTGCATTCCATTTTTGATGTTTTGACCATTAATGGCAACCTCTACTGAAAACGTGGAAGAATCGACTTAAAATCAAAAAGACTAAATTCTTTTATGGCAAACAACTCAAAAATGAAATGTAAATAAGTGTTTCATTTCAATTTTTAGAACTACTGAGGATGGTCGACCAGTGGTGACCGAAACTGTATAGTTATCAATTAAATAATTCTAATAGTTATTAAAATTATTGTTTTATTATATTTGTGACAAAACCAACCCTTCAATTTAATGAAAAACAACTCAAACTTGAGTGGTTACCAATAATAATCGAAACGTCAAAAACCTAATGTAGAATTGTTATTCCTCAAGTATTAGATGGGAATCAATCGCTATTTTTGGTTTTAAGTCGATTTCTCTATGTCTACAGCAATGGTTACCAATAAAAACCGAAACGTCAAAAATCCAATATAGAATGGTTATTCCTCAAGTACTAGTTGAGAATCAATCGCTATTTTTAGCATTTCACAGAGAAAAGCCTATCCACTCTTACTTAGTTAGGTTAAATGAGTCCTATATTACCATAAACAAATCAAATGAATAAATTTTAAAGAATTCAAAAATCTTACTTTAGAGTAAAGTACTTTAAAATATAATTTTACTAAAAACTTTATTTAACCTTTTTTGTCGGGCCCAAGGTACTTAATTAGGATATTAAATTTCATCAAAATTGGTTAAGTCATTTTAAAGATATTTAGAAAAAACTAAAAAAGTACTGAAATAAAGTACTAATGTTTGTGGGCCGATATGTACCAAAAACTAATCAGCGCTTCATTTTGTTAAACTAATGGTAGGTTTTCAATTTCATTTCAATCGGTGCAAAGGTGTGGAAAAAATCGTGGACGAAAAAAACGATAACACACACACATCCATCCATCCATCCATCCCCACGCACTTCCAAAAAAAATGGCACTTTTTGGCCTCTCGACGAGACTCCAGGTAACTTTTGGCAAAACCGCCACGTGCTAAAATTCAATCTCATTGAATACTTCAATTTGTGACCTTAATTGAGTCCATGGGTTCCGTAGTCTTTACCTGAGGACCCGTTGAAGTCGCGCTTGCCACGCGACCGATTTCAATACTTTCTCCCATGCTTCGCATTGGATAAAGTAAAAATGCTCCATTTTTATTATAGTAATACTATCTACTAAATTGTCAGGAGAAATAAAATGTGTAAACTCAAGAATTTTAAATAGATCTATTTAGTAGAAAATAATCAACACTTATTTTCATTGTTTTGACTTTTCAATTTAATAATTAATTATTTGCTCATAATTAAGTTGAATAATTGTTAAAAATAATTATGTTGATTAATGTCCATTATGATTAGTAGATTAAAAATTCAGTTTATTGGACAAAGTTTTTTATTGAAGTTCTTCTTCAATTTTTGTACAACGTTTCGTCTCTCTCGAGACTTTTTCAAGTACTCAATTGGCTAGAACAACATTGGTTGAAATAAAGATAAAAATAACTGAGACATAGTAGAATTTTTTCTTTCTAAAAAAATTCATTTAGAAAGAAAAATTCTACTATGTCTCAGTTATTTTTATCTTTATTTCAACCAATGTTGTTCTAGCCAATTGAGTACTTGAAAAAGTCTCGAGAGAGACGAAACGTTGTACAAAAATTGAAGAAGAACTTCAATAAAAAAACTTTGTCCAATAAACTGAATTTTTAGTCTGTTAAAAATAATTATTATTTGGATTTTTTTTTTAAATCTAATTGATTCATATATTTTGTTTGATTGATGTCGTATAAAAAAATAGTTCTAATAAAAGTTGTTCAGTTTTTTTTGTAGATTCAGAATATATACAGAAATATATATCTTTCTAATTCAAAAAACAGAACTTGACCTCGAAATACCCTTGAAAGCTTGTTCTAAGGTCGACAAACAATAGTGTAGTTTAGTTTCCCCCCTGATATAAATAAACTTTTATTTGAAACTTTTTTTCAGATAATGCACTGTTATTGAGTTATAAGACTGATGTCTCAAGATAAAAACAACTCACCCGGTATATAATATAGGTATCTACTATGAACCACTGTCTAGTCTAGTCTAGATGCCATATGCTCTGATATATTTATAATTGCACTTGCAAATGAATTGAGATACGTGGTTTCATTTCCTTTTATGTATACTCTGGCTTGATTTTATCAGGTGTCTGTTAAAATTGCTCTTAATTTGTAAATCTTGTCGTTGCAGACTGATGACGACAGATGGGTGACGTCGAAACTAGTCTCCATAAGTAATAATAAAAGGTTTTTTACAACAAAGAAAACATTGTATTATTTACTTTAGGGGGGCCGTACAACCCCCACTCACTACGCATCTTTAATCAAAAATTGCCATTCATAACATTTAAGTTTTAATCAGATTTGAACAGATTTGAATTCACAGATTATCTTATTTTTTAACCGATTTTAAATAAATTGTAGAATCAAGTTTATTCTACTAAAATGTCTGTATTTTTTATTTCGATCAGTTTAATCTACTTCAAATTTATTTTTAATTCGAATGACGGTATCTGTTTGGAACTTTCCCTTAAACTTTCACTTTAGGACAAATTTTCAAATCGATTAGATCGTTAGACAATTTTGTGAATTTTAAAGCTGTGAAAGTGTGTATGTTGCAGTCGAGGGGTGAACCGCGACCTAATATGCTGTACACCTACTTTCACTTGTACTTCCAAATATTTCCAAGAACTTCTAAAATACTTCCAAAGAGGTGTACACCTACTTACAATCCCGGATCACCCCTTGGTTGCAGTTAAAACCCGTTTTTTTAGTAAGAACAGATTCTTACTAGTTAAAACGCATTTCACTGAATACCTTTGTGACAACTAGAATTTACTGATGTTGGATGAGTTTGGTCCAAAGGCCGAGAATTTTTTTTAAACGAAAATGTAAAAAATTACATATTTATTATTATTATTATTTATTTTTTATTTTCTCTCCTCTCAATGGCCTCGGAATGAATTCCATTTTAGCTCCATTGTCTACCATACGTCTAACAATGTGCAATCGATAAACAATAATAATCAAACAATCAACGACAATTAATAATTCAACAACAGCAATAATAAATTAATATCACAGATCACAGCCAAATATAAATTAGACATAACAATTATAAAATTGTGTACAATCAAATACCTATACAATAATCAACAAATAAACAATCAATAAACAAATAATTACAAAGAATTAAATAGTATCACAGATAATGAAATAATGTCATAATGAATAAAAATAATAAATAAATAAACAATAAATAAATAAATAAATAAAATAATAAATAAATAATGAAAAAAATGTCACAAATAATCAAATCTTTACAGCCAAATATAAATTTATATAATAACTATATATGTAGTACATCTTTATTAGTTATAGAGGATGTAATTTTTGACATTTTCGTTTAAAAACTTTTGAAAATAAACATCCAAAATGAGGCGGAAGGTCAAAAATGAAGATTCCAGACCATTGGGCCAAACTCAACCAACGCCCGTTTTAACTACAATTCTACCCATTCTATCCGGCACAGCTCCTATCACCTACAGTCCACTGATAATCAACTCTTAGAAATCCCCCTTTTTGGAATTATTCAATCTGTTAAAATTATCATAGCTAACAAGTTTCCAATCCATTAGAGAAACCTCCCCCGGATTGAAAATATTGCTGAAATCAACACTCATGGGGGAAATTTAAAATAAAAACTTAATATTAATTTTAATTTGGATGATTTTTGCAGTGTCGTCTGATTTGGAGTCTTCGGGGAAGCCAGTGGAGCTGACCGAGGGCAAAGTCCTCGAGTTGATCGAGTCCTGCTTCCCGAACCCTGTCTGCGCTGCGGAATTGGCCCGGACATGGGGCTGGCCCGAGGAGGACATCCTGCAGCATCTGACCCAGCTGCAGAACAAAGGGCTGGTCAAAGCCCTCGAGCATGGCGGCTTCACCCGCGTCCAGCAAACAGACGCCAAAGTCCAAGTATACAAATAAATAAATACGGTCATTACAACACGTCGGTCAGGGCAACTCAACTAAAAACTCTTTTGCTGGGAATTTACTAATTAATAGTAATATTTTGGCTGTTAATTGTGGTTGCCTTTGATCTGTCAAATATATCTGTCCAGCCTCTTACCGGGGGTAGAGAGGGCTTACCCTGGTGGGGGTTGTGGGTGGATTTGGTGGGCGAGTTTCGTCAAATGTCTCAAGCTTGGGATTGACCTTCGCTAGTGAGAAGAGGTATAGCCTCGAGGGATAAGAGGTACAGGACAATGTTGTCTAATTTCTAGGCGCGAAAATAGAGATTTCCCTGATATTCACTTCGATTCGAATACCCTGAAAATGTGTGACAGCCTATCCATGTTGGGCGTCTCTGTCGCATCTGACCTGTCTTGGAATGAACACATCTCCTCTGTGGCGAAATCTGCAGCAAGGAAGATTGGCTTCTTATTCAGGTCCAAGCGATTTTACAAACCCCCACAACTTCTCACCATCTACAAGGCCCAAATCCGCCCCTGTCTCGAATACTGCTCTCATCTGTGGAGAGGAGCCTCAAAATATTCTCTTGCTACCCTTGATGCAATTCAGAAACGAGCCGTCAGGCTAATTGACGATTCTACCCTCACCGACTCCTCGACTCGCTGGCTCATCGAAGAGATGTCTCTGCCCTTTCCCTTTTCTATAGATACTATCACGGCAGGTGCTCTGATGAGATAAAGTCAATAATTCCCCCAAAGCATACTTTGCACGCAGCACACGTTTTGCCGACTCCCAACACTCTTTTGCGGTCAAATTGGAAAAGTGCCGGACCACTTCATTCGCGAATACATATATCCCCATGACTTCAAGGAACTGGAACTCTCTCCCAGCCTCTATCTTTCCCAGCACCTATGATCTTCAAACCTTTCAAAACCAGGGTGCATAGACACCTACGTCTACACCCTCTCACTTAATCAACTTTCCCTTCTCTTCGGTAATGCAAGGGTCTTTCGAGATCCATAGGGGCTACACCTTTACTGGTGCACCCCTTCTTGCATTCGATTGCATTAAAAAAAAAGAAATGAATCAAATACCGGATGTAGTGAAATGATTCATTTACCTCGCTCAAATCAAAGCATATAAAAGAATCCTGCAGAAGTGAAGTCTCTGCTTTGATTGCCTTTGAGGTTAATTTATCAGTTTATTGAGAAATATTCAATTTATATTACAGTGTAGTATACGTATCAAGTGATACGATAAGTAGACCGAAACGTTACAATTGTTTCTACAGAATATTTCAATAATAGGTTTGATCATAACAATTTGTTCTTTGCGAGCGAACGCAGCGCCATCAGTCGGCCGTTGCTCGAAATACATAATTCATAGCTATTTTTAATTTGAATTAAGTCACTTAACTTTTAGAAGATTTTTATAGTTAATAACTCATAACCCCAACATATCAATTACTGGATAAGAAACTTAAGATATAGGTGTCATTTTAATCGTATGTTTCCTACATTTGATTCAATCGCGAATCAAATGTAGGTGATTTTTGTCAAATATTAAGTGAAAATAATATCTGAACTCAAAATCATTTGGTGATCCACCCAAAGTGTCATGCGGGCTATACGAAATAATGACGTTGGATTGTAGCTAAGTGGATCATATCCTTTTCAATCTCTTGGTCCAGATTTAAGACTCAGCAGACTCCAATAGCTTCAACCAGCAGTAGTCTCGCGATATATATCTTGTTAAAAGCGTGATTAAAAATAAATTAATTGGTGTCATTTTAGTTCCTTGAGCGCTCCCAGGGAGCAGCACTAACAAAATATTTGAATCAAGCATTTCATATATTTAATCATTTTCACCATATGTATTTGTTTATTTGCATTAAACAGAGGACCACATCACCCAGGCAGCAAAAGCATATTCTTTCAATATTTATAAATAGAAATTTCGCGTCCCCTCACTTCCGCCCCTCTTTCACCCAAATGGTTCAGTAGCCACGACCCCCGCTGAAAAAGCCGAATCACTAGCATCCTATTTCGCAACTAACTCCACTTTAGATGACAAAGGGCTTAACCGCGCCCACTTATACCCCCAAACCAACCCCATGATAAAATAATTTCAGGCCCCAAATAATCATAAAAGCCATTAATAAATTAAATTCCAAATCCGCCGCAGGCCCGGATAACATCCCACCAATTCCATAAAAAATGCGCCCCTGAACTTGCCCCTATCTTATCCAAGCTACTCCAACTCTCTTACGAGTCGGGCATATTCCCCAAAAGCTGGAAAATAGCCAGAGTAACACCTATTCCTAAAAAAGGAGACACATCACAAATCTCTAATTACAGGCCTATCTCGATCACCTCTGTTCTTTCCAAATTAATGGAATTAGTCATAAACCAACACGTCCTTCATCACTTAGAAAACAATAAATTAATTCACGATAGGCAATATGGATTCAGACAAAATCGTTCCACAGGCGACATCTTAACCTATGTCACCCACACCTTGAACAATACTCTAGAGGCCGGAAAAGAAACCCTCGCTGTAGCCCTTGATATCTCCAAAGCTTTTGACCAGGTTTGGCACAAAATCTTCTTGCCAAACTACCAGCCTTTGGATTCACACCAACACTTCGCAAATGGATTGAAAGCTTTCTGACAAACCGAAGTATAAAAGTTGTGGTGGATGGAACATCTTCTGAATCGTTCTCCACAAACTCTGGTGTTCCCCAAGGCTCTGTAATCTCCTCCACACTCTTCCTTATTTATATAAACGACCTTATTGATCAAACGGCAAACCCCACTCATTGTTACGCCGACGATAGCACTCTACACGGCAAACCCTCTCTCCCGAATAATCGAATCAATATTGCCTCCTCAATTACTCTCGACCTAGACAAACTGAATAAATGGGGCTCTCAAAATTTAGTTAACTTTAATTCAAATAAGACTCAATGTTGTCTAATTTCTAGGCGCGAAAATAGAGATTTCCCTGATATTCACTTCGATTCGAATACCCTGAAAATGTGTGACAGCCTATCCATGTTGGGCGTCTCTGTCGCATCTGACCTGTCTTGGAATGAACACATCTCCTCTGTGGCGAAATCTGCAGCAAGGAAGATTGGCTTCTTATTCAGGTCCAAGCGATTTTACAAACCCCCACAACTTCTCACCATCTACAAGGCCCAAATCCGCCCCTGTCTCGAATACGGCTCTCATCTGTGGAGAAGAGCCTCAAAATATTCTCTTGCTACCCTTGATGCAATTCAGAAACGAGCCGTCAGGCTAATTGACGATTCTACCCTCACCGACTCCCTCGACTCGCTGGCTCATCGAAGAGATGTCTCCGCCCTTTCCCTTTTCTATAGATACTATCACGGCAGGTGCTCTGATGAGATAAAATCAATAATTTCCCCAAAGCATGCTTTGCACGCAGCACACGTTTTGCCGACTCCCAACACTCTTTCGCGGTCAAATTAGAAAAGTGCCGGACCACTTCATTCGCGAATTCATATATACCCATGACTTCAAGGAACTGGAACTCTCTCCCAGCCTCTATCTTTCCCAGCACCTATGATCTTCAAACCTTCAAAACCAGGGTGCATAGACACCTACGTCTACACCCTCTCACTTAAACAACTTTCCCTTCTCTTCGGTAATGCAAGGGTCTTTCGAGATCCATAGGGGCTACATCTTTACTGGTGCACCCCTTCTTGCATTCGATTGCATTAAAAAAAAAAAAAATATCTTTTCCAGACATTCGGATATCCCGACGAAGTCCCATAAATCTACGTAGATATTCTAAAAATATGCTTAGAAACACATATTGTCCGCCTAAAAATCTTCTAGCGATATCCTGGGAATATCCCGAGGAATGTTCTAACAACCTTCTACAGATATCCTGTGAATATCCCGAAGAATGTTCTAACAATCTTCTAAAGATATCCTTTGAATATCCCGAAGAATGTTCTAACAATCTTCTACAGATATCCTGTGAATATCCCGAAGAATGTTCTAACAATCTTTCTACAGATATCCTGTGAATATCCCGAAGAATGTTCTAACAATCTTCTACAGATATCCTGTGAATATCCCGAAGAATGTTCTAACAATCTTCTACAGATATCCTGTGAATATCCCGAAGAATGTTCTAACAACCTTCTACAGATATCCTGTGAATATCCCGAAGAATGTTCTAACAATCTTCTACAGATATCCTCGGAATGTATATAATCAATGCGCATTGATTTCTTTTTATGAAAAGCTTAATACTCAACAATAGACCAATTACCTGAAAATTTTGCCAGGTTGTCGTCGTCTTCTACAATGTTAATATTTTGTTTCCAGATTGTGAAACAAATGCCAACCATGGCGAGCTCCAAGCAGCCGACTATCGCCATCATCACGGCTCAATATTGCGAAAAGCTGGCGGTGGACGCCATGATGGAGAACCGGGAAACATTCGTGAAGTACACCACAGTCGGTGAGCTCTTACTTATCTACCCCCCATAATCGATTTTGTTTTTAGGGGAATTTTATTTTTAAAATCTTTTCTTTAACATTTTTGTAATTATATCAAAGAAGGTGTAACTTACAATCTTTTTCAGTTTTCATTCCCTCTTAATATTAACTCCAATTTCAAATTTATGAAAATACATTCAACTCAACCAGTGTCGTAACTAGACAGGTGCCACAGGTGCACCCGCACAGGGCCCGGCCTGTCTAGGGAGCCCTGAAAATGTTCTCGAAATAAAATAAAATCATAGTATAATTGGTAAAAATGTTAATTTGCAGAATACTAAATATTATAAAATGAAATATTCATTGT
Source organism: Forficula auricularia (assembly GCA_024734495.1). Classification (NCBI taxonomy): domain Eukaryota; kingdom Metazoa; phylum Arthropoda; class Insecta; order Dermaptera; family Forficulidae; genus Forficula; species Forficula auricularia. The sequence continues at coordinate 38,075 of JALMQS010000839.1, forward strand.
TTTAGCCACTGACCATTTTAGAAAGTGATTTTAGAATCCAAATAACATATCCCATACTGTAGTGTGATCAGCATACACTCCGAAAGTCAAATTCTTATTCGCCAAATCCAGTCGTTTTCAGGAGTAATCGACCCCTGAAGATGTCAAAAAATACCGTAAAATCACCTCATTGATTACATATAACTCCTAAACTGTTTACTCTACAGAAAATTCCATTTGTAGCAAAATTGTAAAGGATGTAATTTTTGACATTTTTGTTTAAAAAAAATTGAAAATAACTACCCAAAATGTGGGGGAGGGTCAAAAATGAAAATTCTAGCCCTTTCGAGCAAAGTCAACCAAATTTTGTATACATATTCTGTGGGCTAGAAATTCAAAAACTGACCACCTAAAATTTGAGGGCGGAGTGATAGGTGTAGGGTCAAAAAATGAAAATCTAGGCCCTAGTTCCAAACTCAACCAAATTTTGTATACATATTCTGTGGACCCCAGAAGGCTAGAAATTCAAAAACTAAGTTAAGTTTGGTACAAGGCCCTAGATTTTCATTTTTTGACCCTCGCCCCATTTTGGGTGGTTAGTTTTTACATTTCTAGCCTTCTGGGGGTCCACAGAATATGTATACAAAATTTGTTTGAGTTTGGTCGAAAGGGCTAGAATTTTCATTTTTGACCCCCCCCCCCCCATTTTGGGTGGTTATTTTCATATATTTTTTAAACAAAAATGTCAAAAATTACATCCTCTACAATTTTGCTTCTAATAAAATTTTCCGTAGAGTTTTTACGGTATTTTTTGACATCTTCAGGGGTCGATTACCCCTGAAAACGACTCGATTTGGCGAATAAGAATTTGACTTGCTGATCACACTTAAGAATGGGTGGGATATTTTATTTGGGTTCTGAAATCATCTTCCAAAATGGTCAGTAGCTCTTAGAAACCGATTCTATACAAATAGAAATATCTAGAAGAATCTCATTTAATATAATAAGATAAGTATAATAATAATAAAAAAAAAAACTCCAGTAATGGGCCACCCCTTAAAAATGTTTAAAAATGAAGGGTCTTTTGTTACCTAGGGCAGTGAAAATTTGGATCAGTTTGCTTAATATGTAACAATGGAAACTCAGTTTTACTTCAATTTTTCTCTCAACCCGCACATTACTGGACCGTTTACCTTAAATATATTTTATTTTTTCCATTCATTTTTGGTTTGATTTTTATTTCTTAAAACATTAACATTTTGAGTAATATATTTCAAAATCATCAGGAAAAAAATACGACGAATCTTCCAGGATCATTCTTACCTAAACCGTTTGACATAATTACAATAATCTTCTTACCTTCAATAAAAACCAACTCTTTTTTTGCCCCTGTTAATTTTTAATCAATGCCCTAGTAAACTGTTATCTTGCCACCAGGTGGCTCGAAAGGCTCAACCGATGGAAGGTCACGTTTTGGTAAGGTCTCTCTTTGTTTTTTTTAACTCTCTGTGTCTCTCGGAGGGCTTCCTGTGTCGACTGGCAGAGGGCAGGCCGATCACTGCTTCAAAACTTGTTTTTACGCTTTGGTTACACTCTTAGTTGCGGTTATAACGACAGACACCATCCTGCTTGTAAATGTTGGACCCAACTCATCCAGGGATGGACAAACTACTGCAAATCAAGCAATTAATTACAAAAACAAAAGATAGTTACCAATTATTAGGTGTACAAATGTAATTGAACCACGGTAATTCATTTCTCTGTAGTATAGTGTGCTGTAGTGCAGTTGCTGCCCATCCCTGGCCACGCCCACTCATTTTTAAACATTTCACAGCCTCAATGGGGATTTCGTATATGTATATTGTAGTTGATTTCGAAAAAAAATATCGATATATAGAAAACCGAAACTGATATACACGGGAAACTATTGAATAAACAATATAAACAAAACACTGCCCAACAATGAAAATGTTTTGGGCTCAAAAATAGCTGATTCTTATGTATTTCCATCAGCTAAATTCAAAAATTACCGTTTAGCTCTTGTTTTAGAGATATTATCGATCAAAACAACAAAAAAGGCCATTTTGACCTATTTTCGAGTCCTATTAGATATTAACATCTACATGGTGGTGATGTTCAACATCTACGGCGAATATGTGATGAGAAGGGTGCTAGAAAACTGGGATGGCGGTTACTCTGTCGGCGATCTAAAGGTGTCCAACTTGCGCTATGCGGATGATATAACTATTGGCCTCATCAGAGGAAGAAATAATCCAACTCTTGTAACGCCTTGAAACAGTGAGCAAAGAATATGGGCTCATTATCAACAAGAAGAAGACCAAATTAATGATAGTAGACAGGGCAAACAACAACAGGCCGGACATTAAACAACTTGCTAGCTATGAGGTGGTCGACCACTTCGTATAGTTAGGATCCAGGATTACCAACGAAGGAGGATCTGATGGAGACATTAACTGACGGAGACAACTCGGGAGGTCAGACTGACTAAGATCTGGAAGGACAAAAACACAACTAATACAAAAGTCATTATTGTCAAGACTCTCGTTTTCCCTGTCGCACTCTATGCCTCCGAAATATGGACCCTAAAGAAGAAGAACTGCGATCGGATTGATGCTTTCTAAATGTGGTGTTGGGGGAGAATGTTGTGAATCCCGTGGACGGCTCACCGAACTAATAAGTCCACGCGGACCGGCGTCTCTCTGGGGTGGTACTCGAGAGAGTGATCAAGTACTTCGGACACCTCACCCGCTCAGATACAGGCTTAGATCGTGCAGGGCAAGGTGGAAGGCCAAAGAAGAAGAGGCAGATGATCACCAGAAAGATGGACGGATCAAATAAAGGCCCAACTTGGTATTACGCTTCATGCTGCAACGGCGATGGCCAGAAACAGACCAGGCTGGCGGGCTGCAATTGGGAAGACAAGGGCTCTTAGAATATGGAAGAAATGAGGGTCACCACTCCTCTGTAAAGAGGATTACGACGTTGAAGAAGAATCTAATGGGACTCGAAAATAGTTCAAAATGTCCTTTAACGTCGTTTTGACCGATAATATCTTAAAAATCGGGAAATTGCATGATAATCAGCTTATAAAACTCTACTGGAATCCAGGCTTTAGGCTTACAGTCACAAATTTTTGTTGGGCAGTGTAATATATCTGCTCAAAATATATCGATATTTTTTATTTATCCCTAATTTCATAACAATGAACAACGTTTCTCAAACTCTGTCCAGTAAATTTATAATTTAAAAATAAATGATCCATGTCATGATGGCCACTTAACAAAACCGATTTGCCATCACTCTGGTTCGCAGTGTCTGTTTTTTCTTTTGTCCCCTTGGATTTGAAAATTTGAGAACAGCCTATCACTATATGTACCAGGTGTACAAGTATGAAATGGGGATTTTTTTTCTTAAATAACATATTAAATTCGGAAGAATCATAAAAAGTGCTTGATTCAAAGTATGCTCCATCGCTTGTTATACATTTTTCCCATCTTTCGAGAAATTTGTAAAAAAAACTTCCCCTTTTGCTGCGAACCATTCATCGAGCCAAGAACTGCTCACCAAGTGCGTGATCCATCTATGCAAACAGTGGTAATCGGAAGGAGCAAAGTCTGGTGAGTAAGCCGCATGGGGGTAGAACTTTCCAGCTGAGTGCTTCCAACGTTTCGAGAACCGGTTTTTTTCGTATATGATGAAGCGAACTGTTCAAACCGATTAATTGTTGTTGGTAGCGTTTGATATTAACCGTTTCAATCGTTTTCGTTCAACAATGCTCGAAATTCTGCATCTTCTTACTTTTTTGGCCGTTTTCCGTGTTCCTTGTCTGCAACATCAAAATCACCATTTTTGAAACGCCGAAACGTATCTTGCAATGGAGAGCATGTTCACCATAAGCTTCTCGAAGCATTCGGTATGATTCAGCAGCAGTTCTCATTGAATGAAAACGAAAAAGTTAATACTGTCAGCACAAATTTCGACTTATTGGACACAGCAAAACAAAACTATTCAAACATTTTTTCAATTTATCACTTATGCGCGATTGACACTTGTTGATGGAGCAACAAAGTGCCAAAACTTTATGCTACACACTGAATTGGCACGTCATCTGTTTGTCAAACCCCCATTTCATACTTGTACACCTAGTAATTACGGTGTTTTGAAAATTATACATTTTTTAGAAGAATTTATTTGAATACTAACTCAATCAAGCATTTTCTTTAGGTATCAGATGCCCCGGTTATTTAGATTAGGCGTTTAAATCGTTAGTCATAAAGTTTTAAACCACAATTACATGTTTTAAATCGCTCCATAATCGCTATATTCACCTGTAGTGGACAGCACTAGCTACCCATACACTAACGCCACCAGATGTCTCCACCGGTACACAAGCCCGGTAGGACACGAGAGCAGCAGCTACTGCTACTGGCAGTCTGAACGCGACCGTGAACGAACCAACATCGAAACAACTCCTCCTTTATGTATTGTTTCTAATTAATACATAGAAGGGTTGGAGTTCTTTCGATGTTCGTTCGTTCCGGGTCGCGTTCAGACCATAGATAAAAGATACTACTGGTTCAGACTGCCAGTAGCAGTAGCTGCTGCTCTCGTGTCCTACCGGGCTTGTGTGCCGGTGGAGACATCTGGTGGCGTTGGTGTATGGGTGGCTAGTGCTGTCCACTACACACCGAAACATTAATATGTCTAAACCTGTTTTGTTCTTAAGATTTTTATTATTTATGGAACATTGTGTTAAATGTTATTTTGTGTCTTGTTGTCCATGTTTTTGTTTGTTTCAAAGTTTTTCAAGCAAAAGGAGCTGAAGCACTCAGCAATTGCCGTATTTGTACTCGTTGTCGTTCACTGCCATGCACCCTCAAGACGACCATAATTTCCTCCCCTGCTTTCACCCACAACATCAGTGTTACACTATTGGGATCTTCATTTGGCCATATTTGCTCTCTTCATTTTAGCAGTTCACTCTCCATCATCTTATCAGAAAAATCTCCATTTGAAAGGCTCAATTAGGGTTTCTCATTTCACGGGAAATAATAATTCCCGGGAAACGAGAGTATTTCGAAGATATTGCCGGGGAAAACCCCGTTTTTAATATTTAATAATCAAAATAAATACCGGGTGAGTTTTTTTTTAATCTTGAAACAGTCTTATAACTCAAAAACAGTGCATTGTATGAAAAAAGGTTTATTTATATCAAGGGGGAAACAAGGCTATTGTTTGTCAACCTAGAACGGGCTTTCAAGGGTATTTTGAGGCCAAGTTTTGTTTTTTAAATGGAAACCTATATGTTTCTGTACATATTCTGAATCTACAAAAAAAAAACTGAACAATCATTTAACTTAATTATCAAACAATAATGATCAAATATTTAATTATTAAATAAATAATTTAATAATAAATAATAATTTAATCATTTTGGGACACTGTTCTGAGACATTCCAGAATGTATCGCAAGTCTTCTAGAAGAATTCCAGTTCCAATTTCCTTATTTTGGCCTGTACCAGTTTATTCCTAGCCTTTACATTTACTATTTTTTTGTTTTTTTAAACAGTTTACAACATGATAAAATGAATTGTGAGGGTAGGGTGTATTCCTATCAGGAAAACGCTCGGCATCCATTTCAATGGCAGGCCCATAATACTTCTTCCACATCTATATATATAAAATTAAGGTTTTGTCTGTACATTGGTCCAAATCACGCCAAATTTTGGTTGCACACGTTTCAAGCAAAGTTATTAACGAAAACACCCTCAACAAAATTCCTGTCTGTCTGTCTGTCTGTTTCAGTGGTTTCCGCGAAAAGTTGCTCACGATTCACGTCAAAACGGCTAAAGGGATTATTATGAAATTTCATAATTGTATCAGGCGTCTTCTAACTTACGTTTTTAGTTATATAACGTTTTGATATTTTAACCCCAAAAGGGGGTTTGTGGGGGGGGGGGGGGCATGAATGAAAATTATCAAATAACTCCTAATCTATTAACCCTACGGCAAATTTTATGATAAACAAAGTTGTAGGGGATGTGATTTCTGGAAACTTTTGTTTAAAAAAATTTCCCCCAAAAAACACCCAAAAAGGGGGGAGGGTGAAAAAATGTAAATTCTTCCCCTTGGAGCAAACTCAACCAAATTTTGTATACATAATCTCTGGGCCTCTAGAGAGCTAGAAATGCAACAACTAACCACCCAAAATTGGGGGGGGGGGGGTCAAAAAATGAAAATTCTTTCTCTTGGGCCAAACTCAACCAAATTTTGTATACATAATCTGTGGGTCACTAGAAGACTAGAAATGCAAAAACTGGGTGCGGGGGTGGAATGGGGTGGGGTGAGGCGGAGTAGGGTGGAGGTGCAGGGAGTGGTGCGGGGTGGGGTCCAGGGGGCTAGGCGGGGGGTGGTGCGCAGGGTTGGAGGGCGCGGGGTGGGGTGCGGGTGGTGGAATGGAGGCGGTGGTTGGGAACGGGTGCATGGTGCGGGGGTTGGGGTGCTGGAGGAGTTTTAGGGGTGAGGGGGGTTAGTGTGCGGAATGGAGTGTTGGGGTGGTGGTGTGGGGGCGGGGATTGGGCATGGTGCGGGGGGGGGGCTTGCAGCTAGTTCACCATAAATTAAGATCATTCCATTTTCCAATGCGAAGCATGGGAGAAAGTATTGGAATCGCTCTCGCGGCAAGCGCTACTTCAAAGGGTCCTCAGGTAAAGACTACGGAACCCATAGACTCAATTAAGGTCACAAATTGAAGTATTCAATGAGATTGAATTTTAGCACGTGACGGTTTTGCCAAAAATTACATGGAATCTCGTTGAGAGGCCAAAAAGTGCCATTTTTTTGGAAGTGCGTGGGGATGGATGGATGGATGGATGTGTGTGTGTTATCGTTTTTTTCGTCCACGATTTTTTCCACACCTTTGCGCTGATTGAAATGAAATTGAAAACCTACCATTAGTTTAACAAAATGAAGCGCTGATTAGTTTTTGGTACATATCGGTCCACAAACATTAGTACTTTATTTCAGTACTTTTTTAGTTTTTTCTAAATATCTTGAAAATGACTTAACCAATTTTGATGAAATTTAATATCCTAATTAAGTACCTTGGGGACCACAAAAAAGGTTAAATAAAGTTTTTAGTAAAATCATATTTTAAAGTACTTTACTCTATACTAAAATAGTACTTTTTTTAATTTTAAATTCTTTAAAATTTATTCATTTGATCGTTTTAATATAGCTCATTTAACCTAACTTAAGTAAGAATGGTTAGGCTTCTCGCTGTGAAATATTAAAAATTTGGGAGGAAATTTTATAAGTAACCATAGCAACCGCGTTGTTTTCTTATCCGTTACCATTGTTGACGACATGGAGGAATCGACTTAAAATCAAAAATAGCTATTGATTCTCATCTAGTACTTGAGGAATAACCATTCTATATTGGATTTTTGACGTTTCGGTTTTTATTGGTAATCATTGCTTAAGACATGGAGGAATCGACTTAAAATCAAAAATAGCGATTGATTCTCATCTAATACTTGAGGAATAAAAATTCTACCTTAGATTTTTGACCCTTCGATTATTATTGGTAACCATTGCTGAAGACATGGAGGAATCGGCTTAATATCAAAAATAACGATCGATTCTTATCTAATACTAGAAGAATAACCTTATTGCATTCCATTTTTGATGTTTTGACTATTAATGGCAACCTCTACTGAAAACGTGGAAGAATCGACTTAAAATCAAAAAGACTAAATTCTTTTTTGGTAAACAACTCAAGCTTGTTCCATGTCTTAAGCAATGATTACCAATAATAACCGAAATGTCAAAAATCCAATGTATTGTTATTCCTCGACTGTTAAATGAGTATCGATCATTATTAAGTGGATATTGATGAGGCAGTCCAAAAAAGAAGAAGATAATTTACTTATTTATGAATAAAAAGATAGTGTAAATTATCTTCTTCTTTTTTTGGACTGCCTCATCAATATCCACTTAATTCACTTATCAGTCCGTCTCCAAAAATTACTCCAATCTTATCGATCATTATTTTTGAATTAAAGTCAACATGAACTGCAAATTGCAAGTGATATCTGATTTATATAAAGGAATAAACATATTAATATTTCAAATGAATTTGGATAAAGTTTAGCAACGATCCGTTGCAGTTTATTACTTTATTTTATTTTAAATCAGTAGACGGACAAAAGTGTCATACATAACAATGTGTTTTTCATTGTGTGTTTCGATTCTGTCTTCAACAAAAAATGCTCCATTTAACTCAAGAATTTTAAATAGATCTATTAAGTAGAAAATAATCTCTTAAATCTGTGTATAATGAATTTTTAAGATCATTATAAACACTTATTTTCATTGTTGTGACTTTTCGATTTAATAAATATTTATTTAATAATTAAGTTTAATAATTGTTAAAAATAATTATTAAGATTTTTTTGAGATCTAATTGATTTAATATTTTTTTTATTTGATATCGTATAAAAAATAGTTCTAATGAAAGGTTTTCAGTTTTTTTGTAGATTCAGAATATGTACAGAAACATAGGTTTCCATTTATAAAACAGAACTTGACCTTGAAATGCCCTTGAAAGCTTGTTCTACGTCTACAAACAATAGAGTAGTTTAGTTTCCCCCTAGATATAAATAAACTTCTATTTGAAACTTTTTTCATATAATTCACTGTTTTTGAGTTGTAGGACTGTCTCAAGATAAAAAACTCACCCGGTATATTTATGTATTAAATTATTAAGTTTGTAAATAAATAGCCAATGAATAAATTATTAAACTGTTCAATTTGAAGTATAAAACCTGTATTTATGGATTATTTTTTTTAAAGCAAACCGAAAGGCTTCTGCCGGGGGCCCAACTTACAATTTCTGAATATTCTAAGCTCCCGCTTACGGATTAAGTTGTAGTCTTGTGTTGTCTGTATATACTATATCGTAGGCGACGATAAAACGTCAATGGAAAGTCTAATTCATTTCTTAGCCTCTAGGAGGCAGCACCATCACATCGAATTTCTGTTTTTCGCTCATAAATTCTTCAAAAATGGTCCGAATTGAATTTTTTTTTCTTTTGAAATTTTTATTTTTTTTTATATACTTTTTAGAAAAAATAGAAAAAATTATATAAAGCGTTTTTATATGCAATTTTAGAGTTTGAAAATTTTAATATTGTTTTTGAATCTGTATGTACTCTTTTATTTTTTTGATAATTTTTAAATTCCATTGACCTGCATATTTTAAGAACGTGTTGATAGTGGACCTATGATAATTACTATTTTTTATTTTATTTATTTATTTTTATTTTCTTTCAACAAACTAAATTAACTAATTATTTATTTTAAACACCTATTAAGGATAAAAATTAATTCAAAATAACTAAAAAAAGAGAACTCAATACCATAAGTTTTAATGATGAATTTTTTTGGAAATTTTAAAAAATCGAAAAAAAAATAGTAAATTTCTTAGGACCACTATCAATGTCTTCAAATTTGTAGAATCAATAGAAATTCAAAATAAAAAATTATCAAAAAAATTGAAAAGTACAGTTTTAAAAACAAGATTAAAATTTTCTCAAAAATCGCATATAAAAACACCTTAAATAATTTTTTAATATTTGAATTTGGTCTATTTTTGAAGAAGTTATGAGCGAAAAACCGAAATTCGATATCTTTTAAACCAGTGATCAAAAAAATTTCAAAACTGTGCTGCCGCCTAGAGGTTGGGAAATGAATTAGATTTTTTGACATTGTGCTTTTTACCGTCGTACATCTCTAAAGTGAAACCATAGACCATCTGAAAGAAGTAGTTTCACCTGAAATTCTTTAGAGCGGAAACTAAGATTTGGAAAGATGTTTTAGGATTAGAACACAGTATGCATGATATGTATTAATGTAAAATTTTCTACTAGTATTGGACTTGTCTGAAGTAGCTGGGAATCAGCCAGTTTGTTATCTTCTTGAATAGAAAGTTTCAAAATTAATCCAGAATCATCCAAGTTTTTTTTTTTTTTTTAATTTTCCCTACTAAATGTCGATTTTATTTCTAGGTGAATCGAATGTCTACACTTTGGGTTGTATCGGCGCACATCGAGTTGTAAGCACCAAGTTGCCAGCTGTTGGTCATACAAGGGAAGCCTTGACTGCGGCCGGAAATTCCACAACCAGACTTTTAGGTAACACATTACTGAGAGTAACGGGAGAGTGTTTAAAGTATCGCGCCTTTTGGTTTATGAGGGGCGTAAATCCTCAAAGGCTTCTGTGTTTAACTTTATGATTAAAAAATGTGTTTCGATATTGCGCTGGTTTGATTATCTAGCCATTAATGTTATACATATTTAATATCCTGTAAAGAAAATGGAGGGAAGGCAAGGGTAGCGCTCTTCAAAAGAGTACGCACGGGTGGTTTTATTGAAACAACCTTAGGTTCTCTGGACTTAGTTGCCCAGAAGAGAAGTGATCATCATTAATACCTCACGCACAGCTTGTTTTATTCCATTAAAGAATTTGGTGTCGGTTCTAGGTGAAACATTTTAATAGATAATAAGTAAAAATATTTTCTAGGTGGGTTTCACAAATAAAACAAATATATGTTTTGAGTTTTTATCTCGATATATATTTCGGGTTATGAGCCCATCATCAGGAGCTACAAAAGAAAACTAAATATAAAATTGGAAACACAAATGTATAAGTAAAGTTCATTTGGGAAGAACGTACATGGTGGGGGGAAAGAATGCAGCATTGGTTATTGTATTAATAGACAAATGAACAAAGGGGTTTAACTAGGGCTTAGAATTATACCTGGACTTAGAAATAAAGGAAGGAAGAAGTGGAATAGGGGAGGGGGGTTAAGAACTCGAAAGATACAATACTATATATATTTGTCTAGATTAATTTGTAACAACGCTAAGAGAAATTTCTCTAAAAAAATTTCCCTCTTGCCTAGAATCGAACCTACGAACTCTTGAACTAAGGTCATTAGCTTTAACCACTAGACCAATCTAACATTAATATTTATACCATGATTTCTGTTACTAAAACTATACATTTTTGATTTAGACTTTGTGTCGAGATAATATTGTATTCATTTGAACTCGAATGAAAATGAAAAAACACCAATTGATTTTAAATTAAAAAAACATTAAATATATATTAATTATATATATTAATTAACGAGGCAAATTTGAAATATAATTGTCAGCTCGGATTTTAAACTGATGGCTCCATTCGATTTTCATTAACCAGGCAAATTTGAAATATAATTGTAATTTTGAAATGAAAGACTCCGATTGATTTTAAATTAAGAAACATTAAATATATTTTTTGTAATTAATTAAATTAATTGAACCGCGTAAATTTGAATAATTTCCATGATTCAGCCTGCGAATTTTTTGCAGTTCATAAATCATTTCATTGTTTTTGTTTTGAAAAGGAAAATGAAATTTAAATTTAAATTTTAAATTTAAATATATTCATAATTATTCCCCCCCCCCCCCCGCCACTCAAAAATTAAAGAGGCGAAACTTTTAAGAGACGATGTATTTTCGGTAGTTTACTGGTATACATTTGGAGTGTGGTTTTTTAAGAGGAATAAAAAATTTTGACCGAGACGCTGCCCGCCAGGGTACGCCCTCGAAGCTCGTAGTAAAATATTATGGTAAAATACAAATTTTGAGAATGGAAAATAAAATTTTTTGGTTATTTATATTAATAAATTTAATCTATAATGGTATTTTTATTAACTTCTAATTGGTTATTAAGGATGTTGCTATTATTTGAAAGGGCTCTTTTAATTTCAGTAGACTCTAAAAGATCCAACCTAAGGCCTTTATATATGTCGAGATAAAAACTCAAAACATATATTTGTTTTATTTGTGAAACCCACCTAGAAAAATATTTTTATTTATTATCTGTTTTATTCCATTTCAACATCGACCCGTCCTTATTGGAAAACCCTATATTTGATTTTATTTTTTAGAATCTAATTTGAACTGATGATTAAAGATTTTTTATTAATGTGGCAAATTAAAATTAAAAGGAGTGACAAACATATATATTGAAACAAAAGATTAGCCCTGAAAAGGACAATTGTAGCCATGATAATAGCTGTTGATTAAAATGCTTTCTAAAAATAATAAAACAGCTCTTAAGAAGAACTAATTGGTTCAATGCTTTTTCAAAATAAGAATGATGTTTCAATATGTAAGTACGAGCTTTTCGTGCGTGCCTTCGGCACGCCCTCGAAGCTCGGCCCTCCGGGCTGGTGCCCTGGCGGGCAGCGTCTCGGTCCAAAATTTGTATTCCTCTTAAAAAACCACACTCCAAATGTATACCCGATACCGAAAATACATCGTCTCTTAAAAGTTTCGCATCTTTAATTTTTGAGTGGCCAGGGGGGGGGGGGGAGGAACAATTATCAATATATTTAATGTTTCTTAATTTAAAATGAATTGGAGTCTTTCATTTCAAAATTCGAATATATATATTTCAAATTTGCCTGGTTAATGAAAATCGATTGGAGCCATCAGTTTAAAATCAGAGCTGACAATCATATTTCAAATTTGCCTCATTAATTAATATATATTTAATGTTTCTTAATTTAAAATCTATTGGTGTTTTTTCATTTTCATTCGAGTTCAAATGAATACAATATTATCTAGACACAAAGTCTAAATCAAAAATATATAGTTTTAGTAAAAGAAATCAAGATATAAATATTAATGTTGCAATGGTCTAGTGGTTAGAGCTGATGACCAGAGTTCGTCGGTTCGATTCTAGGCAAGAGGGTAATTTTTTAGAGAAATTTCTCTAAGCGTTGTTACAAATTAATCTAGATGAATATATATAGTATTCACCCTTATGCTACAATCTAATGAAAGATAGATTAATGAAAATCCACTTACTTTGAAATGAGGACAGCCTTGCTTGTCCAGACATGCTCGGTATCTGCGATAAGGATAAGATAATCTGGGTCTCAGGGCGTGTTGATCCCTCAAGGATGAAATAGCACAAGTGGGTTGTCCTTTACTCGTGCATGAATACTTACAGTGAAAGGCCCGGACACATTGAGCGCTGTCCGCCAATGGGAGCCCGCCTGGTGTCGCTGTACGTAGGTATAAAGAATTAAGATGACAACGAGAGATGTTAGTTCTAAGTTGATGTTTTAAGATGACATGGTTGTCGATTTGAGTAAACCATTACGACGTATTAATTAACGATGTTTTAAGATGATCTACCCCTAGACAAAATCTGTAAACCCCCTCCCCTTTTTGTAAATAAATACTGTTTCTTATAACTACGTATGCTATTTGACCCTACGACCCAATTAAAGTAAACCCCTCCTACATTATTATATTTTACAATCAAATATTATTTATCTAATTAAGAAGGTTTTAGTCGAGAAATTAACATTTGTATTTTTTTTGTTGTATTGGCTCAGGTACCTTTCAGAAAGTGGATTATGTATTTTTGGTGGGCGTCGGCGGCGGCGTCGCGCATTTCACCGATTCCCGGAAACACGTCCGTCTCGGGGACGTCGTTGTCGGGCACAACAGTAAAGGCAAGCCGATCTACGTTTACTGCGAGAAAGCCAACACAGACGAGAACCAAAGTCTCTCATTTGAAGTGAAACAGTTCAAGCCAATCGATTGGTGTCTGCAGGACATTGCGTCACAATTGAGCTTGCAGGTGAATAATTCGACCTACTTTTTTAAAATCTATGTGATTGCGCAGTAGTACTTGGGTTCAGATCCCAGTCCCCTTCAGCTACAATCAAAGGCATAGATAGATCTCTGTAAATACTTTTTTTTTAAATTAATTAATTATATGAGAATTGATGTGGGATCTGTCTTCTTCACTAATCCCTATCATGTGGGTTCACTTGTGGCTTGTTGCGTTATGTGTCTAGGGGTTTATCAAATAAAAGGTGTTCGTTTAAGATAAAATATTTATTAACAAGTATAATATTCTATATACATGTGTAGGGTTTTATTCTTTACCCCTTTCAATGTAAAGTGCTTTTAAAAATAAAGATTTATTTTCGCCTTGAGAAAGGCGCTTGCTTGTTGTTTACCCGTCAGGGTCTTTCGATCGACTGACGGGTGAGCAGCAAGGAAACGCCCCTTTATAATCACACGCAGCGCGGGAACATTTATGCTTAAGTCATCCTAAAAACCGCGAATAATTAACCAATCAGTTTAATTGCTAATTAGGGCCGCGAGGTTTATAAAGGCAGCTAGCCCCTCGACGCAGAGTCAGTTGTCAGTTGTTGAAGCTCATTGAATGGGACAACTCTCCGAGGTGATTGATTACCTGGGAACGATTTGGCAAAGAGACGGTTTGTGTCTATGTCATGTAGCGAAGAAGTATACACGTTCTGTAATGAAAAGGAAATAAATGCGGGCTTTGTGCCATTATTTTATTTAAAGCATATTTTCAAATGCCTCTGCCAAATTCGTATTTTAAAAAAACATTTTTCTGCCTTTACGTCGCCAAGAGAGATTCTAATCTCTGAAGATCATCTCCCATCAAAGCCCTGCGAATATCCTTCTAACTGTTCGTTGACTAACTGGTGTCTGGTTGCCAGTCAGTTTGGAAGTCCAAGGCTTTGACATTATTTCTTAAAGGTGGGGGAAATATCACGTGACAGTAAATGGAAAATTCCAAACGTCCGTTAAAAACATTATTTGGAGAATTGACAGACTTGTCATTACTTTAATTTATGATGTATTTCCTCTATAATCTCAGAGAGGGTCCATGGGTTACTGAAAGGGCGGAAATCACTTGACCGACCATCACCTCTGGTTGCAGATGAGCATAATTAAAAAATTTCTTATTAAGATTTCAAACCTACATTTTTATATAAATACAATTTTATGTTGTAGATTATTATGTATATATTATATGTCAGAAGGTCTCGCCCTCTCAACTTGCTATCCGCGCATTTAGCCTAACTGAGGGGCGAACTTTCTGATGATATTCTTAAACAAATGTAGGTAAATACTTAGTAGGTACTAATTGAAGGAAAATGACGTGTTTTTTGCTGACGGTTGGTTGCAGGAATCGGAAGGCGTGACGCCACCTTGGCATGAATACATCTCCGACGGAATGCGACAACTCGCCTCCAACGATGATACAGAGCAAGAGTTCGTACGGCCCTCAACAGACACGGATAAGCTTTATATGGCCCTGGGCGAGCGGGGCGTCATCGAGGTGGCTCATCCCTCCGACGACACCAGGTCAGCCCCCCCCTAATTTTAAGTACTTGGCCACCGAGCGATGCTCGGTAACTTTTTTGCTTTAGTTAAAAGCTATATATTAATCCCGGACCCCTACCACTTCACCCCACCTCCTGCACCTCTCCACCCCACTCCCATTCCGCCCCACCGTCACCTCCACCCTCGCCCAATTTCATCCAAATCGTTACAGCCCTTTTCTAGAATCCGATTTGATATATATTTATTTTATTTATTTATTTATTAAAACATTGTATCTATAGGGCCATCTGGCCCCTTCAATGTACAATTTTAGACCAAAATATTTACAAAAAAAAAAATTAATTAAAACAATACAAGAAAAAACAAAAAATCAAAAAGAAGAAAAATACATACTTAATATATGAAACAAAAATAAAAAAGATACAAAATATATAGAATGAGAGGAGGAGAAAAGAAAAAAATTACAATATATAGGATATAAGAAAAAAAAATTACAATATGTATGATATAAAAACAAAAATTACAATAAACATGATATAAAAACAAAAAAAATAACAATATATAGGATATAAAAACAAAAAAATAACAATATGTAGGATATAAAAAACAAAAAAATAACAATATATAGGATATAAAAACAAAAAAATAACAATATATAGGATATAAAAACAAACATATATAAATATTAGGCTAGGTGCCTCCGTAGCTCTGCTTCTTCAGGGCGAAGTGTACTGGTTGGTTGCTAGTTTAAACCTCGCTGAATGCATCGGGATTGCTAGGCTAAATGCCGATGGAGTTCTGTCTCAAAACGATCAGGGCGCACTATCCTCCTCAATTCAACCGGCAACGCGTTCCACACTTTCGTCGCCGTCACTTTGAAAGAATCCGCACACCACCTTGCTCCTGTGGGGTGGACAGACTAGTGCACGCGCCCGCTCCGAGGACCCACAGACTAGCGCACGACCGAGGTAGTCGGGCGCACGTCCCGAGAGGACCCCATGCACAAACTTCGCATATCTATACATACGATATGCACCAAGGCTCATCCCCACAATCCTGGCCGCGAACCTGGACACACTAGCTCTAGGCTCAAGATTGTATATGTACCTTGCACAGGCATTGAAGGTCAACCGACAAACGTCGACTGCTTATACTGTCCAGGTTATAATGCACTGTATCACAATAAAGGAAGTGGGGAAGAACAACGGCTACAATTATCTTCCGCCGGATCTCGATTGGCGTGAATGCAGCCAGTCGACGCAGAGGAACCAGGGCCCCATACACTCTACGGCAGACCTGCGTCACGTGGTCGCCCCAGGTGAGCCGCCCGTTCAAATAGACTCCCAGATCCCTTACAGAGTCAGAATATGGGATGGCCGATCAACAAACCCTAATCGGAGGTGTCATCGATCTATTTCTATTCGCAATCCACAGTACTTGAGTCTTGAGGGGATTTAGCTGAAGCCCATTCAAACCTGTTCATCTCGCAATAGCCTCAATATTATTGTTATTACTGATTGATTTAAATCGCCCCTAGCAGCTCCCAGGTAGATTTGTAGATCGTCTGCAAACAAGTGGTATTTGCAGAACATCAAGACCTCAGAGAGATCATTAATAAAAAGAGCAAACAGAATCGGAGACAGCACTCCACCCTGCGGGACCCCCCTAGTCAACGCACGAAGTGAGGATGCCACCCCGTCAACGTCAACCCACTGATGCCTACCGATCAAATAAGAATATATCAATCTGGATGCAGACCCCGAAAAACCCAGCAGCCTGTGCAGCTTGGAAACCAAAATGGCATGGTCAACAGAACCAAATGCATTCTTAAAATCAAGTAGCACCAGAAAAGCCGTTCCACCATTCTCCACCAGAGACCGACAATCATCAGTCACTTTCAGCAGCGCCGTGGAACAACTATTGCGTGGCCTGAAGCCAGACTGGAGATCTACAAGGAGGCCCGAACCAGCCAAGTGGCACCTAATCTGGGACAACACAAGATTTTCAAAGACTTTGGACAGCGCGGGTAGTACACTGATGGGCCTAAAATCAGAGGGATCACGGGGTGCACGTACCTTGGGAACCGGCGTTACTCTCGCACACTTCCACCCACCCGGGCAGGAAGAGGACGTGAGGAAGAAGTTGAACATATCAACAATAACAGGAAGAATTACAGGCAATAGCAACCCAATAAAATCGCGAGGGATATCATCACACCCGACCGCCGTAGATTTTAACTTGTTAAATGCGCTTAAAACATCAGACCCAGTCACCACGTCGAAATAAAAACCATCTTGGTCCACAGACTCCAGGCAAGCGGGCAATCCAATGCTCGACGGATCATCCCCAGCAAAGTAGCGACCCAAGAATATAATAATAATATATACAAGATTTGCTCGTTTAATATAATAAGATAAATTTTATTTGTCATGAAATATCAAATGGTTTAAAAAAATGATTTTTCTATTGAGTCATTTCTCCTTTATTGCTAACAAAAAATCAAACAAAGTGCACTGATTCAAATGGCGCTTATTTCGATGAAATTGAATAAGTATTCACTGAGATATCACAGTTTAAAGTAGACTCACTAAAAACGGACAAAACTTTTGAAACAACCTAATAATTTTAAATTTTTTAATTCAGAGTATTATCCGCGAATTTCTCTGTGGTTCTACTTTAAACTGTGATATCTCAGTGAATACTTATTCAATTTAATCGAAATAAGCGCCATTTGAATCAGTGCACTTTTGCCACAAGTCTATTAATTCCGTCGGCATAAAAATTGGGTGCTCGGGATTCGATGAAGTCGACGAAGGCCGTTTTTTGCCTGGTCCTGATTGGCGAAGGTTCTACAGGTGATAAAGTTATCGAAGTGCTTGAAAAGATGGTAGTCGGTTGGGTCCAGAGGCGTAATGGGGGGCTCAGGTGAGGGTCCAGAGGCGTAGTGGGGTTGTGCGAGGGCTGGGGGGGGGGGCAGGTGGCGTGCCTTGCAGCTAGTAGACAATAAAATACATGATATCAATTATTTTTATATCCTAAAACTGGTTACAAGTTACTATCACAATTGTATTTGGTATTTCAATTACTACAAATGATTACTACCCATGTCTTCTTGAAATTAATTATTTTCTTGTAATTTACAGATCGGAAAATGGCCCGCGGGTTCATCTAGGATTAATCGGGGCAAGTCGCGCCCTGACACGTGACGACCAATTCCGGCAACATTTTGCCGAGCAATATAATTTACGGGCATTCGATTCAGAATTCGACGCAGTCCTGGAATCGGTGGTCGGAAATTGTCGAGAATCTTTCGTCTGTATACGAGGCATCGCCGATTACAAGGAGGGCGCTCGCCGCTCCATCTGGCAGCCGTACGCGGCACTAGCGGCCGCCGCCGTCACCAAAGCAATCATCTGCGGAATGGAAGCGCCAACTGGCGACTAAACTGCCAATCATCATCTATTAGTTAGGACAATCAGTAAATTTTCAAAATTAGAACAATCTCATAGCAATCTATTTATTCATTAGGTTGCCCCTTTTTTGTTATTTTTTATATTTTTTAATAGCTGCTAGGCCCGCTTTTAGCGGCCTTCTTGCTACGCTCCCTGGACCCCCTCCCTACCGACCCTCCATTTTGAGTGGTTGGTTTTTTGCATTTCTAGCCTTCTAGAGGCCCTCAGATTATGTCTACAAAATTTGGTTGAGTTTGGCCAAAGGGCTAGAATTTTCACCCCCTTTGGGTGTTTTGGAATTTTATTAAACAAAAGTTGTCAGAAATCACAACTTAGGGCGTATAGTTAATAGTTTAGGAGTTATTTGATAATTTCCATTAGTGCGCCCCCCCAAACCCCAAAATTAGTAATTATTTCTTATAAATTACAAATGTAATTTAACCACCTAATTCAATGATACAGTAGTTTTAATGGGCAATCATACTTTTTTTCGCTTATGATTTTTGATTATAAAATAAAAATTACTTTTTTTTTTGTTATTTTTAGCGTAAGAATAAAAAAAAATATTGATATATCTCAAAAGTATTTGCTTAAAATAAGCTATATTTGAGTGTGATCTGAAACATCATTTTTCAAATCCTCGTTGTTTGATTGGCCATTCGCAATTCACGTCATCAGATATACCGGATGAGCTTTTTATAACTCAAAAATAGTGCATTATATGAAAAAAGTTTCAAATAAAAGTTTATTTATATCAGGGGGAAAGTAAACTACGATATTGTTTGTCGACCTAGAACAAGCTTTCAAGGGTATTATAAGGTCAAGTTATGTTTTTTTAAATGGAACCCTATATGTTTCTTTTCATATTCATAATCTACAAGAAAAACTGAACAACTTTCATAAGAACTATTTTTTTATCCGACATCAAATAAACAAAATATTAAATCAATTATTATATCTCAAAAAAATCCTAATAATTATTTTTAACAATTAATCAATTTAATTATCAAATAATAATGATTAAATATTTAATTATTAAATAAATAATTTAATAATAATTAATAATTTGATAATTTTGCGACACTGTTCTGAGACATTCCAGAGAATAAATTAAGACCATTTCAATTCTTCAACAAAAAAATGCTCCATTTTTATAATTATGGTAATACAATATAACTATCTACTGGATTGACACGAGAAATAAACTTTTTTAAGCTCAAGAATTTTAAGTAGTTCTATAAAGTAGAAAATAATCTCTTAAATCTGTATACATATAATGAAGTTTTAATATCATTATAAACACTTATTTTCATTGTTGTTACTTTTCAATTTATTTAATAATTAAATATTTGATCATTGTTATTTGATAATTAAGATGAATAATTATTATTAGGATTTTTTTGAGATTAATTAATTTAACATTTTGTTTATTTGATGTCTTATAAAAAAAGTTCTAATGAAAGTTATTCAGTTTTTTTTTCTAGATTCAGAATATCTACAGAAACATATAGATTTCCATTTTAAAAAACAGAACTTGACCTCGAAATACCCTTGAAAGCTTGTTCTAAGTCGAAAAACAGTAACGTACTTTAGTTTCCCCCCTCTATATAAATAAACTTTTATTTGAAACTTTTTTCATTTAAAGCACTGTTTTTGAGTTATAAGACTGTCTCAAGATAAAAAAAACTACCCCGGTATAATCACAAAATCGAAAATTAATTAATGACAAAGTTTAATATTTATTACTATTTTTTTTTTCAAATATACTTAAATTATTTATCTATGTTCGCCATGTGCTTTTGGATTATTACAATTTTTTTTTTTCAAATTAAACTTGCGTATAATTGCCCATTTAATTTGCAATTTTTGCCCATCATTCATTTATACTTAATCTATAGCTAAGTTATTCATGAAAAAAATAAAGTAAAAATATTCATTTAGAAATAGTATTTAAAATATAATTTTCCATTTTTTTTTTACCTCCCCAAATAAATTGTATATATTTGCGGGTAGAATTTGAATCAATGGTACTAAATAATATTTAATTGTTATATTTTAACCGAAAGCTTTTTTTAAAGTCATATTTTAACTTAAATATTAAAAGAATGAATACCACGGTTCTTAATTGGTGCATTTGAATCAGGTGACCTAACAATCAAATAGAAAAATTGATTGTTAAATATTTGTCTGGCTTTTTAATTGTTGATTCTATAAGCTATACAAATATTAAATAATATAAAATCAATTATAATGATATACATATACAGGGTGAGTGGAGTGAGTTTTTTTATCTTGAGACAGTCTTATAACTCAAAAACAGTGCATTATATGGAAAAAAGTTTCAAATAAAAGTTGATATATCTCAGGGGGGAACTACGTTATTGTTTGTCGAGATGGAACAAGCTTTCAAGGGTGTTTCGAGGTCAAGTTCTGTTTTTTAAATGTAAACCTATATCTTTCTGTAAATATTCTAAAAAAAAAAAACTGAACAACTTTTATTAGAACTATTTTTTTTATATGTTATCAAATAAAAAAAAAAATATTAAATCCATTAGATCTCAAAAAAATCCTAATAATTATTTTTAACAATTATTTAACTTAATTATCAAATAATAATGATCAAATATTTAATTATTAAATAAATAATTTAATTAAAATTTAAATTTTAATCAAATTAATCACAAAAATAAAAGCTTCAACAGCCAATAATTTAATAATTTTTCTCTCAGGAGCTTTATTTTATTGTGTTGTAAATCTATTTAAAAAACAAAAAAAAAAAAATTTTTTTTTTTCTAGATTCAGAATATGTACAGAAACATATAGGTTTCCATTTGAAAAACAGAAGTTGACCTCGAAATACCCTTGAAAGATTGTTCTAGGTCGACAAACAATAGTGTAGTTTAGTTTCCCCCCTGATATAAATAAACTTTTATTTGAAACTTTTTTCATATATTGCACTGTTTTTGAGTTATAAGACTGTCTCAAGATGAAAAACTCACCCGGTATATTATCAACATATGTATAAATTTATCTAATGAAAAAAATCCGGATTATTAATTGCTACACCTTGTATTTTATTGCTTATTATTATATAATAAAAATAATAATAATAATAATAATTGATTGGAAGCAAATTAAAATTTGAGAAAATAAATGAACGCAGATGAAGACTAGTTTTTAATAAATGTAAATTAAATTAATAAAAAATACAGGGTGGCCATTAAAAAGTCTCGATCTGCAAAAGTAAAAAAGAAAAAAAATCATTTATTTATCTAATTTTTATTAAGAAATTAAAATTTGAAAAACCTTACTGATTCTGACTTAAAATTTCTCAATTTGTATACTATGGATCTGGAAATGGAGAGAAAAGTGAATCTAGTTAGTGGTGGTAAAAACGCCCCTTTAGGGCCTAAAGGGCGAACAAGCGAGCTAGTCTTAAATGAGGTGACGTTAAAAAGCACAACGTCAAAGAAAAATCGGATTCATTTCTTAGCCTCTAGGCGGCAGCACCGTTTTGAAATTTTTTTGATCACCGGTTTAAAAGATATCGAATTTCGGTTTTTCGCTCATAACTTCTTCAAAAATAGACCAAATTTTTTTCTAAAAAGTATATAAATTTCAATTCGGACCTTTTTTGAAGAATTTATGAGCGAAAAACGGAAATTCGATGTGACGGTGCTGCCGCCTAGAGGCTGGGAAATGAATTAGATTTTTCTTTTTCATTGTGCATTTTACCGTCGCCTTCTTAAATGAAACAGTGAAAAGGGTAAAAGGTGGAATAATCAAAATGTTCTACATACTTAACCGCTAATATATACGAAATATAGAACATATATTTTTCAAAATATAAAATAAAAAATTATTTTATTTCTAGAAAATACTAAATAAATAAATAATGTCTATTTTCGTGTAATCTAAATTGGTTAATTGATTATTTTTATCAAAATGAATCTTCTGGTGCTGGATCGCCCAAAAGCAGACACCTATAAATTAAAAAATATAACTAAATTTTTGATTCTTTTCGAAAGCAATAATAATTAATTTTTCTGATATATATAAATGGCCTTATTTGACAAACGAAATGAATTAAATTCGGCTTGATTTGTTTTTAATTCGGCCCAAATTGCTGCCTTTCTTGCCTCCACCCCGGTGGAAGAAACATTCCACCAGTTCAAGGTTTAATGGTGGTTGAGTTTGTTTATCAGGAAAGATGTTTCTGTTGAAACCAAGGGGTGAACCGCGATTGGAATTAGGTGTACACCGTCTTTGGAATTTATTTGAGATTTATTAGATAATCTATTGTCTTCCACTTGGAAATGAAAGTGGAAGTGGAAGTAGGTGTACACGACTTTAGGTCGCGGTTCACCCCGAGAGGTGATCCGCGATTGGAAGTAGGCGTACACCTCTTTGGAAGTATTTAGGAAGTACTTGGAAATATTTGGAAGTGCTTGGGAATCTTTGGAAGTACTTGCAAATATTTGGAAGTACAAGTGGAAGTAGGTGTACAGCATATTAGGTCACGGTTCACCCCTCGCTTGGGGTTATCCTTCTTTATTCTCGTTTTCGAAAGCAACGACGCCTTGTGGCTAAATTCGGTACTAAATTTACTCTTTTGAAAAAAAAGCGAGCATTTATTCGGTTCCTATTTGAATAATTATTTATTAATTTAATTCCTTGTTGAATGATTTATTTATTTATTTGATTATAATAATTTTACATTATATAGAGATTAATATATATTTCAGCTTGATACATTTAAGCTCTAGTCTAATTTCAATAAAATATATATATATTTTTTGTATATACATTTTTTTTCCATATTAAACATTTATTTATTATTTATAGTAATATATGCTTGTATATTATAGATTAATAAGTACAGTGGTGCCTCAGCGTATGAGTTTTGTGACCGTAAGACGATCTATTCGTATGTCTATTCTATTTTTTCCATTAAAATATCATTAATCCGTTCCAGCCTCTCAAATAACCACCTCTATTGATTTGTTATCTATCTACTCTTATTAAACGAGCAAAAAAAGTTTTGAGAATGAGAAAGCAATCTGGCTAGGTCTGGACCTCGACAAATTTCATCTTAATTGATCTTTTCTTAATTAAAGTAATTATTGATAGATGAAAATATCAATAAAAAAGTTTGTTTACATTTTTTTTCAATTATCTTTTATTTATTAATTGGTTTTTTAATTTTAAAACCCACTAATACTATATAACAAATATTATTATATATTAAAATTAGAAAATTGTAAAATTTTTATTTTTATTTATTTAAATCGCGAAGCCCATTTTATTATAATATTGAAATTTTTATAGTCGTCTATCTCCTCGGTTTTTAAAATTTTAGCATTCACTTTTGGAACTATGTCAATTGATGAAATAAATATCTCGAAATTGTTTTTTCATTTTTTTTTTTTTTTCAAAAAATGAGAATTCTTTTTATTTCGGCACCTTAAACACAAAAGGCCTCGTATCCTCAAAGTAAAACGAACCAATCAGAATGGGTGGAGGTCCACAAATTAAAATCCAAATAAAAATCGACCTTTTTATCAGAATTTTAAATTAAAAATAATATTAAGTACCTGGCCACCGAGCGATGCTCGGCAACTTGTTGCTTCAGTTAAAAGCTGTATATTAATCCCCGGGCCCCCACCACTTCACCCCCCTCCTGCACCCCTCTACCCCCACCCCACCCCATTTCCCCCCACCCCAGAAACACTTCCCTCGCCCCCCTACCCCCCACCACCACACCCCCACATCTCCCTCACCGTCACCCCCGCCCCCTCAGCGAGTTTTTGCATTTCAACTCTTGTAGTTGCCCACAGATTATGTGTATATATGTATAGGTATATAAATAAATACCGTATAATAATTTTTTTTAATTAAATAATAATTTTTGAGTTCATCAATTAAATTAAAACAGAAAAATAACCCTTGTGGGATTTAAAATTCGATTTTTAATCAATTAAATTTTCAAACTTTCAATATATATATAATAATAATTATAATGATCTTATTGTGGGATATAAAATTAAAAAACCAATTATTTATTAAAGGGAAATTGAATAAAAATGCAAATAAACATTTTTATTGAGACAACCACCTGTGAATAATTATTTCAATTAACAAAAAACCCATCAAAAACAACTTAGCCGAAGATGAGACCGTGACAGATCGAATGTCCAACACAAAACCCTCCTAATCCGTGAATTTCATCCAAGTCGTTAGAGCCGTTTTCGAGAGCCGGATAGGATATATATATATTGCTCGTTTAATATAATAATAATAATAATAAGATAAGATAAGATATATAGCTTTTAACTAAAGCAAAAAGTTACCGAGCATCGCTCGGTGGCTCCAGGTACTATATTTTTAAATAAGAAACTATAAATACACTCTATAGAAAACTTATGAAAACTTTATAAAACATAATTCAAATTTCAAAAGTAAAAAAAATTAACTAATTTTACAAAGTTTAATTAGTAGTTACGTACATCATACTAACATTATTCTTTACTACATATTTCCTCACTTTCATCTAAAGTGCCTTTCAATAGAAACTTGTCCAAGGTAGTATGGTTTCTTCCTAGTTTTAAGAATATTTCTGAAATAATGTGTTAAACAAGTTTCATTGAACAGCGCTGTTGCAATTTTCTCTATTTTTATTCGTATTCAAAAATTCCAGAGGTACCACTGTATATACATACACTCAAGTGCAAAAAAATCGACCAACCAACTTTATTAAATAGTAAATAATTTTTAATTTTTTTAAAAGTAACCATACATTATTGAAATGATTGCTTATTGCAAGTAGGTATAATTGCCACTTGTTGTTGACTTAGTCCTTGATTAATTAGGCACCCAATTTGAACTGCTTGAACTTCCAGAAATATCCATTTTGTATATTTATATCTTTCTATCAATGATGCTTAATTCAAAATTATTCATTTTATTGATATTTCAAATGGAATTTGATCTTTTATTAATAATTTATTTAAATGTAAAGTGATATTGAAAAAGTATGATAATTTGTAATTGTATCTTTTTCTAATTTAATTTAAAAAATTTTTTTTATAAAATTCAAAAATTATCAACAATATTTATTGAATATGTTAGTTTAAGAGTTAATGGAACAAATTATATGAATATTTGTAAAAATTTAAAAAAAATTTGCTATTTAGTAAAGTTTTTATTAGTGGGTCGATTTTTTTGCAACGTAGTATATTTTAAAATGATCTACACTTAGTTAATTCTAAGTTTTGTGTTGAATTAATGAATTAGGCCATCGAAATTATGTATGAGAATTGATTTGATTAAATTCTCTTTGCGGGCCTAAAACTATGGAATTCCGCAAATGGAGGGGAGGGGCAAGTGACCCCCCCCGGGTTCGTGAAATTAATTTTCCTTTATACATATTATTTATTGTGTTTTTCATTGATGTAATTCTGTCTGTATTCCTTCATCTACCTGTGAAAAACCCTCAAAAAATTAACAAAAATTTGACCCCCTCAACTTGAAAAAAAATTTCCAAAGCCCATGACTATAAATGATCAGATAAAATGATTGTTCTGTAAATAATACACTACGGTGGAAAAAAATCGACCCACTAATTAAAACTTGATTAAATAGCAAATTATTTTAAAATTTTTTACAAATATTCATATAATTTGTTCCATTAACTTGAAAAGTTTTTGTTTTGCCCAGAGTAGCGATTCCCAAAGAGAAACAAAGAGGTTGTCCTCTGCTTGATGCAAATAAACATACACACATATACCGGGTGAGTTTTTTAACTTGAGACAGTCTTAATTACTCAAAAACAACGCATTATATGAAAAAAGGTTTCAAATAAAAGTTTATTTATATCGAGGGGGAAACTAATCTACGCTATTGTTTGTCGACCTAGAACAAGCTTTCAAGGGTATTCCAAGGTCAACTTCTGTTTTTTAAATGGAAACCTATATTTTTCTTTACATTGCCTAATTCTACAAAATAAACTGAACAACTTTCATAAGAACTATTTTTTTATACGACATTTAATAAACAAAATATTAAATCAATTAGATCTAAAAAATGTATAATAATTATTTTTAACAATTATTCAACTTAATTATCAAGTAAAAATGATTAAATAATTAATTATTAAATAAATAAATATTAAATCGAAAAGTCACAACAATGAAAATAAGTGTTTATAATAATATTAAAACTTCGTTATATACTCAGATTTAAGGGATTATTTTCTACTTAATAGAACTACTTGAAATTCTTGAGTTTAAAAAAGTTTATTTCTCGTGTCAATCCAGTAGATAGTTATATTGTAGTGCCATAATAAAAATGGAGCATTTTTTTTGAAGACAGAATTAAAATGATCTTAATTTATGCGGTGAATGTGGAAGAAGTCTTATGGGGCTGCCATTGATAGATGCCGAGCGTTTTCCTGACAGGGATACACCCTCACAAGCTTCATTTTGTCGTGTTGTAAAAAACAGGAAATGGAAATGCTACCAAGTAACTGAAACTGGGCAAGATAACGAAATTGGACCTGGAATTCATCCAGAAGTCTTGCGATAACTCTCTGGAATGTCACAGAACAGTGTCGAAAAATTATTAAATTATTAATTATTATTAAATTATTTATTTAATAATTAATTATTCATTCATTATTATTTGATAATTAAGTTGAATGATTGTTAAAAATAATTATAATACAATTTTTTCTAAGATATAATTGATTTAATATTTTTTTTATTTGATGTATAAAAAAATAGTTCTAATAAAAGTTGTTCAGTTTTTTTTTGTAGATTAAGTAGATGTAACAAAAAATATAGGGTTCCATTTAAAAACAAAACTTGACCTCGAAATACCCTTGAAAGCTTGTTCTACGACGAACAACAATAAGATAGTATAGTTTTCCCCTCGATATAAATAAACTTTTGTTTGAAACTTTTTTCATATAATGCGTTGTTTTTGAGTTATAAGACTGTCTCAAGATAAAAAAAACTCACCCGGTATATCGAAATGATATATCTGTATATATATATATATATTATTTGTTTGTTTGAGTTTCGAAGACTTGGTCTTCATCATCAGTCTTTTTTAATTATAAATATTGTTTTTCATGGAGCCAATACCGTATAGATATTGAAATTTTTTTGATGTTTTCTAAGCTGGGAGCCAGTTAGAATTAAAATCATTTTTGGGTTCACACTCATATTTAAACACATGCATCCCTTTTCTTTTTGACAAAGGACAGACTGACAATGGAAGGGGGGGTTGGGTTTTCCTTTCTTCCCCACTTTCTTTTATCTAAAATTATTTCTTTTGTCAGCAAACATTCTAAGTAAATTGCTATTAGATAACTCAATTTTTCCGTTCAGACAAAGGTCTGAATTTTTATTGAATGATTTCAAAATTTCTAATTCCAATTGCACTAATTCATTTTGGGTTTCTTTCTCCTTTTATTAATCTAATTCCTGTGCCTTCCGGAATGTTTGAATTTAAATCTTTCGCTAATGAGTTTTCTTTTTTCTGATTTCTAAAATCTCTGATATGTTCGTTTAATCGAATTTTCAGATTCCTCTCTGTTTTTCCTACGTAGATTGCGTCACAATCTTTGCATTTCAAACTATAAGCCCCTTCTTTTTCTATATTGGGTAATTTGTCCTTTTTATTTGAACCTAATTCTTTCCCTAGAGTAATTGGTGTTTTGAATACTATGTTGAATCCTAATTTTTTCATTTTCTGTTTTAATTTTTCCGAAATTTGTCCATAATATGGGAGAACCTTCTTAGGGTTTTCTTTTTCACTCATGTTTATTTGCATCAAGCAGAGGAGAACCTCTTTGTTTCTCTTTGTGTTCCATTAACTCTTAAATTAACATATTCAACAAATATTGTTGATAATTTTTGAATTTTATAAAAAAAAAGTAAAATTAAATTAAAAGATACAATTACAAATTATCTTACTTTTTCAATATCACTTTAATTTAAATAAAATTTTAATAAAAGATCAAATTCCATTTGAAATATCAATAAAATGAATAATTTTGAATTAAGCATCATTGATAGAAAGATACAAATATACAAAATGGATATTTCTGGAAGTTCAAGCAGTTCAAATTGTGTGTCCCTAATTAATCAAGGGCTAAGTCAACAACAAGTGGCAATTATACCTACTTGCAATAAGCAATAATTTCAATAATGTATGGTTCCTTGTAAAAAAATTAAAAATTACTTACTATTTAATAAAGTTTTTATTGGTGGGTCGATTTTTTTGCACTTCAGTGTAGTTTTGTAACCTTTTAAATAGATAATATATACTTACACTTACCTTCTATTTATTTATTGGAACTAATTTAATTATTATTTTGAATTGAGGAGAGTAGAAGAAATTAGAGCGAAGAACTCAAAACACATTGTAATGCATTAGACTGATTAATATTAGTGATATAAACTCAAAAAAAAAAACATGGGAAAGTGTGCTTATTCTAGACCCTAGCCTAGAGACTCGAAAGTGTTGGAAAGTCGTTCGTTCTAGGCGGACTAATTTTCATTAAATAAATCATTAGTCAAAATCGGCAAGCTATAAAGAAAAAAAATTGTTTTTTTTTTTATTAAAATTTACAGAGCAACAGGTTGGTTGGTACCTGGACAAAAAACGAGAAATTTCCAGCGTTCTATTCCTAATTATTAAATTTTAAAGCACATTACATTTTAAGGCAATTTTACGGTAACTTTGGTCCCGCAATCTGACGATGGATTCTTAGAGTACTCACCAAAATAAGACGAAAATGAAGAATACCATTTTTTGGGATTTCGCTTAGTTTTCGAGATATCGAGTTTAAAGAATACTATTTTTATTATTTATTTTATTTTTCAATTGTTTTTTTATAGAAACCACGGAGGCCGTAGCATCACGGGTTCCGCGTGGCGCCACTATCTATCTATCTACTCTTTTAAACGAGCAAAAATTGTATATATATATATATTTATATATTTGTATCATTGTTCTATTTTGAAAACGGCTCTACCGATTTTGATGAAACCAACTCTATTAACAAGTTATTGGATAAAAAATACTTGGTAGGTTTCACATTAAGATATAAAAATAAAACGAATTTATTTTTTTGGAGAGACTTTAATCTCGAAAAATATATATCGAGATTAAAGTCTCTCCAAAAAATAAATTTGTTTTATTTTTATATCTTAATGTGAAGCCTACCAAGTATTTTTTATCCAATAATTTTAAAAAATGTTTCACCAAGTACCAACACCAAATTCCTTAAAAATCTTTAACAAGTTTTGGAGAATAAGAAAGCAATCTGGCTAGGTCTGGACCTCGACAAATTTCATCTTAATTGATCTTTTCTTAATTAAAGTAATTATTGACAGATGACAATCTCAATAAAAAAGTTTGTTTACATTTTTTTTTCAATTATCTTTTATTTATTAATTGGTTTTTTAATTTTAAAACCCACGAATACTTTACAACAAATATTATTATATTATGCATATTAAATTTTAATTAATAGGTGGATGGAAGAGATGGGGTGGGGACGAGATGAACCAATCGACTTGATTGGGGAATAATGGAACTAAAATAATTATCGGAAAAGAGGTTTTTTTATCTAATTAGATTTTTCCTCTTATTAAAAACAAGGACTAAAGATGAATAAGGACACTCGATGGTGGAGAAGTAATCTCCGGAATCGAAGCAAAAATACAATGTATACATTAATTAATGTAAAATAATTGGTTTAATAAAATTAAAAAAAAAAAAAAAATAATTAACAGGTGTCTAAAAAAATCGTTGCCGGTTCGGTTAAGATATATTCAGCTCGGCTCGTATATCTTCAATTTCGGACTGGCATTTAGGCGATTAGGTTGGCGTTGGTTAACGCCTAAATGCCAGCCCGAAATTGAAGATATATATACAAGCCGAACTGAATATATCTTAACCGAACCTTTCAAAATATGTCCGGGAACCCATTTTTTTATCTAAATGAACCGAGATGATGAATAGAACCGAACCTATGGAAAGTTCTAGAAGTGAAAATTGTCAACTCCCAGTGGTGGCGCTCACTTGAGACAATTTGACACATCACGGTCCATAAACTCAATTTCAGTTCAAAATTGTAGTTTGAAATTTTATTTTTACTCTCCGACTTATTTTGTCTAGTTCTAAATGAATCCGTCGTCAGATACCCAGAGGTAGCACAAGAATAATCTATAAATATTCTGATAATATCCTGTGAATATTCTTTCAATCTTCGTAGAAATTCTGGGAATTTTCTTAGAACTAAAATATTCGTGTAGGACATTAAATTCCCTTTCCCGGAATATTCCTGGAATATTCTCAGAAGATTAACGCCCATACAAATATTTTGTGGATCTCCTGGAGATAATTGGAATATATATGTCCTTTAAATAACTTCTTAGAATATTCTGGGTATATTGTGTTTTACCTGGGTAGTGGCGCCACGCGGAACACGTGATGCTACGGTTTCCCTGGTTTCTATAAAAAAACAATTGAAAAATAATAATAAAAATAGTATTTTTTAAACTCGATATCTGGAAAACTAAGGGAAATTTAGAAAAATGGTATTCTTCATTTTCGTCTTATTTTGGTGAGTACTATAAGAATCCATCGCGGCGCCACAGTTACCGTAGAATCTTCCATTTTAAAATACTACATTTATATGGAGGTTGTATATCAAAACAATATTTTGTCTTCTATCAACAAAAATTGATGCATAATGCACCGCAAAATAATATCAACAAAAATTTGGGGGTATTTTGATAATATTGAAAAACAAAAATAAAGACGCCAGACCCTTAAATATAATTGTATTGAAAAATGTTGCCAAATATATTAATAATAATAATAGAATAATATAAAATATATCTATATTTATTTATTTTTTATTTCTTTAAAGCATGACGTCATGGCAAAAATAATATATTTATATTTTAATGTTTAAAAAAAATAATTAAATAAATGTAATAAAAATAAATAAAATATACTTAATCAAAAAGATTAGGGAATTTTCTAGATTTTTATTTTTTAATTTCACTTAAACCTATTTATTCCCAGAAAACGCCCGCCCTGTCATTATTATCTAATTTCTACAGGAATGTCCAGTAGTTCGATTTGTAATGGTGATCCAAAAAACAGCACCCGGGATCACTTTTGAATCTCGCACTTTTTTCGATTTTTTTCCATTTTCACCATGAAGGAGAACGTTTTTGATAAAGATCACTATATACATTTTAAAACTAGATTAAATTTGCTACAAATCAAACAACGTTTCATCTTAATTGGATAATGTTAACCCGTGCCCCAATGAGGTTAAAATTTTGAAAAACTGCAATTTTTTGCAAAAAATAGCAGTTTTTCTTTCATAAAATGGAAACCACTCATCCCAGAAACTTGATTCCTATCTCATTCTCTAGGAAATTTTATTTACTTGAAGGTTTACTTGGACCACTTTTTTGATAAAATTATTAAATTTATAGATATCCAGCTTTTCCATGACAGGGAATGATCCATTGTTTCAAAAAATGACAGGTTTTCCTTCATAAAATGAAAACCACTTATCGTAGAAACTTCATTCCTATCTTATTCTCTAGGAAATTTTGTTGACTTGAACATTTACTTGAACCACTTTTTTGATAAAATTATTAAATTTATATTTATACAGCATTTTCCATGACACTTCTGAGGATTCGGATCATATCCTGTCGTGGAAAATGTAGGATATTTATAAATCTAAGAATTTTAACAAAAAAGTGGTCCATGTAAACGTTTAAGTCAACAAAATATCCTAGAGAATAAGATAGGAATGAAGTTTCTACGATGAGTGGTTTTCATTTTACGAAAAATCGAATTTTTGCAAAACTTCAACCTCATTCAATTAAGATCAAACTTGTTTTGAATTGTAGCAAATTGAATCTAGTTTAAAAATATATAGAGTGATCTTTGTCAAAAACGTGCTCCTTCATGGTCAAAATGGGAAAAAATCGAATCGAATTTACTATAGAACGGTTATTTACAAAATGTAAACTGTTTTCGAGTTATAAGCGAAAAACTGGAAAATTTCGAGGTTTTTCGGCCACCAAAAGTTGTCCCCCACACTTTTCGAGGTCGCAAATTTAGATTTGCCATCCATACCAAACGATCATAAATAAAAAAATATTTCCCCGCAATTAATGTAAGCTGAACCCCCTTTTTGGATCCTCTATTTACTGAGCTAATAAGCGAATACAACAGGAAACAGTTTCAACAGTCAGAAATTATAACAAAATATTTTGTTTTTTATTTTTTTTCTTATTATTTTACACTATACTTATATCAAATGTACATACACATTATTATATTACATAGATTAACAGCTTAAATAATTTTTAACTATTTTTAGCAACATAATCTTTAATCGTAAATCAACGATTTAGGAATATTTATAATGCACAACATATTTAGCATTATAAAATAAATTTAAAAAACAGGTGAATTTAAAAAATAATTTTTTATACTTTAAGGGGCTCCTCTGATATCTTCGGCCCTAGTGTAAAGCCCTATTAGCCCTATGAATACATAGACTGTTGAATAATTGAAGAAAATATAAAAATGTATATACAGTTTTTTATCTTGAGACAGTCTTATAACTCAAAAACAGTGCATTATATAGAAAAAAGTTTCAAATAAAAGTTTATTTATATCAGGAGGGAAAAAAAACTACGCTATTGTTTGTAGACATAGAACAAGCTTTCAAGGGTATTTCGAGGTCAACTTCTGTTTTTTAAATGGAAAGCCATATGTTTCTGTACATATTCTGAATCTACAAAAAAAACTCAACAACTTTTATTAGAACTATTTTTTCATATGACAATCAAATAATAAAAAATATTAAATCAATTAGATCTCAAAAAAATCTTATTTATTTTTAATAATCATTCAACTTAATTATGAAATAATAATGGTCAAATAATTAATTATTAAATAAATTGTTATTAAATTATTTATTTAATAACTAAATATTTGATCATATTTATTTGATAATTAAGTTGAATGATTGTTAAAAATAATTATTAGGATTTTTTTGAGATCTAAGTAATTGATTTAATATTTTTTATTATTTGATGTCGTATAAAAAAATAGTTCTTATAAAAGTTGTTCAGTTTTTTAAGTAGATTCAGAATATGTACAGAAAAATATAGAGTTCCATTTAAAAAAACAGAGCTTGACCTCGAAATACCCTTAATAGCCTTGTTCTAGGTGGACAAACAATAGCGTAGTTTAGTTTCCCCTTGATAAAAATAAACTTTTATTTGAAACTTTTTTTCAGATAATCCAGTGTTTTTGAATTATAAGACTGTCTCAAAACATAATTTTTCTTCTAGTTAAATAAACTTTGATCAGGATCCATGGATAATGTGGTGTTTGTCTTTTTTTAAAAGTCTTGTTTCGAAGATCGATGCCGTAGATTCTACGGCAGGAACAGAGATAGGAGTCCGCATCCTGGAAACAAAAGACATTTCTTGAATTAGCCACATCTTATCGTCTTATCGTCTAATTTTATTAGCTACGATTTTGCTTTTGTTCCAAGATCCCAAAAATATTTTCTTCTTCAAAGTCTGTAAAATTGAGGGGAGACAAATCGATTAGACAAATACAAGTCAACAAAGCTAAGTAGCGATGCTCGGTAATTTTTTTCTTCGGTCAAAAGCGATATAACTTACCTATTAATATTATTTTCAATTTTAAATTCTGATAAAAACCACTCCGACCCCTGGACCCCCACCCCGAACCTCCACTCCACCTCCTGCACCCCTCCCCAGTTTTTGCATTTATTTTTTTCTAGTGGCCCAGAGATTATGTATATATATGTATATAAATTGGCTAAATGGGCATTGGTTCCTGAGGCCAAGGGGTAGAAAAAAAGAGGTATATACATTTTTTTAATTAAATAACAATTTATCGAGTTTTATAAAATCAATTAAATTAGGAAATTCTAATATATATAGGGTCCGCCATCTAACGTTTTTTTTCAACTAGTGCTTATTTCGTGAATGGTAACACTTAGCTCATGTTTGATTTGACAGATAATTAGTTTTATCCTTCCGCTGAACGAATATGGTGACCATCCAATGCGTTTTCGCTTCGCTAATTGGGCCTGCGATCGACTTACAGAAGATGCCGATTTTGCCAAAAAAATCATCTTTTCAGATGAAGCTCATTTTGATCTTGGCGGGTATGTAAACAAGCAAAATTGTCGCATTTGGGGCACAGAAAACCCGCACGCATACATTGAAAAGCCGACGCACCCAAAACGAGTCACTGTTTGGTGCGGATTTTGGTCCAGAGGCATAATTGGGCCATTTTTCTTCGAAAATGAGCAAGGAGTGGCCGTTACAGTCAATGGCGATCGTTATCGGGCCATGTTGAACGAATTTTTGTTCACAAAGGATATTGGCAACATTTGGTTTCAACAGGACGGCGCTACGTGCCACACAGCCGAAGCTACACTCGATGTTTTGCGCCCTGTTTTTGAAGATCGCATTATCAGCCGCAGAGCTGATGTCGTTTGGCCACCTCGGAGCTGCGATTTGACACCGTTGGACTATTATTTGTGGGGTGCCGTCAAAAATAAGTGTTACGCCGACAAGCCAGAGACAATTGACGCTTTAAAGGACAATATTCGTGAAGCCATTGGTGAAATACAGCTGCACACAAACGATAATGTGCTTAAAAATTGGACCGATCGTGTAGGCTACTGCATGGCCAGCCGAGGCAGCCATTTGAATGAAATTATTTTCCATTATTAACCGGAAGGATTGTAATTTCAAATAAAAAAAGAAATTTGAGAAAATATTTAGTAGTTTTTTTTTATAGCATTTAAAAAAAAAAAGTTATTTGGCGGACCTATATAATACTAGCTGCAAGGCCCACCTTCAGCGGCCCTCTTGCTAGCCAGGGGGCACGCGCCCTGGACCCCCCCAGAAACCTACCCAACACCCCAACCCCCGCACCCACCCTGAACCCCCCCCCGTTCCCCCAACCCCCCGCCCCCACACAACCACCCCACTACGTCTCTGGGCCCTCACCTGAACCCCCCGCGCCTGGACCCCCCACCCCCGCTACGCCCCCCAGACTCCACCCCGCACCACCCCCGGACCTTCATACCACCCCGCAACCCATACCCTAACTCACCCCCTACTCCATTCCACCCCCGCACCCAGTTTTTGCATTTCTAGCCTTCTAGTGATCCACAGATTATATATACAGAATTTAGTTAAGTTGGCTATAGGGGTAAGAATTTTCATTTTTTGCCCCCTCCCCCCATTTTGGGTGGTTAGTTTTTGCATTTCTAGCCTTCTAGTGACCCACAGATTATGTATACAAAATTTGGTTTAGTTTGGTCCAAGAGCAAGAATTTTCATATTTTGACCCTCCTCCCCCCTTTTTGGCTGGTTTTTTGGTGGAATTTTTTTAAACAAAAGTTGTCAGAAATTACATTCCCTACAACTTTGCTCATAATAAAATTTGCCGTAGTGTTAATAATAGTTTAGGAGTTATCTGATAATTTTCATTTGTGCGCTCCCCAAACCCCCTTTGGGGATCAAAATATCAAAACGTTATATAGCTAAAACGTAAGTTAGAAGACATCTGATGTAAATATGAAATTTCATAACAATCCCTTAAGCCGTTTTTACGTGAATCGTGAGCAAATTTTCGCTGAAACCACGCAAACATACAGACATACAGGAATTTTGTTGAGGGTGTTTTCGTTCATAACTTTGCTTGAAACATGTGCAACCAAAATTTGGCGTGATTTGGAGCAATGTACAGACAAAACCTTTTTTTTTTTTTTATAAATTTTATTAAACCAATTATTTTACATTAATAAATGTATACCTTGTATTTTAGCTTCGATTCCGGAGATTGCTTCTCCACCATCGAGTGTCCTTATTCATATTTAGTCCTTGTTTTTAATAAGAGGAAAAATCTTATTAGATAAAAAAACCTCTTTTCCGATAATTATTTAAATTCCATTATTCCCCAATCAAATCGATTGGTATTCCTTCTCACCCATTTCGATCCTTTTTTCTTTCCAGACAAAACCTTAATTTTATATATTTATATAGATATAGATTTATTATTAACACTTTGTGAGATTTAAAACTCGAATTTATAATCAATTAAATTGTTAATTTTAATATATATTAATATTTGCTATAAAGTATTAGTAGGTTTTAAAATTAAAAAACCAATTAATAAATAAAAGATAATTGAAAGAAATGTAAACAAACTTTTTTATTGATATTTTCATCTGTCAATAATTACTTTAATTAAGAAAAGATCAATTAAGGATTAAATTTGTGGAGGTCCAGACCTAGCCAGATCGCTTTCTCATCCTCAAAACTTGTTAATAGAGTTGGTTTCATCAAAATCGGTAGAGCCGTTTTCAAAATATACAAATATATAAACATATATATATATATATATTCAATTTTTGCGTGTTTAGTGAGAGTAGTAGATAGATATTATCACTGGGCACAGTTTTGAATGTAATTGCAATTAAAAATAATATAAATATACAGGAGAGCTTCTAAAACTATCAACTTTTCGTAAATAACCTTCCTATTCAAAATGAAACTTCATAAAATTTCCTACAAATTTCATTATTTAAGTTTTTTTTCTCCGACCAACTGTTCGAGCTCAAGCGCAAAATTCAAGTTTTCGACCTCGGCAGCCCCCCGGATCACCCAAAATCTGGCACCTTTTTCGATATTTTCCCATTTTGACCATGAATGAGCAAGTTTTCGACAAAGACCACGCTATAAATTTTTAAACAATATTAAATTTGCTACAAAGCAAACAAAATTTCATCTTAATTGGATAAATGGTAATCCGTGCCGCAATCAAGTTTTGAAAAACTGTAATTTTTTGCAAAAAATCCCAATTTTTTCCTTCATAAAATGAAAACCACTCATCCTAGAAACTTGATTCCTATCTCATTCTTTAGAAAATTTTGTTGACTTGAACGTTTACTTGGACCACTTTTTTGTTATAACTCTTAGATTTATAGATATCCAGAATTTTCCATGACACTTCTGAGAATTCGGATCATATCCTGTCATGGGAAATTCTGGATATCTATAAATCTAAGAGTTTTATCAAAAAAATGGTCCAAGTAAACGTTCAAGTCAACAAAATTTTCTAGAAAATGAGATAGGAATCAAGTTTCTAGGATGAGTGGTTTTCATTTTATGAAGGAAAAACTGCGATTTTTTCCGAAAAATTGCAGTTTTTCAAAACATCAACCTCATTGTGGCACAAGTTACCATTTATCCAATTAAGATAACTTTATTTACATTGTAGAAAATTTAATCTAGTTTAAAAATGTATAGCGTGGTCTTTATCGAAAACGTGCTCCTTCATGATCAAAATAGGAAAATATCGAAAAAGTGCTAGTTTTTGGGTGCAAAAAAATCAGAACTACCCCAAAACTTTCTTGATAAAAACACAATTTGACTGGACTATTATTTTAATTAACAAAATAATTTCTTAAAATAAATTCAAACTTTTTTTTTTAATTATCAGTTTTTGCAAGTAATCGCTGAACATTTTTTCAAATTTCTGAGTTTTTGTAAAACTTCATTGGTTGCAGCGATGAGCCGCAAGGTGGACACTCCCCACCCCGCCCCTGCTTTAGAACGTCAATTTGATAAAATAAAAAAATTAAAAAACAATGTCTATTTCTTTACTTTCCCATACACGGTATGGTCAAGTATTGTAATCGTACATGAAAAAAGTGTTTGTTTTCCTTCTTTTTTTCGAAATATCTCAAAAACGGATTAAACTATTTTGATTAAAAAAATTTGGCGGTCTACAAAAAAGCTCTTATAAGTGGACATCGAAAAAAATTATATTTTTTGAAATAATAATTGTTTTGTCAAAATGTCTGTTATTATCAATGTCTGTGCGTTATCAAATTTGTGTGGACGAGCTAGCTCAAAAACGAGTTTGAATATCGAAACAAAAATTTCACACGTAGTTTTGGTCCATTGAGATTAAGAGTTGATTAAATTTTGGTGCATATCGACCCAAAATTAATGGGGTGTAAAGGGGGGGGTTAAAAGTTAAAAATCTAGGCTATTTGAGCAAACTCAACCAAATTTTGGATACATAATCAGTGGACCCCCAGAAGTCTAAAAATGCAAAAACTAACCCCTCCCTTACATGATTATAAATAATTTTATTAAATATAATTGAGGGGCCAGGTTGTGTGGTAAAGTCAAGTGGATGGCCACATCAAAACACGTCAGCTTATTTTTTTAATACTTTGCAGACTGTGTAGGTTCTAAAAGAGCTTTGAAATAGTTTTTTGTTTTTTCTGAAATTTATTTAAAATAAGCTGACCTGCTCTGATGTGGCCATCCACTTGACTTTACCATTCAACCTGGCCCCTCACTGACATTAATATTTAATAAAATTATTTATATTCATGTAGGGGGTTAGTTTTTACATTTTTTGAATCCTGGGGGTCCACTGATTATGTATACAAAATTTGGTTGAGTTTAGTAAAAGAGCCTAGATTTTCATTTTTTGACCATACACCCCCCCCCCCCATTTTGGGCGGTTAGTTTTTTCATCTTTAGACTTCTGGGGATTCACTGATTACGTATACAAAATTTGGTTGTGTTTGCTCAAATGGCCTGGATTTTTAATTTTAACCCCCCTCCTCCACCCCCCATAATTTTGGGTGTATATGCACCAAAATCTAATCAACTCTTAATCTCAATGGACCCAAACTAAGTGTAAAATTTAGTTTCGATATTCAAACTAGTTTTTGAGCTAGCTCGTCCACAAAAATGTGATAACGCACAGACTAACGGACAACCAGACAAACAGACATTTTGACAAAACA
This sequence comes from Forficula auricularia, assembly GCA_024734495.1. Classification (NCBI taxonomy): domain Eukaryota; kingdom Metazoa; phylum Arthropoda; class Insecta; order Dermaptera; family Forficulidae; genus Forficula; species Forficula auricularia. Next base: position 77,701 of record JALMQS010000839.1, read on the forward strand.
ATTATTATCTCAAAAAATATAATTTTTTCGATGTTTACTTATTAGGGGTTTTTTTGTAGAGTAAAATGCCATGGTTTCGCTGAATTTTTTTAATCAAAATACTTTCAGCCGTTTTTAAGATACCTATTTCGAAAAAAAAGAAGGAAAAAACTACTTTTTTCATTCACGATTACAATACTTGACCATACCGTGTATGGTAAAGTAATAAATTCTCGGTTAAAGCTTCGGCTGGGTGTAGATTGTAGCTGGCGGGCCTCCACCCCCCCAATGCGGCCTCCACCCTTCCCCACCGCTGCTCCACCTCCCCACCGCGGCTCCACCTCCCCACCGCGGCCTCCACCCTCCCCCACCGCTGCCTCCACCCTCCCCCACTGCGGCCTCCACCCCCGCCTCTGTGCAGTCTGCATTGAGCACTCGGCTTGTCTTGTTCTCTTTCGTAGCCGGCTTCTTCTTTAGGAACAATGGAGGAAGATGATGAGAAGCAGAGTGACCCAAGTGAAAATGGAATCGATACCGATACCAATGAAATCGATACCGATACCAATGAAATCGATACATATATCGACTTTCCCCATTTTAAGAAAATAATTCAGGTATTTAATAGCCAGCCATTCTTCTCTATTTACGACATTTTATATCGATAAATTGTATCTATCTGTCAAGTTTCAGCTCTCTAGCTTGAAATGATCGTTGACAAAGAATTTCTCGAAAGTATTTTTTTCCACTTGCTCAATTTCCTTAAATTTACTAGAAATAGACAAAAATCAGAAGATGAAATTTGCCAAAAAATAAAATAACATATTTTTATCGAATTTCAACTTCCTAGCCTGAATTTTAGGAAAATTTCTCTTCCAGGGATTAATTACTTTCTCTGTTTGAATTCAAAATTATAACTATTGGATAATTATAGAATAGAGTATATAATTGTACATATTAAATTAATTAATTAATTATTTATTTAATAATTAAATATTTGATCATTATTGCTTGATAATTAAGTTGAATGATTGTTAAAAATAATTATTAGGATTTTTTTGAGATATCTTTGATTTAATATTTTGTTTATTTAATGTCGTATAAAAAAATATTTCAAATGAAAGTTGTTCAATTTTTTTTCTAGATTCAGAATATGTACAGAAACATATAGCTTTCAATTTAAAAAACAGAACTTGACCTTGAAATACCCTTGAAAGCTTGTACTATGTCGACAAACAATAGCATTGTTTAGTTTCCCCGAGGGGTGAACAGCGACCTAAAATCGTGTACACCTACTTCCACCTTAATTTCCAAGTAGAAGACAATAGAATACAATAGATTATCTAATGAATTCCAAATAATTCCAAAGACGGTGTACACCTAATTCCAATCGCGGTTCACCCCTCTGTATAAATTAATTTTTATTTGAAACTTTTTTTCATATAATGCACTGTTTTTGAGTTATAAGACTGTCTCAATATAAAAAAATTATATGTAGTCTTATAGTTTGAGCGCAATTTTTCAACAAACTTTCCTGCTTTGTGTTTTGAGCACAAAAAAGCTCCAAAATTCACTGGTCTGATTTGTTTTCACAATAGGCTAGAAACGAAATATAAACCAACACAGCAAGGTTTTGGTTGAAATCTATCATCTTAAACCTACGCTTTTAATTTCGGTCATTTTATTACCCTCTTTTAATCCTATTTAAGAATCTGTTTTTCTACTAAGAGTCGCATTAGTTGATGATCCATAAAAAGAAATCAATGAGGTTGTCCTCTGCTTGATGCAAATGAACATATAAAGAAAATATTTAAAAAATACAAATCTTTTACAAAACTTCTAAAATTCTGAATTTTAAGGGAAACAACTTTTTTTGAAAATTTTACCATTGAAAAAGGGAGAGAAATTCTCCCGAAACGTTTGGTTGAAAATAAATGTGTTTTATATTATTTTGTAAAAGATTTTTTCAATATTTTAAATACAATCAATAAATAAATTTTTCTTATAACGAATATACCTATATATATAATTTATTTATAAAAAGAAACAAAGAGGTTCTCCTCTGCTTTAAACATATATACACACATATACAGGGTGCTTCAAAAAATGTATACACACTTTGAACTTCCATAGAAAATTTATTTACCGTTCTACAAAGTTAAATTTCAGGAAAATAGAAAGCTGAAAGTCCAATGTAAATGAAACATAAATAACAAATGTTAATACTGCTCAAATTGGTGACCTGCAGCATCAATACAATTCCGAGTACGAGTCACCACTGATTCTGTACATCGTATCAAAACGTCCAATGAGATTTCTCTACACACTGCTTGAATCTCATTCCAAAGAATGTCTAGGTTACGTGGTTTACGTTTGTACACCTCATCTTTTACTGTGCCCCACAAGAAGAAATCCAGTGGTGTAAGGTCTGGAGAGCGTGCTGGAAACTCGATTGGCCCCCTGCGTCCTATCCACTGGCCCGACAAATTTTGATCCAGGTAAGCTCGTACGTCCCTCTGATAGTGCGGCGGGGCACCATCTTGTTGAAAATAAAAATCATCATTACCGTATAATGCACGAATGGCAGGAAATATGGAATCAGCAAGCATTGTTAGGTAATTAATACCAGTTAAAGTGCCTTCAAATCGAAAAGGTTTCCAGCACGCTCTCCAGACCTTACACCACTGGATTTCTTCTTGTGGGGCACAGTAAAAGATGAGGTGTACAAACGTAAACCACGTAACCTAGACATTCTTTGGAATGAGATTCAAGCAGTGTGTAGAGAAATCTCATTGGACGTTTTGATACGATGTACAGAATCAGTGGTGACTCGTACTCAGAATTGTATTGATGCTGCAGGTCACCAATTTGAACAGTATTAACATTTGTTATTTATGTTTCATTTACATTGGACTTTCAGCTTTCTATTTTCCTGAAATTTAACTTTGTAGAACGGTAAATAAATTTTCTATGGAAGTTCAAAGTGTGTATACATTTTTTTGAAGCACCCTGTATATATCAAATACATATATTATTTATTTGTTTGAGAGTATAGTTTCGAAGGTTTGGCCCTCATCATCAGTCTTGTTTAATCATAAATATTACTTTTCATAGGCTCAGTATTGCGATATTGAAAATTTTTTGTTCCTTGTTAGCCGAAAGCCAGAATTAAAAAACAATTTTCAGAACACAATATACGTATTTGGTATATATGTGTGTATGTTTATTTGCAACAAGCAGAGGACAACCACTTTGTTTCTCTTTATGAATCAACTCTGGGCAAAATAAAAAATTTTCAATTTAATTTATTTGTTAGAGACTATGGTTTTGACGATGATGAAGATCAAACTTTCGGAACTATAGTCTCTCACAAATAAATTATATACCGGGTGAGTTTTTTTATCTTGAGACAGTCTTATAACTCAAAAACAGTGCATTCTAGAAAAAAAGTTTCAAATAAAAGTTTATTTATATCAGAGGGGAAACTAAACTACTCTATTGTTTGTGGACCTAGAACAAGCTTTCAAGGGTATTTCGAGGTCAAGTTCTGTTTTTTAAATGGAAACCTATATGTTTCTCTATCTATATAAAAAACTAAACAATTTTTTTGAAGTATTTTTTTATACGACATCAAATAAAAAAATACTAAATCAATTAGATCTCTGAAAAAAATTAATAATTATTTTTAACAATCATTCAACTTAATTATCAAATAATAATGATTAAATAATTAAATATTTTTTAAATTATTAATTATTATTAAATTATTTATTTAATAATTAAGTTGAATGATTGTTAAAACTAATTATTAGGTTTTTTTAGAGATCTAATGGATTTAACATTTTATATTATATGATGTCGTATAAAAAATACTTCAAATAAAAGTTGTTCAGTTTTTTTTCTAAATTAAGAATATATTCATTATATGTTTATTTGGATCAAACAGAGGACAACCTCAGTTCTCTTTATGAACATTTTATGAATTTTCTTGTCTGTTAATTTTCAAATATAAAATCCCCTTGCAAATACGGAAATATTTTTACTTAAATTTTTATTCTTATATTTCCAGTAATTTTTTTACATTAATAAAATCATTATCTATAAATAGAGTTATTTAAAAAAAAATAGTATTTAATACTAGTTATTTATATATATATTTATAATATAAACGTTTAATTATTATTCTATATTTCTTTGAAGGATATGATTGCGGTTTGGCAGCGAACGGCAGTGGCGAATCAAGTCGAAACACTAAATTTAATCAATGACAAATTGGAAACTATGAGAATAACTGTAAGTATAGTTATTAATAGAGACAGGGTTTTAAGCAGTAAAAACTGTCAAAATATGCCATAAAAATGCAGTTAAAAAGTCTGAAATATGCAAGTAATATGCAGAATAGGTTGAAATATGCAAATATATGCAGTCAAAATTGGCAAAATAAATTTTTTTATTTAATAAAAAATACTTTTTAATAAAAAAATAAAACCGACTTCAAAAAAATTGAATGCAACAAATATAAAATAATAATAACTTAAAAATAAAATAAAATCCACTAAAAGGTACAAAATAATTATTATCTTATTTAGTTACAACTAAACGACGAAATATTAACATGAAATTACTTTTTGAAGTCGGTGCCAAACAAACTATATAAGCGAGCGTACTAAGTAAGATCCGTCGAGTGCGATTCATAAAATGTATATGTTTGGCACCGACTTCAAAAATAATTTTATGTTAATATTTCGTCGTTTAGTTGTAACTAAATAAGATAATAATTATTTTATACCTTTTAGTGGATTTTATTTTATTTTTAAGTTATTATTATTTTATTTGTTGCATTTAAATTTTTTGAAATCGGTTTTATTTTTTTTTATAAAAATTATTTTTATTTTTCTCTTTTTAGTGATGTTATTAATAGTGACTTAATATAATACCTTGCATGCATCTCGTAAGAGAAAGCGTCAGGCGAATGAATCAGAAAATGATAATAAAACTCAATTCATAAATATAGAAATTCTATCGAAACGTTTGCGGGTTTTAAATTAATGTTTTAAGATTTTTTTCATAAAATATTTTATTTATTATAATTTCGATTATGTGGTCATAAGAATTGAAGATTTACGTTATTTCGTCATTGATCATATCTTCAGAACTTGACCAAATTAATATGGTGCCACCCCTAAGGTACCCTCTTTCCAATAAAAAAAGAATCATTAAAATCGGTTCATAAACAAAGAAGTTATACCTGAACAAACATATCAAAAAAGGTCCAATACCAATGAAAAAAACGGGACCAATCGGAAGCTAGACTGAACCCAATGCAAAAAAAATCATCAAAATCGGTTCACAATTGGCGGAGATATGTCAACTAACATAGACAAAAAAAAAAAAAATTCAGTCGAATTGAGAACCTCCTCCTTTTTTGAAGTCGGTTAAAAATCAAATTGAAGATAAAAAGACTATATATTTGAAGGAGTGCTATAGAAGGAATATAATGATAAAGTAAGATATAGAGACAACAAGTGTCAAATATGTACTTTTATTGAGTAAAAAATTTCACAAAATTTCATTACATCTATATATATAAAATTCTTTGCCCGACACACTCACTTACTCACTCACTCACTCACTCACTCATCACCAAAACAGCCAGAACCATTGGACATAGAAACATGAAATTTGGAGAGGATATTACAGCTATGACATAGGGGCTCACTAAGAAAGGATTTTTCGAAATTCGACCCCTAAGAGGATCAAAGGGGGCAAAGTGTGTTTTCACTGATTATGCGATATCTCTTAAGGACAAAAAAATTTCTACTTGCTTTTTACTTATAAAAATACTAAATTAAAATATCTAAAAATCTAATTTCAGGATTTTTTGAAATTCGACCTCTAAAGGGGTCAAAAAAGGCAAAGTATCTTTGCAATGTGTTTACACTAATTATGCATTTTCAATTAAGAACGATAAGATATCTACTTGATTTTTACTTAATAAAATTCTAAATACAAATATCTAAAAAGTAATTTCAGGATTTTTTGAAATTCGACTCCCAACTATCCAAAATATGAGTGGGGGCAAAAATTAAAACTCTCTCCTATCTTGATCAAATTTTGTAGAGTTATTCTTTATTACTTTAAGAAACTATTCCTGTAAAATTCAACTATCAAAATTGACTATATGGGGGCGAAAGGGGGGGGGGGCAAAATATAGAAATTTTTAGCTTTTTTTGTACATTTACTCTTTAGAAAACTGAGAGTTATTTATTTGCAAATATCTAAATATTTACAAAAATCCAAAAAATAATTTCAACCTCCCAAAATGTGAGTGGGGGAAAAAATTAATACTCTCTCCGATATAGATCAAATTTTGTAATGTTAGTTTTTAAGAATATATAAAATGTATGCTGTAAAAATCAATAGCCAAAATTAGTGCTCGGGGGCGAAAGAGGGGGCAAAATATTACAAATATATACTACAGACCTAATAATCACATGCCGAGACGCTGCCCGCCAGGGCCACCTGCCCGGAGGCCCGAGCTGCAGAGGGCGTGCCGAAGGCTCGCCTGGAGCAGCTCGTTTAATATATTAATGAAAAAATCTTTAAACTCAAAGAAATATTAAAGGGATGCACTTGAATAAAATCAACATAATAAATATAATAATTATTATTTTATTAGGTACCTATTTATAATAAATATTTAATGTAAAAAAAGAGGCCAAGTATGAGTGGGAGGGAGAAGATTAACGCTCTTTCAATTTGAGATCTTTTTTTTAACCGACTTCAAAAATGGAGGAGGTTCTCAATTCGAATGAATTTTTTTTTGTTTCTATGTTACCTGATGATATCTTCGCCAATTGTGAACCGATTTTGATGATTTTTACTTTATGGTTGTAATCGTGCATGAAAAAAGAGCTTTTTTTTTCCTTCATTTTTTCGAAATATCTCAAAAACGGCTGAAACTTTTTGATTAAAAAATTCAGCGAAACCATGGCCCTTCGCTCTACAAAAAAGCCCAAATAAGTGAACATCGAGAAAATTATATTTTTCGAGATAATAATTGTTTTGTCAAAATGTCTGTTAGTCTGTCCTGATTATCTGTTAGTCTGTAGGTTATCAAATGTTTGTGGGCGAGCTGGCTAGTGTGAATATCGAAACTAAATTTGACACGTAGTTTTGGTCCATTGAGATTAAGAGCTGATTAGATTTTGTGCATATCGACCCAAAAATTAAGGGGGATGGAGGGGGGGGGGGGGGTTAAAAATTAAAATCAAGGCTCTTGTACCAAACTCAACCAAATTTTGTATACATAATCAGTGGGACACTAGAAGTCTAAAAATGCAAAAACTAACCGCCCAAAAGGGGGGAGAGTGTATGGTCAAAAAATTAAAATCTAGGCTCTTGTACCAAAGTCAACTAAGGGTGGTGGAGGGGGGGGGGGTTAAAAATTAAAAATATAGGCCATTTGAGCAAACTCAACCAAATTTTGTATACATAATCAGTGGGACCCTAGAAGTCTAAAAATGCAAAAATTAACCGCCCAAAATGGAGGGGGGGGTGTAGGGTCAAAAAATGAAAATCTAGGCCCTTGTACCAAACTCAACCAAATTTTGTATACATAATCAGTGGGCACCCAAGAGTCTAAAAATGCAAAAACTAACCCCCTCCTCTACATGATTATAAATAATTTTATTAAATATAAGTGAGGGGGCCAGGTTGTATGGTAAAGTCAAGTGGATGGCCACATCAGAACACGTCAGCTTATTTTTCATTGATATTGGACCTTTTTTGTTATTCTTGTTCACCTATAACTTCTTTGTTTATGAACAGATTTGAATGATTCTTTCTGCGTTTGGATCAGTATAGCTCCAAGATAGTCTAGATACCTAACTATTTATTTATTTTATGTATTTTCAGCGATAACTTTTTGCCACGTCAACCGATTTCGATGATTCTTTTTTATTGGAAAGGTGATACCTTAGGGGTGGTCCCATATTATATTAATTTGGCCAAGTTCTGATGATATGATCAATGACGAATTAACGTAAATTTCAATTCTTATGAGCAAATAATCGAAATTATAATAAAAAATCTTAGAACATACATTTAAAACCCGCAAACGGTTCGAGATAATTTCTATATTTATGAATTGAATTTTATTATCATTTTCTGATTCATTCGCCTGACGCTTTCTCTTACGAGATGGATGCAATAAGGTATTATAATAAGTTACTATTAATAACATCACTAAAAAGAGAAAAATAAAAATAATTTTTATAAAAAAAATAAAAAAAATCGAAAGAGTTGCGAGTTTTAGGGATATTCAAAAGTGATCCTGTTTTTTTTTTTTTTTTTTGGATCCCCATTAAAAATAGAACCACTGCAGCAATTTTGCATTTCTTTTTTTTAATCAATGCGAAAATATTTCCTTTTAATTTACTAAAGAACGGTTATTTGCAAAATATGAACTGTTTTCTAGATATAAGCGAAAAACTGGAAAAAGTCCGAAAATTTCGATGTTTTTCGGCGGGCAAAAGTTGTCCTTTTCAATCTGTAGTTTACTTGATTTTTGAAGAATAAAATTAATCTTCATGGCATAAATAGTTATTGAGATATTGACTCGATTTTTCTAGGGGGGGGCATTGAATTTTAAGTAGTTCAATTAAGTAGAAAATATTCTCTTAAATTTGAGTTTTACGAAGTTTTAATATCATTATTAACATTTATTTTCATTGTTGTGACTTTTCGATTTAATAAATATTTATTTAATAATCAAATATTTAATCATTATTATTTGATAATTAAGTTAAATAATTGTTAAAAATAATTATTATGAATTTTTTTTTGAGATCAAATTGATTCATGTATTTTGATTATTTGATGTCTTATAAAAAAATAGTTCTTATGAAAGTTGTTCAGTTTTTTTTTGTAGATTAAGTAGACGTAACAAAAAATATAGGTTTCCATTTAAAAAAACAGAACTTGACTTTGAAATACCCTTTGAAAGCTTGTTCTAGGCCGACAAACAATAGAGTAGTTTAGTTTCCCCCTAGATATAAAACAAAACTTTTTTCTATATAATGCACTGTTTTTGAGTTATAAGACTGTCTCAAGATAAAAAACTCACCCGGTATACAAGATTTGCTCGTTTATGATAATAAGATAAGATTTTAATTATTATTTTAGTTGCATTCTGCTTGTTCCAAAACAGGAACTGAACTCCAATCGGTGAGGAAAATAATTGAAAGTTTAGAAGAAAAGGTAAGCTTAATATTTATTTATTCTTACTAAAAATGAATATAATTGTGGCTTATAATTTTCATTTATTGAATTTTATTATTCGTTCCAGATAACGAATATTCAAATATTAATTAAAAAAAATTAAATCATATCGAAAGGAAAATTCAAAAAATTTCCAAAATAGTAAGTTTTTTTTTTTGCCGATTTGTTTTATTTTAAATAAAAAATTCATCAATTTTAATTTAATATTTATTTATTTATTTAGATGTCCGAGATGAAAATATTTATGAAAAAGAGTACGGAATTTATGGAAAAAACAATGAATATATTGCAACTAAAAGTAAGTTTATTTATTTATTTAAATAAAATATTAAAAAAAAAACATTGTTCTAAAAAGTACAAATAATGTAATACTTAATCAAAAAGTGTGTGTGTGTGGGGGGGGGGGCAGAAACTTTTAATTAATTTCGACAAAGTGCCCCCACGCTTTTTGATTAAGTATTACATTATTTTGTACTTTTTAGAACAATGTTTTTAAGTTTTTTACTTTACCATACAGGGAGGGTATGGTCAAGTATTGTAATCGTGCATGAAAAAAGTGGTTTTTTCCTTCTTTTTTTCGAAATATCTCAAAAGCGGCTGAAACTATTTTGATTAAAAAAATTGAGCGAAACCATGGCATTTCGCTCTACAAAAAAGCTCTGATAAGTGAACATTGAAAAAATTGTATTTTTCGAGATAATAATTGTTTTGTCAAAATGTCTGTTAGTTGGTCTGTGCGTTACCAAATTTTTGTCGTCGAGCTAGCTCAAAAACTAGTGTGAATATCGAAACCAAATTTCACACGTAGTTTTGGTCCATTGAGATTAAGAGCTGATTAGATTTTAGTGGATATTGACCCAAAATTAAGGGGGCGGAGCGTGGGTTAAAAATTAACAATCTTGGCCATTTACCAAACTCAACCAAATTTTGTATACATAATCAGTGTGACCCCAGAAGTCTAAAAATGCAAAAACTAACCCGCCTCCCCTACATGATTATAAATAATTTTAGGGGCCAAGTTGTATGGTAAAGTCAACTGGATGGCCACATCAGCTTATTTAAAATATAATTTTTTTACTTTTTAATCTTAATTATTTTTATAAAGAAAAGTTTGCGGAATTTAACAGAATAATGAAATGTATTTATTTTAAACCGACTTGACAAAAAGATGAGGTTCTCAATTCGACTTATTTTTTTTGTGCCTATGTTATCTGATATCTTCGCCAATTATGAACCGATTTTGATGATTTATTTGCATTGGTCTCAGTATAGTTTCCGATTAGTCCCGTATAAATTTCATTGACTTTTTTGTTATGTTTGTTCACCCATAACTTCTTTGTTTATGAACCGATTTTAATGATTCTTTCTGGGTTTGGATTAGTATAGCTCCAAGATAGTCAAGATACCTAACTATTTATTTATTTTATATATGTTCAGCGAGATCTTTTTGCCAAGTCGACCGATTTCGATGATTCTTTTTTTATTGGAAAGAGGGTACCTTAGGGGTGGCACCATATTAATTTGGTCAAGTTCTGAAGATATGATCAATGACGAAATAAAGTAAATCTCCAATTTTTATGAGCAAATAATCGAAATTATCTATATAATAAAAATGAATTTCTTTTCTTTGTAAGCGCAGATCTCTCAAATGCCTGGACCGATTTGGCTAATTTTTTTTTTTAAATGTTCGTAATAGTCCATTTCAGGTTAATACGTAAAAAAAAATCGGAAAAGTTGCCCGGAAAATTGGAAAATTCACGAAAAACTCTAACAAAATCTGTATAGCCAACATAGCTTGCCAAACAATAAAAGAACTAAACTAGCAAACTAAACATTTGTTGGCGGCACTGTTTGTCATATTTTTGAATGTCATTCATTCTTAATCATAGATAATAGAGTTCTAACCACATTATCGTTAAAGAAGAATTTAATAATGCAACAAAGATTTAAAAAACTATCTATTAAAAAAAAATTAAAAAAATAAACTGCAACGGATCGTTGCTAAACTTTATCCAATGTAAAGATAAGAGTAAATAGATATTTTATTTAATATGGATTTACTATGAGTTAAGGATACTGGGTCACTTATTTCACATTAAAATTAAAAAATTAAAAGATATAAAAAAATCTATAAAAGAATCCCTTTATTTCCAAACATATAACCTATCCAATAGCAAATATTCTCCAGAAGCATGGTATCACTCCAGCCCTTTATAATATAAATAATTTATCCTCCCAATTAATAAATAATAAACTCGACAAAATTGATAAAATAAATAGATCTGGTGTATACAAATTAAATTGCAACGATTGCGAGGCAATTTATATTGGCCAAACGGGACGATCTTTTATAAAACGGCATAAAGAACATTTAGCTTCCCACAGACAATTAATAAGAAACCAGCCCATAAATCCAGACTCCACTTCCGCATTTGCTAATCATCTATATGCCTTAGATCATGTACCTTCACCTTCTAACCCCTCCCCTATTCATTTCGAAAGAAAAGGATTAAGATTGGACCTTCTTGAATCCATGGAAATAAAATATGCCTTGTCAAATGATGAAAATGTTATCAACAATCAACTAGATGTAAAATCAAATATAATAATTGATTTTTTAATATCCAAATGTAAAAATCATTTCCAACCCAGAGACATAAGTCAATGACCTCACAAACTTGCCTTTTACCCAAACAATCCTATGTAAATAAAGGTCAACCCGAATTTCTTTCTGAATAACAGCTTAAGAGAAAGTGTCCTTTTAAAATAATTTGATAAATTCTGTCTCTCTGTTCAATAAACATATATAGCCTGTCATTCAATAAATTTTATTTAGTTACCTTCTGTATTTCCTGAAGATGGGTTGATAGCCCGAAATATATATATTGAAAAAGAAAAAAATTTTATATCTTTTAATTTTTTAATTTTAATGTGAAATAAGTGACCCAGTATCCTTAACTCATAGTAAATCCATATTAAATAAAATATCTATTTACTCTTATCTTTATTAAAGATGTTTCACCTTGCACCAACACCACAATCTCTACTGATTATTTATCCAATGTACTATCTTATTCTAAAATAAAGTACTATAAAATATAATTTTACAAAAAACTATATATGACCTTTTTTGTGGTCCTCAAGGTACTTAATTACAATGAATTTTAAATCCCACAAATATTAATTTGACAATTTAATTGATGAACTCCAAAATTGTTATTTAATTAAATAAACTGCAATGGATCGTTGCTAAACTTTATCCAAATTCATTTGAAATATTAAATTGTTTATTCCTTTATTATTAATCAGATATCACTTGCAATTTGCAGTTCATGTTGACCATGCGCGGATCCAAAATTGAAGAAAATAAAGTTCTATGGGGGGGGCGGGCGGCGTCTAACACCCCCCCCCCCCCCCGCTTGGACAATTCGACCGCGACATACTTCCGAGATCAAAAGTAGATCTTAAGTATACCGGCGACCGCCCCCCCCCCCCCCCAAATCAGAGGTCTGGATCCGCGCATGATGTTGACTTTATTTCAAAAATAATGATCGATTCTCATTTAACAGTCGAGGAATAACCATTCTACATTCGATTTTTGACGTTTCGGTTTTTATTGGTAGCCATTGGTGAAGACATGGAGGAATCGACTTAAAATCAAAAATAGCAATCGATTCTTATCTAATACTTGAGGAATAATAATTCTATATTAGATTTTTGACCCTTCGATTATTATTGGTAACCATTGTTAAAGACATGGAGGAATCGACTTAAAATCAAAAATAGAAATCGATTCTTATCTAATACTAGAGGAATAACCTTATTGCATTCCATTTTTGATGTTTTGACTATTAATGGCAACCTCTACTGAAAACGTGGAAGAATCGACTTAAAACCAATAAGACTAAGGCGAAGGCGGGCCTTGAAGCTAGTAATAAATAAAATCTTAAAAAAACTTAAAACATTAATTTAAAACCCGCAAACGTTTCGAGAGAATTTCTCTATTTATGAATTGAATTTTATTATCATTTTCTGATTCATTCGCCGGACGCTTTCTCTTAAGATATGCATACAAGGTATTATTTTAAGTCACTATTAATAACATCACTAAAAAGAGAAAATAAAAATAATATTTATAAAAAATAAAATAAAACCGACTTCTAAAAAATTACTTCTCCACCATCGAGTGTCCTTACTCATCTTTAGTCCTTGTTTTTAATAAGAGGAAAAATCTAATTAGATAAAAAAACTCTTTTCCGATAATTATTTCAAATCCATTATTCCCCAATCAAGTCGATTGGATCTCTCTCTCACCAATTTTAATATATATATATATATATATATATATATATATTATTTGCTATAACCTATTAGTGGGTTTTAAAATTAAAAAAGCAATTAATAAATAAAAAGATAATTGAACAAAATGTAAACAAACTTTTTTATTGAGATTTTCATCTATCAATAATTAATTTAATTAAGAAAAGATGAATTAAGATAAAATTTGTCGAGGTCCAGACATAGCCAGATCGCTTTCTCATCCTCAAAACTTGTTAATAGAGTTGGTTTCATCAAAATCGGTAGAGCCGTTTTCAAAATAGAACTAAGATACAAATATACAAACAAATAAATATATATAAAATTTTTGCTCGTTTAATAAGTGTAGATGAGGTTTTTGCATTGAACGATCAATTTTATTCCGGCCAAAGTAATGGTTCAAAAATTTGAAACTCTGTACACTTTATGCATATAATAGTAGCTATCCGTCAGAATTTTTACAGATTATTACCTATGATAAATTGGGAGTCTATAACTTATTAACCTTAAGATATACCAGTATTTTATCTAGCTGTAACTTTTTTACTTATGGAAAGTGGTGTAGGTTTTAGGTGAAACATGATGTTAGTTAATAGAGTAAAGGGTGTGTAGTTTCACAGTGAATGAAATAAAACTCCTACTGAGTATTAACTTGTAAACTCCTGATGATGGACTAATAATCCGAAATATATTGAGTTTGTATAAACCTCTTTTAGTTTTATTTCATTCACTGTGAAACTACACACCCTTTACTCTATTAACTAGCTGTAACTCCAAAATTATAATAGCTAAAAATCTGTAAAAATTATGTGGGATACCTGCTATTATAAGGATAAAGTATACAGAGTTTCAAATATTTTTGAACCTTTGCTTTGGCTGGAATAAAAAAATAGATATTTCAATGCCAAAAAACTCATGTTATTTAGATGGGAAACTTGAATGCGTGTGGACCACAGGTTAAATAAATTGAGATAGGGGCCTTGAAACTTGGGAGATATTTTTTTTTATTTATTTAGAACCATATGAGCCTCTGTCAGCGTAAAAATTCGAAAATACCCAAAAAAGATGTATTCATTTCTTGAGTGACGAAAAAAAGACTTTACCTAAATCCAAATGGGTTTGAGAACCCGTGATAATTATTAGGTGTACCTGTAGGTTTTGAGGGATTTACAAAAGATGGCGTAATTAGCATTAAATCGCATCGGATCATCTTGTAACTATTTTGATGTTAAAGCGTCATCATTTCCCTATAAAAATTAGTATTTATCTTTTCGCTGAAGTGTAAGCAACATACTTTCTTTGTGCTCTAACCATATCAACCTTTGTGCCAGAAAACCGTTTTTTGTTTTCATTTGAAAAAAGTGCAGCTGATGATCGATTGCTGTGTGAAGCATATGGGAAGATGCTCCGTCAATAAAAACATGCGAGTACTGGTTCCGGCTTTTTAAAGTGGCGATTTTGACACCAGCGACAAAGTACGCGAAGGGAGGCCATTAAAGTTTGAAGACGCTGAGTTGGAAGCGTTATTGGATCAAGATTCATAACAAAATCAAGAGGAGCTCGCTAAAACCTTGGAAGTGACTCAACAATTTCGAACCGTCTCAAGGCCATGGGTATGGTGCAAAAACAAGAAAATTGGGTTCCGTATGAACTCAAGCCAAGAGACGTCGAACGCTGTTTTTTCACGTGCGAACAACTGCTTCTAAGGCAAAATTGGAAGGGTTTTTTGCATCGAATTGTGACGGGGGACGAAAAGTGTATCCACTACGACAATACAAAAAGCGAAGATAAATGTGGGGTAACCCCTGCCATGTATCAACTTCAAGAGCCAAACCGAATATTCATGGCAAGAAGCTAATGCTGTGCATCTGGTTGGATCAGCTCGCAGTGATCTACTATGAGCTAGTCCAGCCTAACGAAACCATTACTGGGGAACGTTACCACAAACAATAGATGCAATTGAGCCGAGCATTGAAGCACAAACGCCCGCAAAATGCCAAAAGACATGACAAAGTGATCTTTCAGCACGACAACGCTCGGCCACATGTTGCAAAAGGAAACTTTGGAGGTGCTTCAATGGGTTGTCCTACCCCACCGGCCGTATTCACCAGACATTGTGTCTTCGGACTACCACTTGTTTTGGCCGATGACTCATGGCCTGGCCGAGCAGCACTTAACTTCTTATGAAGAAGTCAAAAATTGGGTCGATTCTTGGATCGACTCAAAAGACGAGGAATTTTTTCAACGCGGAATCCGTATGGTGCCTGAAAGATGGTGAAAACTCGTAGATAAGGATGGACAATACTTTGAATAAAATAGCAATTACAATTTCTCTGAATAGAGCTTACAAAAAAACCATCAAAACTTATTTGTAGAGCTAATATAAATAATAAAATTAACAAATTAATAGGTGAGACCTCACTATTTTATGTACGTTTAATTTGTTAATTGATTGAGGTGAGTGACATGTGGCATATCATGTATAGTTGTATTTTGAAATATGCATTAATTTAATTTTCCCAATCTATTTTTCTTGTACTTTTTTTTCAGCACTTGATAAAGTTCGGAAACGGACGAAACGTTGTGCAAAAATTAATAAAATATAAAATTTGTCCAAAACACCTATTAATTTGTTAATTTTATATAAATAAAGAATGGACATTAACCAACTGAAAATATAAATAATAATAATTAATTCTTTATTAGCCACGATGATATACATAAAACAATCTATGAAATACAAGAAATTTGTCTCAAATAATACAGTCAAACACAAAATATCACTATAGCAAAGAAAAACAAACAATAAAAGAGTCAACAATACAATATGATATCAATATATATATATATAACTCGTAATTCTGGGGAAAATACCTCAAAAGGATCATTCCCGCTGTCACGATGATAATCTCTTTGAAATCACAAATTCCAACAAACGCTCCTTAAATTCATGGATACTTGTGAGGTTCTTTAACTCGCTTGGCACTTTATTATACTCGGACAAACCCTAATAAAATAATGTTTTAGATTATTGGTGGGGCAAGGAAGTCAAAGGAAAAAAATTCTCCCGAAACGTTTGGGATTTTAGAAAACGTTTGAAGATTTTTTTATATGAGATTTGTATTTAACTATTTAGCCCATAAAATCCGGACTTCTTCCTCTTTTTACAATAAAGGGGCCAACCCAGTCTTTTAGAGGATATTTCTTTTTGGTGTAACTCTTTCTAACATCAATTTCATTAAATATATATATATATTATATATAATAATAACATAAGTTTATTTATTTATTAAATTTTAGTGGAATGAAACTGAAGTAATAAATACAGAAACGAAAAAGAAAGGCGAAGAAGATGCAGCAACAAAAGAAGTAGTAGAGGGCCAAGACGTCAAGGATGAAGAAGATGCAATAACAGAAGAGAAACACATGTTATCCTCAGAGAAATCTTCCGAGAAAGATATCACTCAGGAAAAAGATCAAGTACCAAAGGATAAAGATGGAAAAAAGAAGAGGTTATCCACAGAGAAATCACCCGAGAAAGATGTCACTCAGAAAGAAGATCAAGTACCAAAAGATAAAGATGGCAAGAAGAAGATGTTATCCACAGAGAATTCATCCGAGAAAGCTGTCACTGAGAAAGAAGTTCAAGTATCAAAAGATAAAGATGACAAGAAGAAGTTGTTATCTACAGAGAAATCATCCGAGAAAGATACCACTGAGAAAGAAAATCAAGTACCAAAAGATAAAGATGGCAAGAAGAAGATGTTATCCACAGAGAATTCATCCGAGAAAGCTGTCACTGAGAAAGAAGTTCAAGTATCAAAAGATAAAGATGACAAGAAGAAGTTGTTATCTACAGAGAAATCATCCGAGAAAGATACCACTGAGAAAGAAAATCAAGTACCAAAATGTAAAGATGTCAAGAAGAAGATGTTATCCGAAAAAGATGCCACTGAGAAAGAAGGTCAAATACCAAAAGATGAAGAAGTCTCGAAGAACATGTTATCCACGGAGAAATCACCCGAGAAAGATGTCACTCAGAAAGAAGTTCAAGTACCAAAAGATAAAGATGGCAAGAAGAAGATTTTATCCACAGAGAAATCTTCCGAGAAAGATGCTACTGAGAAAGAAGATAAAGATGCCACGAAGAACATGTCATCCACAGAGAAATCACCGGAGAAAGATGTCACTGAGAAAGAAGATGAAGAACAGGAAGATAAAAATGGCTCGAAGAACATGTCAGCCAGAAAGAAATCACCCGAGAATGATGTCACTCAGAAAGAAGATGAAGTAACAAAAGATAAAGATGGCAAGAAGAAGCTGTTATCCACAGAGAATTCATCCGAGAAAGATGTCACTGAGAAAGAAGTTCAAGTATCAAAAGATAAAGATGACAAGAAGAAGTTGTTATCTACAGAGAAATCATCCGAGAAAGATACCACTGAGAAAGAAAATCAAGTACCAAAATGTAAAGATGTCAAGAAGAAGATGTTATCCCAAAAAGATGCCACTGAGAAAGAAGATCAAATACCAAAAGATGAAGAAGTCTCGAAGAACATGTTATCCACGGAGAAATCACCTGAGAAAGATTTCACTCAGAAAGAAGTTCAAGTACCAAAAGATAAAGATGGCAAGAAGAAGATTTTATCCACAGAGAAATCTTCCGAGAAAGATGCTACTGAGAAAGAAGATAAAGATGCCACGAAGAACATGTCATCCACAGAAAAATCACTCGAGAAAGATGTCACTGAGAAAGAAGATGAAGAACAGGAAGATAAAAATGGCTCGAAGAACATGTCAGCCAGAAAGAAATCACCCGAGAATGATGTCACTCAGAAAGAAGATGAAGTAACAAAAGATAAAGATGGCAAGAAGAAGCTGTTATCCACAGAGAATTCATGCGAGAAAGATGTCACTGAGAAAGAAGTTCAAGTATCAAAAGATAAAGATGACAAGAAGAAGTTGTTGTCTACAGAGAAATCATCCGAGAAAGATAACACTGAGAAAGAAAATCAAGTACCAAAATGTAAAGATGTCAAAAAGAAGATGTTATCCGAAAAAGATGCCACTGAGAAAGAAGATCAAATACCAAAAGATGAAGAAGTCTCGAAGAACATGTTATCCACGGAGAAATCACCCGAGAAAGATGTCACTCAGAAAGAAGTTCAAGTACCAAAAGATAAAGATGGCAAGAAGAAGATTTTATCCACAGAGAAATCTTCCGAGAAAGATGCTACTGAGAAAGAAGATAAAGATGCCACGAAGAACATGTCATCCACAGAGAAATCACCCGAGAAAGATGTCACTGAGAAAGAAGATGAAGTAACAAAAGATAAAGATGGCAAGAAGAAGATGTTATCCACAGAGAAAACTTCCGTGAAAGATACAACTGAGAAAGAAGATGAAGTACCAAAAGATAAAGAGGGCACGAATAACATGTTATCTACAGAGAAATCACCCGAGAAAGATGCCACAGAGAAAGAAGATGAAGAACCAGAAGATAAAGATAGCTCGAAGTACATGTTATCTACAGAGAAATCACCCGAGAAAGATGGCACTGAGAAAAAAGTTGAAGAACCACAAGATAAAGATGGCACGAATAGGATGTTATCCACAGAGAAATCTTCCGAGAAAGATGTCATTCAGAAAGAAACTGAAGTATCAAAAGATAACGATAGCAAGAAGAAGATGTTATCCACAGAGAAATCACCAGAGAAAGTGGTCACTAAGAAAGAAGATGAAGAACAAGAAGATAAAGATGGCTCGAAGTATATGTTATCTACAGAGAAATCACCCGAGAAAGATGGCACTGAGAAAGAAGATGAAGTACCAGAAGTAAAAGATGGCAAAAAGAACATCTCATCTACAGAGAAATCACCCGAGAAGGATGTCCCTAAGAAAGAAGATGAAGAATCTGAAGATAAAGATGGCTCGAAGTACATGTTATCTAGAGAGAAATCACCCGAGAAAGATGGCACTGAGAAAGAAGATGAAGAACCAAAGGATGAAGATTGCACGAATAACATGTTATCCACAGAGAAATCTTCCGAGAAAGATGTCATTCAGAAACAAACTGAAGTATCAAAAGATAACGATGGCAAGAAGAAGATGTTATCCACAGAGAAATCACCCGAGAAAGATTCCACTGAGAAAAAAGATGAAGAACCACAAGATAAAGGTGGCTCAAAGAACATGTTATCCACAGAGAAATCTCCCGAGAAAGATGCCAGTGAGAAAGAAAATGAAGTACCAGGAGTAAAAGATGTCAAAAAGAACATGTTATCCACAGAGAAATCGCCCGAGAAAGTGGTCAATGAAATAGAAGATGAAGGTCCAGACGATAAAGTAAGCTCGAAGACCATGTCATCCACAGAGAAATCACCCGAGAAAGATTCCACTGAGAAAAAAGTTGAAGAACCACAAGATAAAGATGGCTCAAAGAACATGTTATCCACAGAGAAATCTCCCGAGAAAGATACCAGAGAGAAAGAAAATGAAGTACCAGAAGTAAAAGATGTCAAAAAGAACATGTTATCCACAGAGAAATCACCCGGGAAAGATGTCATTGAGAAAGAAAATGAAGTATCAAAAGATAAAGATGGCATGAAGAACATGTTATCCACAGAGAAATCACCCGAGAAAGATGCTAGTGAGAAAGAAGATGAAGAACCAAAAGATAAAGATGGCTCGAAGTACATGTTATCCCCAGAGAAATCTCCCGAGAAAGATGCCACTGAGAAAGAAAATGAAGTACCAAAATATAAAGAAGGCAAGAAAAACATGTTATCCACAGAGAAATCTCCCGAAAAAGATGCCGCTGAGAAAGAAAATGAAGTTCCAGAAGTGAAAGATGTCAAAAAGAACATGTTATCCACAGAGAAATCACCCGAGAAAGATGTCATTGAGAAAGAAAATAAAGTACCAAAAGATAAAGATGGCATGAAGAACATGTTATCCACAGAGAAATCACCCGAGAAAGATGCCACTGAGAAAGAAGATGAAGAACCAGAAGATAAAGATGGCTCGAAGTACATGTTATCCCCAGAGAAATCTCCCGAGAAAGATGCCACTGAGAAAGAAAATAAAGTACCAAAATATAAAGAAGGCAAGGAGAACATGTTATCCACAGAGAAATCTCCCGAAAAATATGCCGCTGGGAAAGAAAATAAAGTTACAGAAGTAAAAGATGGCATGAAGAACATGTTATCCACAGAGAAATCACCCGAGAAAGATGTCATTGAGAAAGAAAATGAAGTACCAAAAGATAAAGATGGCATGAAGAACATGTTATCCACAGAGAAATCACCCGAGAAAGATGCCACTGAGAAAGAAGTTGAACTACCAGAAGATAAAGATGGCGATAAGAGGGTTTTATCCACAGAGCAATCTTCCGAGAAAGATGCCACTGAGAAAGAAGATGAAGCAAAAGTTGAAGTTGGCACGAATAACATGTTATCCACAGAGAAATCTTCCGAGAAAGATGTCACCCAGAAAGGAGATGAAGTACCAAAAGTTAAAAATAGCAAGTGGATGGTGTTACCCACAGAGAAATCTTCCGAAAAAGATGCCACTGAGAAAGAAGATCAACTACCAGAAGATAAAAATGGCAATATGAGGATTTTATCCACAGAGAAATCACCCGAGAAAGATGTCACTGAGAAAGAAGATGAAGTACAAAAAGATAAAGATGGCATGAAGAACATGTTATCCACAGAGAAATCACCCGAGAAAGATGCCACTGAGAAAGAAGTTGAACTACCAGAAGTTAAAGATGGCAATAAGAGGATTTTATCCACAGAGAAATCTTCCGAGAAAGATGCCACTGAGATAGAAGATGAAGAATCAGAAGATAAAGTTAGCTCGAAAAACATGTTATCTACAGAGAAATCACCTGAGAAAGATTCCACTGAGAAAGAAGATGAAGAACCAGAAGATAAAGATGGCAAGAAGAACATGTTATCCAGAGAGAAATCACCCGAGAAAGATTCCACTGAGAAAGAAGATAAAGATGGCTCGAAGAACGTGTTATCCACAGAGAAATCATCCGAGAAAGATGCCAATGAGAAAGACGGTGAAGTACCGGAAGTAATAGATGGCAAAAAGATCATGTTATCTACAGAGAAATCACCCGAGAAAGATGCCACTAAGAAAGAAGATGAAGATGGCACGAATAACATATTACCCACAGAGAAAACTTCCGAGAAACATGTCACTCAGAAAGAAGATGAAGTTCCAAAAGATAAAGATTGCAAGACGAATATGTTATCCAAAGAGAAATCTTCAGAGAAAGATGCCACTGAGAAAGAAGACGAAGTACCAAATGTAAAAGATGGCAAAAAGAACATGTTATCCACAGAAAAAGATGTCACTCAGAAAGAAGATGAAGTAACAAAAGATAAAGATTGCAAGAAGAAGATGTTATCCACAGAGAAAACTTCAGTGAATGATACAACTGAGAAAGAAGATGAAGAGCCAGAAGATAAAGATCGCACGAAGAACATGTTATCCACAGAGAAATCTTCGGAGAAAGATGCCACTGAGATAGAAGATAAAGAACCAGAAGAAAAAGTTAGCTCGAAGAACATGTCATCCACAGAGAAATCACCCGAGAAAGATGCCAATGAGAAAGACGGTGAAGTACCGGAAGTAATAGATGGCAAAAAGATCATGTTATCTACAGAGAAATCACCCGAGAAAGATGCCACTAAGAAAGAAGATGAAGATGGCACGAATAACATATTATCTACAGAGAAAACTTCCGAGAAACATGTCACTCAGAAAGAAGATGAAGTTCCAAAAGATAAAGATTGCAAGACGAATATGTTATCCAAAGAGAAATCTTCAGAGAAAGATGCCACTGAGAAAGAAGATGAAGTACCAGATGTAAAAGATGACAAAAAGAACATGTTATCCACAGAAAAATATGTTACTGAGAAAGAAGATGAAGTAACCAAAAGATAAAGATTGCAAGAAGAAGATGTTATCCACAGAGAAAACTTCAGTGAATGATACAACTGAGAAAGAAGATGAAGAGCCAGAAGATAAAGATTGCACTAAGAACATGTTATCCACAGAGAAATCTTCGGAGAAAGATGCCACTGAGATAGAAGATAAAGAACCAGAAGAAAAAGTTAGCTCGAAGAACATGTCATCCACAGAGAAATCACCCGAGAAAGATTCCACTGAGAAAGAAGATGAAGAACCAGAAGATAAAGATGCCTCGAAAAACATGTTATCCACAGATAAATCACCCGAGAAAGATTCCACTGAGAAAGAAGATGAAGAACCAGAAGATAAAGATGGCAAGAAGAAGATGTTATCCAGAGAGAAATCACCCGAGAAAGATTCCACTCAGAAAGAAGATGAAGAACCAGAAGATAAAGAAGGCAAGATGAACATGTTATCCAGAGAGAAATCACCCGAGAAAGAAGACGAAGTACCAGTAGTAAAAGATGGCAAAAAGAACATGTTATCCACAAAGAAATCATCCGAGAAAGATTTCACTGAGAAAGAAGATGAAGAACCAGAAGATAAACATGGCACGGGGAACATGTTATCCACAGAGAAATCACCAGAGAAAGATAATGAACAACCAGAAGATAAAGATGGTACGAAGAACATGTTATCCACTGAGAAATCATCCGAGAAATATGTCACTGAGAATGAAGTTGAAAAACCAGAAGATAAAGATGGCACGAAGAACATGTTATCCAGCGAGAAATCACCCGAGAAAGATGCCCCTGAGAAAGAAGATGAAGAACCAGAAGATAAAGATGGCACGAAGAACATGTTATCCACAGAGAAATCATCCGAAAAAGATGTCACTGAGAAAGAAGATGAAGAACCAGAAGATAAAGATGGCTCCAAGTACATGTTATCCACTGAGAAATCACCCGAGAAAGATGCCACTGAAAAAGAAGATGAAGAACCAGAAGTTAAAGATGGCACGAAGAACATTTTACCCACAGATAAACTAACAGAACAAGATGTCACAGTCCATGAAAATGGAGAACCACTAGACCGAAATATCGAAACCACAGAATCCACAGAGACCACAGTACCAGAAGATAACGATGGCACCAATAACATGTTATCCACAGATCAAGTAGCAGAACAAGTTGTCACAGAGCAAGAAGATAATAATCCAGTAGAGTTGGTAGCTACAGAAAATGGTGACATTGTAGTAGAAGAACTTCCTCCACCAACATACCAAGATGCCGAGGAGGACATTTTCCAGGCCGCGACAAGAGGCTCCCTCCCAGGGGTGGAATTAAAATTATTTAATGGCCCCGTCGATCTAAACGCTAATAATGCCGACGGAAGCGGGACGGTGTTACACATTGCCGCCGGCAGGGGCCATTTGCACATTGTGGAATATTTCGTGTTCCAGGGGGCCGAGGTGGATTCTCGGTCGCAAGTCAATCAGATGACGCCGTTAATGGAGGCGGCCTTCAATGGCCAATGGGAAGTTGTCCAATTCCTGCTTAAAAACGGGGCCAACATTAACCATCAGGACCTGGAACGCAGGACGGCGTTGCACCATGCCGTTTTGGGAGATAGTCTGAGGGTCGTGCAATTGCTGTCGGAAAACAGGGCCGACCAGTCCACCACCAACGACCAAAACCTCACTCCGTGTGAAGAAGCCGAAATGTTGGGCAACAGGTCTGAAATTGTCAATTATCTCTCGGCACGACGCCAACGTGATTTTTAAATTATCTATTATTCAGAAAATATTTTTACACTAAACAACATACACCTCTATATATATATATATAATGTATTACCATATTTTAAATACTCGATAAATAATTAAATGCCTTTTCATTTTATATATTCAATGTACAATTAAATAAATTATTCATATCAAACTTTTACATGTATTTAATTCACTTAAACTTTATTCATTTTAGAAATTTTTATTACTGTGGGAGACAATTAAATTAAAATTGTTAGATAATATGTAAGAAAAGTAAGAAAATTCTCTGTGAGACTGATGATGACACAAAAACTATCGCGTAACTTCTCATTTTAATGACAATGGTCAAGTATTTTAATCGTGCATGAAAAGTGTTTTTTTTCCTTTTTTTCAAAATATCTCAAAAACGGCTGTAACTATTTTGATTTAAAAATTTGAGCATAATCATGGCATTTCGCTCTACAAAAAAGCTCAAATAAGTAAACATCCAAAAAATTATATTTTTTGAGATAATAATTGTTTTGTCAAAATGTCTGTTGGATTGTTAGTCTGTGCTTTACCAAATTTTTGTAGACGAAATATCTCAAAAACTAGTCTGAATATCGAAACCAAATTTGACACGTAGTTTTGGTCTATTGAGATTAAGAGCTGATTAGATTTTGGTGCATATCGACCCAAAATTAAGGGGGGTGGAGGGGGTTAAAAAACTAGGCTATTTGAGCAAACTCAATCAAATTTTGTATACATAATTAGCAGGCTTTCAGAAGTCTAAAAATGCAAAAACTAACCGGTCAAAATGGGGGGGGGGGGGTCAAAAAATGAAAATGTTATTAATGTTTATTTATTAGGGCTTTTTTGAGATATTTCGAAAAAATAAGCTGACGTGTTCTGATGTGGCCATCCACTTGACTTTACCATACAACCTGGCCCCTAAAATGATTTATAATCATGTAGGGTGGTGGGGTAGTTTTTTCATTTTTCGACTTCTGGGGGCCCACTAATTATGTATACAAAATTTGGTTGAATTTCCTCAAATCTCCTAGATTTTTAATTTTCAACCCCCCCCTCCCGCTCAAATGGCCTAGATTTATAATTTTTAACCCACCACCATCCCCCTTAATTTTGGGACAATATGCACCAAAATCTAATCAGCTCTTGATCTCAATGGACCAAAACTACGTGTGAAATTTGGTTTCGATATTCACAGTAGTTTTTGAGCTAGCAAGTCCACAAAAATTTGGTAACGCACAGACTAACTAACAGACATTTTGACAAAGCAATTATTATCTCGAAAAATATAATTTTTTTGATATTTACTTGTTAGTGCTTTTTTGGAGACCGAAATGCCATGGTTGTGCTCAATTTTTTTATTCAAAATAATTTCTGTCTTTTTTGAGATATTTCGAAAAAAATGAAGGAAAAAAAACACTTTTTTCATGCACAATACTTGACCATTCCCTCCCTTTATGGTAAAGTAAATAAGCTGACGTGTTCTGATGTGGTCATCCACTTGACTTTACCATAAAACCTGGCCCTAAAATTCTCAGTCAGTAATTATAAATATAGTCTCATAAATTGGCTCCATACATATGAAGTTTTCTATTTGAAGTCGTAAAAGAGAAAATAAAACGCACTTTTCCTTATTTAATAAATTCAGTGGGGATTCTACACTGATAGGATATTTTGTAGAAACTTGTTGAAATATTTAAGCTCAAAGTAGTACTCAGTACTCACCGACAAGTAAACTTCCGAAAAGCCAGAAGACGAGCTGACATTGGTGGTCCAACAGGTGGCCGATGAGCAGGGACCCCGCCATCGCCCCCAGCCGCCCAAAAACCATCGACACACACACAGCCATCGCCCTAGAGACAGACAAATTTACCTTGGTACTCATTTCTAAACATGATAAGCCCAAAAAATATCATTAAAAATTTTCAAATAGAGCTTTCGCGTATACCGGGTGAGTTTTTTTTATCTTGAGATAGTCTTATAACTCAAAAACAGTGCATTATATGGAAAAAGTTTCAAATAAAAGTTTATTTATATCACGGGGGAACTAAACTATATTATTGTTTGTCGACCTAGAACAAGCTTTCAAGGGTATTTAGATGTCAAGTTCTGTTTTTTAAATGGAAACCTATATATTTCTGTTTATTCATAATCTACAACAAAAACTGAACACCTTTCATTAGAACTATTCTTTTATACGACATCAAACAAAAAAAAATATTAAATCAATTAGATCTCAAAAAAATCTTAATAATTATTTTTAACAATTATTCAACTTAATTATTAAATAATAATTATCAAATAATTAATTATTTTATCGAAAAAACACAACAATGAAAAAAGTGTTTATAATGATCTTAAAACTTCATTATACACAGATTTAAGAGATTATTTCCTACTTAATTGATCTATTTAAAATTCTTGAGTTTAAAAAAGTTTCTTTCTCGTGTAATTCAGTAGATAGTTATTTTGTATTTTAATAATAAAAATGGAGTATTTTTTTGTTAAAGAAAGAATTGAAATGGTCTTAATTTATGAGGTGAATGTGGAAGAAGTGTTATGGAGATGCCTTTGAAATGGATCCTGAGCGTTTTCCTGAAAGGGATACACCCACACGAGCTTCAATTTATCGTGTTGTAAATCTGTTAAAAAACAAAAGAAATTGGAACTGGAATTTATCCAGAAGACTTGCGATACTCTCTGTATTATCTCAGAAAAGTGTCGCAAAATTATTAAATTATGTATTTAATATTTAAATATTTGATCATTATTATTCAATAATTAACTTAAATGATTGTTAAAAATAATTATTATAATTTTTTTGTTGAGATCTAATTGATTTAATATTATTTTTTATTTGATTGTGTATAAAAAAATAGTTCTAATAAAAGTTGTTCAGTTTTTTTTGTAGATTCAGAATATGTAGAGAAACATATAGGTTTTTATTTAAAAATGGTTGCCTGTAAAGTCGGTATACGGGCGAAAGTTTTACGTGACAACGACTTTGAGTGGTAAAATAATTTTAATGTGAATATTCATTCGTATAGTAGGAAGAAGGATGAAATAATAGTAACAATTTAAAACATTTATATAACAAATTCAAGAATTCACAAAATTGGTTTATGTTAAATCAATCAGTTGTTATAAGTTATTAATAAATTTAACTTGTTTTACATTGTTATAAATATAAAAACTAAACTTAAAAGTTAGAACATTTATTTAAATCACATTAATTGTTAATATCAATCGATTTTAATTCAAAGTGTATTTTCTAAAAGGAGAAAACAAATTCACATTTGATCTTTGAATTTGTAAATCGCGCGCTTACTACCTTGCGCAGTGATTGTGATTACTACAACATAACCTATTCACTTATGTCTTAGTCATTTATTTCATCATGTTATATTATCAGTCTGAAATTATTTACCTTTGCTGTTTGAATTGTTGCGATGGACGAAACTACCTTCACATTATCACTACACAATTGTTTTACAATTAACTGGCAACGTGTAAACTTGTATGCAGGCGCCTAAGCGAAATAGAAGCGCAAGACATGAACCGGTGTGTATGCCTATCTCTCTCACTCTCTCTCTCTCTCGCTCTGTCTCTCTCGCTCTTAGGCGGGCTAACTGTGCTCGAGTGGAAGGGACGCGTGCCTTTCACTTTTTATGTCTGTCTCTCTCGCTCTTAGGCGGGCTAACCATGCCCGAGTGGAAGGGACGCGTGCCTCTCACTCGCTCTCATTGTGAGCGCATAACGTGAGCAGAGCTCCGTAACGCAGTTTCTTGAAGTGTCACCCGGCAAACCAATTTATAAGACGTTGTCACGTCAAAAACAGAAGTTGACCTTAAAATACCCTTGAAAGCTTGTTCTAGGTCAACAAACAATAGAGTAGTTTAGTTTCCCCCCTGATATAAATAAACTTTTATTTGAAACTTTTTTCATATATTGCATTATTTTTGAGTTATAAGACTGTCTCAACATAAAAAACTAACCCGTTATAATAAATGTAAATATAAATATTTATACACCAATGGATAAGATAAGAATAACCTAATGGATGTAGGGAATATGTCGACGGAGGCGCTGGCGATGAGGCTGATGCACATGCCCGAGAGGATGACGAAGACGCAGGTGATTCCGAACACGGTCATCTCGTCAGAGTCGACCATATGGAGGGAAATGCCCGCACTGCCCGCGATGCACAGGCAAAACACTCAACAAAACAAACAATCACATTTCAATTAAATATCAATAATAATACCTACTACTTAATTCAAAAGAATCAAGAAATAAGGGGCGGCGGTAAAAAGCACAATGTCAAAGAAAAATCTAATTAATTTCTTAGCCTCTAGGCCAAGGGTCTTCAACCCGCGGCCCGCAGGCACTTGCGGCCCGCCGATATGTTCTCTGCGGCCCGCCAACAGCACTCTCAATAACGACTACAAAAAATAATTTTTAGAATTTTTTTTTATAACATTAAATTTTAAAATTGAAGAAAATAAAGTTCTATATGGGGGGCGGCGTTTGTGACCCCCCCCCCCCCCCTCGGCTTGGACAATTCGATCGCGACACACTTCCGAGCTCAAAAGTAGATCTCATATACCGGCGTCCCCCCCCCCCCAAATCAGAGCTCTAGATCCGCGCCTGGGTCCGGCCCGCTGTGCAGAAATAAAAAATTTTGGCCCTTGATTTGTAAAACGTTGAAGACCCCTGCTCTAGGCCGTTTGAATTTTTTTGAACACTTCTTTAAAAGATATCGAATTTCGGGTTTTCGCTCATAACTTCTTAAAAATAAACCAAATTTAAATATTAAAACCTTAGTTTTTATATAGGATTTTTGAGTTTGAAAATTTTAATCTTGTTTTTGAAACTGTTCTTTTCGATTTTTTTGATAATTTTTTATTTTAAATTTCTATTCATTCTACAAATTTGAAGACATTGATAGTTGTCCTAAGATAATTAATATTTTTTTTTTCGATTTATGAAAATTTCCAAAAAAATTTATTCGCTATTATCTAATCATCATCATTGAGTATACAGTCCTAAGACTGGTTTGATGCAACAATCCGTCTCCACTCGACTCTGTCCTCCGCCAGCTGTTTAACCTCTCTAAATGTCTGGCATCCCATATCCCCAATTATTTGGTTGAAATATTCTAATCTGGGTCTTCCCCTTCCCCTTTTCTTTCCCACCTCCCCCTCCAAGATATCCCTAAGCAGTCCCCCATGTCTCAGTGTGTGCCCCATCATCTGACCTCTTCTCTTCTTCAGACTCTTCCACAAGGTTCTTCTTTCTCCGATTTTTCCAAGAACTTCTTCATTTGTGATTTTATCCATCCATTTGATATTCATCATTCTTCTGTAGCACCACATTTCGAAAGCCTCCAATCTCTTTCTCTCCGCTTTTCCAATTGTCCAGGTTTCACACCCGTACATGGCTATGCTCCATACATATGTCTTCAATAGCAACTTCCTGTTTGCTAAGCTGATTGAGGAGGAGCATAGTAGTTTTTGTTTTGAATTAAACCCCATTTTTGCTTGGGCAATTCTTGATTTAATTTCGTTTTTGCTCCTCCCATCCCATGTTATTTTACTTCCTAGGTAGCGGAATTCCTTAACTCCTTCTAGGTTTTCTTGGTTAATTTTGATGCATTCCTGTCTCGTTTGTTCTTTTTTTGTACATACTAGGACCTTGGTTTTATTCTTGTTTATTTTCATTTTGATTTCTTCTATTAGGATTTGGTTAATTCCATTCAAGGCGTCCTCTAATTCTTTTTTTATTGCTTCCTAGAAGGGCAATGTCATCGGCAAATCTTAACATAGCGATCTTTTGACCTTGGATTTCTATACCTGTATCAATTTTGTCTTTGAATTCTTTAATCGCTTCTTCTATGTATAAGTTGAAAATCATGGGTGACAGCACACATCCTTGTCTTACACCTTTTTTTATTTTGGCTTCTCTTTGCTCATCTCCAATATTTATAATTGCCGTCTGGTTTTGATATAGATTGTAGATTAGTCTTCTCTCTCTGAATTTTATTCCCGCCTGTTTTAATATTTTAAACATAATTTCCCAATTGACGTTATCGAATGCTTTTTCTAGGTCTATGAATCCGATGTAGACAGATTCTTCCCTGATAAAAGCCCTTTCTATTATTAGTCTAAGAGAGAGAATTGCTTCTCGGGTGCCTCTGTTTCTTCTAAAGCCGAACTGGTCTTCCCCCAGATTTTCTTCAACTCTTTGTTCTATTCTTCTTTGGATTATTTTGGTTAGGATTTTGGAGGCATGTGAGGTTAGGCTAATGGTCCTGAAATTTTCACATTTATCCGCGCCTGTCTTTTTGGGAAGTGTGACTATTTTGTTTTTTTCGAAATCTTTTGGGATGATTCCCAATTTATAGATTTTGCTAATTAGTTCAAAAGTTTGTCACGTGCCTTTTCTCCAGAGTTCTTTAGGATTTCAGCTTGTATATTGTCTATTCCGGGTGCTCTATTATTTTTTAGTTCCTTCAAAGCTGTCTCGAATTCTGACCTGAGTATGGGGTCTCCTAATTCGTTTTCGTCCACAGATTCTTCTTCTTCTATTGGGTTCATTGTTTTTTCTTCTCCATAGAGTTCTTCTAGGTGTTCCTTCCATCTATTTGCCTGTTCGTTTTCGTTTAGAATAATGTGGCCTCCTTTATCTCTTATGTTCTTGCTTTTTGGCTTGTCTTCTTGAAAATTTCTTTTTATTGCCCTATAGGCTACATCAACTTTTCCCAATACTAGATTTTCGTTGACTTCTTTACATTTTTCTTGAATCATTTTTTCTTTTGCTTTTCTACATTCTCTTATAACTTTCCATCTTAATTTTTTATATGTTTCTTTCCCTTCTTCGTCTTTTCTGTTCTTAAATTTTCTTCGTTCGTCAATCAGTTGCAGTATTTCGTCTGTTACCCATGGCTTTTTAATTTCGTTTTTCTTTGATTGAAGGACTTCGTTAGCTGTTTCGGTCAGGCTTGATTTCATGTCATTCCATTCTTGTTCGATTTCATCTTCTTTATTATTTGTGTGTGTTTTTTCTTCCAGTTTCTTATTCATTACGTTTTCGAAGAGTTTTTGGGTTTCCTTATTTTTTAATTTAGATATATCCCAGTTTTTTCGCGACCGCCCCTTTTTTATTAGTTTTTTAAATTTTAGTTGGCATTTCATCGCAATTAGATTGTGATCACTAGCTATATCAGCCCCAGGATAACTTTTGCAGTCCTTTAATTGATTTCTGAATCTTTGTCTGACTAATATGTAATCTATTTGAAATCTCCCTTGTCTAACGGCATTTTCCACGTGTAGATCCTTCTTATTATCTAATCATTATTAAAAATTATAGTATTGAGTTCTCTTTTTTAAATTATTTTGAATTAATTTTTATCCTTAATAGGTGTTTAAAATAAATAATTAATATTTTAGTTTGTTGAAAGAAAATCAAACTAAAAAACAAAAAAAAAATAGTGATTATCATAAGACCACTATCAACCCGCTTTTAAAATATGTAGAATGAATAGAAGTTAAAAATTATCAAAAAAATCAAAGAGTACATACAGTTTCAAAAACAATATTAAAATTTTCAAACTCTAAAATTGCATATAAATTTTTGTATTTTTGTCTAAAAAGTATGTAAAAAAACAAAAATTTCAATTCGGACCATTTTTGAAGAATTTATGAGCGAAAAACCGAAATTTGATGTGACGGTTCTGCCTTCTAGAGGCTAAGAAATGAATTAGATTTTTCTTTGATATTGTGCTTTTTACAGTCGCCTTGATCTTGTAAGATGTAAGATCAGGACTATAAGTATTTCTTATTACACGCTTTATATTAGCTTCACCTGTATGTAGTGGGGTAGCCAAAAATTTTCATGTGGGGGGGGGGGGCAATCCACAAAGCAAAATATTTAGTGGGAATTTATTTGATTAAAACAAATATATAGTTCAGTTTTTACCTGGAAAATTTTTGGGTAGTTGTAATTTCTTCGACCCTTTATGTTTTTGGGTGTGCTGAAACCGAATCTGAGGTTTACTAACAAAATTTCGTGACGGAACATTGTCAAAAATGCAAAAAAAAAAAACGTAAAAAATTTCATTTTTGGCGGTTTTTTGCTTATAACTCGAAAACTTTTCGTAAATAACCTTCCTTTTGAAAATGAAAGTTCATAAAATTTCATGATTTAGGTTTTTTTCTCCGACCAACCGTACGGGCTCAAGCTCTAGTTGAAAATTGGCGTATTTTTTCTGTTTCTGCAAATCCCAAAAACTCGCACTTTTTTCGATTTTTTCCCATTTTGACCATGAAAGAGCACATTTTCGACAAAGACCACTCTATATCTTTTTAAACTATATTAAATTTAATACAATTTAAACAAAGTTTCATCTTAATTGGATAATGGTAACCCGTTCCGAAATGAGGTTTAAGTTTTGAAAAATTAATTTTTTGAAAAAATCGCAGATTTTCCTTCATAAAATCAAAACCACTCATCCTAGAAATTTGATTTCTGTCTCATTCTCTAGGTACTTTATTGACTTGAACATTTACTTGGACCACTTTTTTAATAAAACTCTAGATTTATAAATAGCAGCATTTTCCATTACACTTTTGAGGATTCGGATCATATCCTGTTTGGAGCCCGAACGATTGGTCGGGGAAAAAACCCTTTAGAGAACAATTTAACTGGACTAAAAAGGGTACTTCAAGAAATTAAAAAAGAACATAATTCTTGATTAAACATATGAAATATATTTAATTACGGTGAGTTTGCCATAAGAAACGGTTTGTCGTTGCCGTTACTCATCCCATGAGCCCTGTCCTTGCGGAGCGGGTTCTGACCCCCCAAAACCCCCCGTGGCTACGCCTCTGTATGTATGTATGTATTTATCTATGTATCAATGTGACTTATGTAATGTTAAATCCCGCAAACTTTTTTCTATAAAAATAATTAAGACTAAAAAATGAAAATTCTAGCCATTTCAACCAAACTATGTATCTATACGAAATTTGGTTGAATTTAGTCGAAAGGGCTAGAATCTTTATTTTTGACCCCCCGCCCCCCATTTTTTTGTCTGATATAATGCTTAAAACAAATAAAAATAAAAAATATATTTTATGTTCTTTAGAAAAATCTATTCACTATTGTAACAGCGCGGAAGCATTTTAATTTTTTGGGCGTCAAATAGAGCCCTTCCGCAGGATAAATCTATTTGTGGTGGCAGTTTTAATTTAATATCTAATTATAAATAAATATGGTTTTTCACCTTGTCGTGGTGGTGGGGCTTGTGTGCTTCAATGAGTATTTGGGCCATGCCGGCGGTAGCGTAGCTACTGGTAGGGCCTCCCAAGCCGGACGGGCCAAATACAAGGAGCCAGACTAAGAAAAAACCCTGGTCCTCCAGGTTGGGGGTTTGGGAGTTGGGTTAGCAGTCCGCACCAGTAAAAAACCGAAAGCTCATAGCACCAATAAGAAAAAGCCGGACGGATTTAGACGGACAACGACCAATGCGAGACAACGGAAAAAACGGTTATGGAGAAATAATTTTACAAAATTCGCCACATGGAACATCACCTCGTGGAATGGAAGGGATCACGAAATTCTTGCTGAATTGAACAACCTTAAGATAGACTTCTGTGCTGTATCCGAAACCAAGAAAAAGGCAAGGGAACAAGCAGTCTGTATGGAAAACTATATTTTGACATATTCTGGAAAAGAAAAACATGAAAGAGCTCATGCGGGAGTGGGAATTCTTATTAATAAAAAATTTATGAACAACATCGACAATATAGATTATATAAGTGAAAGAATCATTTTGGTATCATTGAAATTTCCAAAAGCATTGTGGTATCTATTAAGTGTCTATGCTCCTGATATATCGAAACCCAAAGAACAAAGAGAGGAATTCTATGAAGATCTTCAGAACGTAATATCTAAAATACCTAAAGATGCGATCCTAATTATGATGGGAGATATGAATGCTAGAGTTGGTGACAAGCCTGCACCAGGAGTAAAACAACGTTTTAATGAAAGGAGTAACGAATGATAATGGAGAACTTTTAACTAATTTCTGCTCTCATCTAAACTCATTGCGAATAAATAACACCTTTTTCAAGCATAAACCTAATCATAAAACAACATGGAATAACAGCAGAGTTCAACAATCTACAATTGATTACGTTATTACTAATAGGAACATCCATCCAACTCAGATTCTCGATGTTAGAGCACTCGATACGGTAGATAAGTGGAGTGAGGCAGGGCGATTCGTTAAGTCCTTTGCTCTTCAATCTCATTATGGATAAAATTTTAGCATATTTGACGACCCATCTTGGATACAAAATGGGAGAAAACTCCATACAGGCTGTGTGCTATGCTGATGACGTGGTTTTGGTGTCGGACAGCGAGCAAAATCTGCAAACCCTCTTATCTCAATTCGATCAAATGGCAGAAAGATTAAATATGGAAATATCCATTGGAAAAACAAAATGTCTTGTGATAGCGAAAGAACACCTTAACTGTGAAATTAAACTTAAAAATACAACATTAGATCAAGTTGAAAAATTTAACTATTTGGGAGCCGAGATTTCGGCGCACAGAGATCTGAGCCAAGAGGTTAAAACCCAAGTAACAAAAGGTGCTAGGATAGCTGGATGTCTATATGGTTTGGTCTGGAAAAATAAATATATGTCAGCAAAAAGCAAAGTACGAATTTATAAGACCTGCGTACGTCCAGTGTTAACATATGCAGCAGAAACCAGAGCATCAACAATTACCACCCAACAACTACTCCGAACAACAGAGATGAGAATAATAAGGGCTATACATGGGAAAACATTAAGGGATAGAATCCGCAGCAAAGATCTAAGAGAACTAAGCGAAATCCAGGATATAGTGGAATGGATCGATGTGAGAAAGAGAGGATGGGGGAACATGTGGAACGAATGACGGATGACCGCCTTGCAAAAATCGTGAAGGAAAATCGCCCACGTGGCACACGGAGCAGAGGGCGGCCGAAAAAAAGATGGAAAGATGTCGCAGCAAGAAACTAACGTCTTTATTCTTTTTTCTTATTGGAAGAACAGGCGAAAGCCTATAGAGAAGAAGAAGAATAAATATAAGTAATAATAATTATAAATTGATGGACAGTAAATTCTTCCATTTGCCTGCCCTCCCCCAGCGTAGCATTGGTGGCAGCGGTGGGATTCGAACCCACGCCTCCGAGGAGACTGGTTTTTTAACAGTTTTTTAATTTACCATCCAGGGTATGGTCAAGTATTGTAATCGTGCATGAAAAAAGTGGGGTTTTCTTTCTTTTTTTCGAAATATCTCAAAAACGGCTGAAACTATTTTAATTAAAAAAATTGAACGAAACCATGGTATTTCGTTCTACAAAAAACCCTAATAAGTGAACATCGAAAAAATTATATTTTTTGAGATAATAATTGTTTTGTCAAAATGTCTGTTAGTTAGTTAGTCTGGTTGTTAGTCTGTGCGTTACCAAATTTTGTGGACGAGCTAGCTCAAAAACTAGTGTGAATATCGAAACCAAATTTCACACGTAGTTTTGGTCCATTGATTTTTCGTTTATTGGGCCACGCAGGTGGGGGCCTCCACTAACAAGAAATATTTACATAATCGGGTGAATTTAATTACAGGATTATTTACATAATTATAGGAATATTAACATAATATATTTACAAAAAAAAAATTCTTTTTTCTTTTTTTTCTTTTTTATATACAATTTCTAGCGCATGGCGATTTCCCTATAAGTTCTCCTGTTGAAGCTGTAAAAATTCATTAATGAACCCCTCATCGCCCTGAAGGTCATATCGTATAAAGTTCTCTGAGAAATTCCCAGGGCGACAAGGGGAGGCACCGCTTTATGCCACCACACTCCCTTCCACGAGAGTGTGATGGCTTCAACTCTCACAGAACCCGAGCCCACCCCAAACCTTGCCGCAATGTTGCTCACCAGACTGGAGTTTCCCTTATAATAATTGATTTTGTTTCTGTGGGCAACCCCCATTCCGAGGAGCGCTGACATTATCTGAACATCCAGAACCCACACCGTCCCCGACACGTCCTTCGCCACGATGTCTGGCTTCCTGTTCCCGGCCGAGCTCTGATATAAATATTCGAGCTCGACCCGCATTCCCTTTTAAGAGCTGATTAGATTTTGGTGCATATCGACTCAAAATTAAGGGGGATGGAGAGAGGGGGCTAAAAATCTAAAAATCTAGGCCGTTTGAGCAAACTCAACCAAATTTTGTATACATAATCAGAAGTCTAAAAATGCAAAAACTAACCGCCCAAAATGGGGGTGTAGGGTCAAAAAATGAAAATCTTGGGCATTTACAAAACTCAACCAAATTTTGTATACATAATCAGTGGGACCCATAAGTCTAAAAATGCAAAACCTAAGCGCCCAAAAATGGGGGGGGGTGTAGGGTCAAAAAATGAAAATCTTGGGCATTTACCAAACTCAACCAAATTTTGTATACATAATCAGTGGGACCCCAGAAATCTAAAAATGCAAAAACTACCCCCCCCCCCCTACATGATTATAAATAATTTTAGGCGCCAGGTTATATGGTAAAGTCAAGTGGATGTCCACATCAGAACACATCAGCTTATTTCTAGTTAAATTTTTTCATTTTTACTTTATTTTTATACCATTTGGGAGATCTTTATACCCCGCCCTGTATTATACATAGAAGATGAAGAAGAGCTTACTCAAGATGAATTTCTTCGGGATGTACTTGACGAGGAAGCCGACGAGCAGGTAGCCGACCATCTGGATCAGGCCCATAATCAGGTTGTTGCTAAACATGACCGGGTTGATGTAGCTCTGGCATTCCTGGGTCGTGTTGTTCACCAGAACTTCGAACTCGGCCCCCAACGTTTCGATCAAAGTATAATTATCCCTGTTCATGCCCATCCGTTCAATCACCTGGCAAAACTGATTCAAATCTTGATTGGGCGTTTTGAAGTACTCGGATTGCCTGTTATATATCTCGGGCAGCCAAATGACCAGCCCGTTGGCGCTGCAACCACACAGAAAAGGGCGGAAAATTAATTACTAGGTATACTTGTAAAGAGGCTGTTTTTAGGGAGGAGAGAATAAACAAAATAATTTTTTGACGTCTGGCACTCAGTTATTTATTGAAATTTTCTTAGCAGACATGGAAGAACATTTAGATGAAGATATCATAGATGTATTTGTTAATACCCGCGACCAGTTAAGTGATAAGGACTTGATTTTAAAACGTTTGTCACTGTAGAATGAACTAAAAAAACTTCAATCTGACTGTCATTCGGAATGATCGTGTAGGGTTCTGGATGATTGAAGTAACGAATGATAATCGGATTGATTCAATCTGACTGTCAGCCGGAATGATCGTGTAGGGGCCGCTTATGGGTTTTGATGACCTGTCAGTCAGTCAGTCGGTCAGTGAAACTAGCTATTTTCTCAGGTCCATATCTCAGAATCCATTTAAGCTAAATTATTGGAATTTGGCACTCTCATCAAGATGGGTTACATAATTACATGTGTATAATTTCAGATATGTATCTCAAATGGATTCCGAACTGCAGGGAGGTCGAAATTGGCTCGAAATGGATCGTGTAAATACCATACATCTGCGCACACTGTGTTCTTTGATCATTGAAAGTGTTCCACTAGAGTAAACAGAGGTCGAGAAGTAGGGAATCAAAGATAAAGAGAGAGATTCTGACCAGGCGAGTGTTCCGAATTGAAGGAAGCAGGTGAGCAGGGTGTAGGGCAGATGCGGCAGCTTGAACAGGGGCAGGGTCTGCTGCCGGAAGATGCCCACCAGGGAGACGGCCTCCGGGCCCTCGGATGCTGTCAACTCCAGCGCCCGCACCTACAAAACACTCAAAACTACAATCAACATTGCGTTGCGGTCGCAAATTTGCGATTTTCGATATTTAAATTCATATATGTTAGAAATTCCAAATTTAATAGACCTTTTTCTGAACAATAACTTAAATTTCCTTAAACTAATTAGACCTCAAAATTTCAAAGGCCTTAAATCCATGTATTTAGACCTCAAAATTCAAAGGACCTAAACAAACAATAGAGATCAAAATTTCAAAATAACTAAACAATTAGAGATTAGTATTCAGTAGCAAACAATTAGAGATTACAAATTTCAATAGGAACAATTAAATTCAAAATTCAAAGAATTAATTAACCAAGGTCTACCTGTTCATCTCAGGGGGAGTTGGCTGGGAAAATTTGGACACACCTTACATTCCTCTCAACCAATAAAATAATATATATATTCCCACTATAAAAATTAATAACTTTAATACGGCTATTTCGATCCAAATGAAAATGAAGAATCATAAAAGGAGTTATTTACATTTGAGAGTTAGAGGTGGATAGTTGATAGTGAGCACTGGAGTTAACCAGTTTATATTAAATAAAAACATTTAATAAAATAAATTTGATTCTTTTAAAAAACCTCTCCTTTAGAGAATAGAGTTTTTTCCTCCACAGAAGACACAGATTATTTTTCTTATCGGTGTAAACAACCCCTCACCCCACCCTTTAGCGACGGCTCACTTAGAATTCACCTACTATTTTTCAAAATATTTACACTGACTTGGAAACATTTTGAAACTTTACCATGCACCATAATATTTTATTTCCAATACTAATACAACTTAATAGATAAATGCATCAATCGAAAATATGTATGTATTTCTGAAAAAAAAAATTGTCGATATTTTGTTAAAAAGATATCAATGAGGTTGTCTTCAGCTTGATGCAAATAAACATACATACATATATATATATATATATATATATATATATATATATATATATATATATATATATACAGGGTGTTTGGAAAAATGGTTCCACGACTTCAGGGCGTGATTCCCCATATCAAATTTAGATATGAAAAGTTCCAATAAACATAGGTCCAAAAACGCTTCGTTTCTGTCTGGCCGCCATTTTTTTTCGTTTTTTTTTAAGAAAACGTCTATCTTGAGAACGGATCTAGATATTTTTTATGAAATTTAGTACACATGTACTTAACTACATAATCTACTATTTAAATAAGTACATGATGTACTAAATTTCATAAAAATATCTAGATCCGTTCTCAAGATAGACGTTTTCTTAAAAACAAAAAATAGCGGCCAGACAGAAACGAAGCGTTTTTGGACCTATGTTTATTGGAACTTTTCATATCTAATTTTGATAAGGGAGTCACGCCCTGAAGACTTGGAACCCTTTTTCTAAAGTGACTATAGTTTCGAAGGTTTGACCTTGATCAGCAGTCTTTAATTAAAACTATTTTATGTTATTTCTCATCGATGAACGTTGTTATGTATCAGCTCGCTAATACAACAAAATGAAAACATCAAATCTGGTCTGGTATTTGAACCCATATACATATATACCTAAATTTGGATTAATCAGAGGACAACCTCATTGATATCTCTTTAAAAAATTGTTTTTACAAACATGTCAAAAGTGAAGGCTAAGTTTGTGCGTTCGGATTTCAACCCAAATCTAATCAGGGGGTAAATTTCAATACTAAACAATTTCAATGAAATTTCGGTTTGATATTTATTTTTTTATCCGCTTTTAAACTAGAGCACTCACAATATTTAGCCGCAAACTTACTCTCTCAAAGACATCTCTTGAAATACTTACGAGTTTATCGCAAGTCACTATTTAAGGCCTTTGATTAATTTGCCTAACCATTATTTTGGTGACATTTGAAATGTTTCGAAAAAACACCAACATTTTTGTATGATAGCGCAGTAATTTCCCATAATATGTAAAATAAAATAAAATATGACAACGTTTGCTGCTTTCAATTCCGAGATCGAGCTTTTAAAATTTAATTTATTAAGCTACGAGGATAAGTCAAAATTGCCTACACTTTTCGTTCTACAACTTTATTAAACTAAGATAGGAGGCGGCCGCATGCGCATGCGTTGAGTTGGCGCGTCTGTGGTCACGTGTGCTGAATTTAATCACGATCGAGTCAGTCGTCGTCTAGCTACAACAGCATAAGCATGTCAGCTCCGCTATCAGATTGCACCAAAGAGGAGCAACGAGGAGTGGTCAGAGGGTGTGAAAGGTGCTGAAATTCACCGGAGACTTTTGTCAAAATACGGGGAAAGTGCTTTATCGCGTAAAAGCGTTTTTTTATGGATCGAAATGTTTAAAAGTGGCCGAACGAGCGTAACACAAAAAGAGCGAGCTGGGCGACCGTCAGCTTTGAGACCCTGGAACACCCTCCCTATAGCCCAGATCTCGCTCCCTCAGACTTTCATCTCTTTGGACCGCTAAAGGAAGCTTTGGGAGGTCGTCGATTTGCCTCAGATATGGCCGTTCGGGATGCGGTGCAAAAGTGGCTTCATGACCAACCGAAAACCTTCTACCAGGAAGGCATCCGGAAGCTTGTGGCTCGCTGGACAAAGTCCATTGCTAAAGGTGGAGACTATATCGAAAAATAATGTATCTGTTGTACACCTATCTTAGTTTAATAAAGTTGTAGAACGAAAAGTGTAAGTAATTTTTGACTTATTCTCGTATATCTCTTTTCGCAAATATTATTTGTTATTTTTCTAAAAGTATTTCTGACGCGACCAAAAAAATGTAGCTTCCCAACAAATGAGCTGTGAATTGTGGGTAGCAAATGACTTTTCGAAAAGGCAAAAGCAAAACAAAAAATATCTATAATTACTTACAGGATAATCTTCCGGTTTTAAGCCGGTATTTCTGGAATAGATATTGCGCAGTACTTCGAGCGCTTCGTCTCTTCGATTGCGATTCAAGAGAAATTTAGGTGATTCCGGCAACGTGAAGTGGATGGCGATGGCGCTGACAAGCAGCGGAAGGCCGCAGATTGCCATGTAGGCCCTCCAGGAGTTGTAGGGAAACCAGGGCAGAGGAAACGACCACTGCAGAGGCAGCAGCAGCCAGGCGAGCCCTAGCCAAACAACCAAGCCTCAGACAACAACTTTACAAATACATAAAGATAAGAGTAAATAAATATTATATTTAATATGGATTTACTATGAGTTAAGGATACTAGGTCACTTATTTCACATTTTTATTTCACATTAAAATGTGAAATAAGTGATCTAGTATCCTTAACTCATAGTAAATCCATATTAAATATAATATTTATTTACTCTTATCTTTATTAAAGATGTTTCACCTCGCACCAACACCACAATCTATGCTAATTATTTACAAATACAATTACAAATCCCTAAACAATTAAATCAAGAATTGCCCAAGCAACAATGGGGTTTAATTCAAAACAAAAACTACTATGCTCCTCCTCAATCAGCTTAGAAAACAGGAGGATGCTATTGAAGACATATGTATGGAGCATAGCCATGTACTGGTGTGAAACCTGGACAATTATGGAGTAGCGGAGAGAAAGAGATTAGAAGTTTTCGAAATGTGGTGCTACAGAAGAATGAGGAATATCAAATGGATGGATAAAATTACAAATGAAGAAGTTCTTGGAAGAATCGGAGAAAGAAGAACCTTGTGGAAGAGTCTGAGGAAGATGATGGGGCACACACTGAGACACGGGGGACTGCTTAGGGGATGATATCTTGGAGGGGGAGGTGGGAAAGAAAAGGGGAAGGCCCAGATTAGAATATTTCAACCAAATAATTGGGGATATGGGTTGCGAGACATTTAGAAAGGTCAAAAAGCTAGCGGGGGACAGAGCCGAGTGGAGACGGGTGGTTGCGTCAAACCAGTCTTAGGACTATATACTCAATGATGATGATGATGGTGATGATGAAACATATAGGTATACAAAAAGAGCAATATATCCCAACTAGCAGAGTTGCTTTATAATTTTAAGTTATGGAACTGTTAAGTTTCGTTGCTTGGGTGGGTGGATAGGCTTACCAGGAGCCACGCAGATGCCCAACGCCACGAAGATACAGGACCAGATGATGGCCTGGGATCTCGTCCTCTCTGAGTGGAACTCCCCGATGTAGGCGAAGATTACGGAGGACGGACAGGACATGCTGCCTCCAGCACAACACAAAAAACATCGCGATTAGAAACATTGACATCGCCCTCTCAATCTCTCAATTAAAAAAGGGTCACATTTTAACTGAAATTACTTTTTTCAAAATACCTTTATTTAAACTCGGATAAAAAAAGGGGGGGGGGTCATGATGCGATTCAACTTCACTCTTGGTAAAATTTCGGATTTCCACATTCATTCAACTCTATAAACAAGTTTTGAGGATGAGAAAGCGATCTGGCTAGGTCTGGACCTCGATTTAATCTTAATTGATCTTTTCTTAATTGAATTAATTATTGATAGATGAAAATCTCAATAAACAAGTTTGTTTACATTTTTTTCATTTATCTTTTATTTATTAATTGGTTTTTTAAATTTAAAACCCACTAATACT
Organism: Forficula auricularia; assembly: GCA_024734495.1. Classification (NCBI taxonomy): domain Eukaryota; kingdom Metazoa; phylum Arthropoda; class Insecta; order Dermaptera; family Forficulidae; genus Forficula; species Forficula auricularia. The sequence continues at coordinate 120,443 of JALMQS010000839.1, forward strand.
TTATAACGAATATTAATATATTATATTAAAAATAGGAATGGCCACATTTGGTGATGGAAAAGGAGGGAGATGGGAGAGACAGGAAGGATACCAATCGATTTGATTGGGGAATAATGGAATTTAAATAATTATCGGAAAAGAGGTTTTTTTATCTAATTAGATTTTTCCTCTTATTAAAAACAAGGACTAAAGATAAATAAGGACACTCGATGGTGGAGAAGCAATCTCCGGAATCGAAGCTAAAATACAAGGTATACATTAATTAATGTAAAATAATTGGTTTAATAAAATTCATAAAAAAAAAAAAAAAAATGGCCACATTTGGTTCTCAAACCCAATTGGATTTAGGTAAAGTATTTTTTTTTCGTCACTCAAGAAATGAATACATATTTTTTAGGTATTTTCGAATTTTCACGCTGACAGAGCTAATATGGTTCGAAAAAATATAAAAAAAAAATCCCCCAAGTTTCAAGCCCCTATCTCAATTTTAACCTGGGCTCCTCACACATTCAATTTTCCCATCTAAATAACATGAGTTTTTTTGGGATTGAACGATCAATTTTTTATTTCGGCCAAAGTAATGTTTCAAAAAAATTGAAACTCTGTACACTTTATCCTTATAATAGTAGCTATCCCACAGAATTTTTATAGATTTTTAGCTATTATAATTTTGGAGTCGATAACTTACTAACACTAAGATATAGCAGTATTCAATCTAGCTGTAAATAATAGATAAAAATTCAGATTTCGGCTATCTCAGTGCATTGACGAGGACGGTGGCCACCTTCGAGATGTCATTTTTAAAACCTAATAAAATAAAACTTTAAATGTGCCCCTGTACCCAGAAAAAAAATTAAATCGATATTGCCAATACTTTTTTGGGTTATGATTTTTTAAAATAAGAAGTGACCGCGAATCACCCTGTATAATTATTATTAATTTGCATAATATGTTGAAAAAAATACAGTATATAGTATATGTCACACCGAGGGGTGAACAGTGACCTAAAATTGTGTACACCTACTTCCACTTTCATTTCCCAGTAGAAGACAATAGATTATCTAATGAATTCCAAAGTAATTCCAAACACAGTGTACACCTAATTCCAATCGCGGTTCATCCCTCTTGTCACACTATATACTGAAGTTTTATTAATAGTCCAATCATTTGGTTCTAAAAAAAGAATTTACCTGGAAAGTTTTCTGGGAATTTTGAAAATGGGTAACTTTATAGATTTCGATATGCTCTTTCCGAATTTCAACTTTGCGACCTCGTATCTTTGCCGTTCGCGCCGCCATATTGGAAAAATGGCGCCTAAAAGCACTTTTTTGACAATATCTCCTTTCCGACTCATTTCACGATAAAAACATCCATATACAAAATTAAACTAGAGAAAATTTCCTACAATTTATGTAAAAACCCTTTTTTCGTAAAATTAATAGTTTTGGGCTACGAGCGCCGCAAACCATTAAACATCTACGCCAACCCGTGATATGTAATTTTAACTGATTACAAACAGGAGTTTTTGACGGGTTATAGTAGTGTTTCACAAAGAGGAAGATTCTCTTTGTGAAACACCACTACAACCAGCCAAAAACTCCTGTGTTTAATATGTTTCTCTATAAACCAACACCCTAAATGTTATTCACTGATTACATTTGTGAATTATAAAAAATCAAAGTTTTTCCTTCATAAAATGAAAACCACTCATCCTAAAACCTTGATTCTTATCACATTGTCTGAGACGATTTTGTTAACTTGGATGTTTATTTGGACCACTTTTTGTTAAAACTTAGATTTATAGATATCCAGCATTTTCCATTACAGGAAATGATCTATAGTTTCAAAAAATCGCAGTTTTTTCTTTATTAAATGAAAATCACTCATCCTAGAAACTTGATTTTTATTTCATTCTCTAGAAAATTTTATTTACTTGAAGGTTTACTTGGACCACTTTTTTGATACAACTCTTAGATTTATAGATATCCTACATTTTCCGGACAGGATATTATCCAAATTCTCAAAAGCGTAATGGAAAATGCTGGATATCTATAAATCTAAGACTTTTAACAAAATGTGGTCCAAGTAAACGTCCAAGTCAACAAAATTTCCTAGACAATGTCATAAGAATCAACTTTCTAGAATGAGTGGTTTTCATTTTATGAAGGAAAAACTGCGATTTTTTATAATTCACAAATCTAATCAGTTAAAATTAAAGATCATAGGTGTCAAACTCGCGGCCCGCATCGTCAATTTTTGAGGCCCCACTGTCAAAGGAAATATTATATTTTTTATTGTTATTATTATTAATTCTATTATATTTAAAAACATAACTAGATTTCTACGAACCCTATTAAACTTTACACTTTTTATTTTGGCACAAGTCACGCAATGACCTATGGCGTAGATGTATAATGGTTTACGGCGCTCGTAGGCCAAAACTATTAATTTTACGAAAAAAGGGTCATTACATAAATTGTAGGAAATTTTCTCTAGTTTCATTTTGTATAAAAATAGTTTTATCAAGAAATGAGTCGGAAAGGAGATATTGTCAAAAAACTGCTTTTAGGCGCCATTTTTCCAATATGGCGGTGCGAACGGCAAAGATACGAGGTGGCAAAGTTAAAATTCGGAAAGAGCATATTGAAATCTATAAAATTGCCCATTTTCAAAACTCCTAGAAAACTTTCCAGCTAAAACTACCAAATGACCGGACTATAGTTAATTAATAAATACAATTTTTAAAAGATGTGTGTTTGGGGGGGGGGGCGAATTATACTTACAAAATCCCTGCAAGGAGTCTGCCAAAAGTTAATACATAGACATGGTTGGCCAGGGAGAATCCAATGGAGGTGACACTTTCTAGGATCAGAGTGACGACTAGAATATTCTTACGGCCTTTCACGTCGGCCAGTAAACCCATGAAATAAGAACCTAAAATCATTCCTGAAATCACAAATTCCAATTCAGGGGACATTCATGAAATTTTTATTTCATTAAAATAATTTTTTTTATGTTTGTTTCGTAACGTAATAACTAAACTTGATTTTTGGTACCATTTCAATGAGAAATTAATTATTAAAAATTAAAAATTTTAACAAGAGCCGACCACTGCCCGAAAATTGCCGACTTTAGCCCAAGTTTATATGACGTCATTGGCTCCAATCTTGTTCACACATTCCGCTCTGACTGATCCGAAAACACGTATTCCGGGGAGATAGTTAAAATTTAAAATTTTATTTCTAAATACAATAATATTTTTCATTTATAACAATATGTAAATTTAAAATTTAGAAAACGGCTTTACCGATTTTGATGAAACAAATTCTATTAACAAGTTTTGAGGATGAGAAAGCGATCTGGCTAGGTCTGGACCTCGACAAATTTAATCTTAATTGATCTTTTCTTAATTAAAGTAATTATTGAGAGATGAAAATCTCAATAAAAAGTTTGTTTACATTTTTTTCAATTATGATTTATTTTTAATTGGTTTTTTAATTTTAAAACCCACTAATACTATATAACAAATATTAATATATTATATTAAAATTAGGAATTTTTTGTTTGTTTTTAATTAACAAATGTTTAAATCATAACAAAACAGGTGTGTTTACAAATAAAGTGATTCAAGTGGCTTTTTTTTATATAACTTGGAAACAAATTTTATTTAATTTTATGTTTTTATTTCAGATCCTATACGATTATTTTTTTTATTATTTTTTTCATATTTATATTTTTATAATGTTTATCAATATGAACGAATGTGGGCAAATTGGAGTACGAGTAAACAAATATACACATAATATGTAGACCATTAGAAAGCTAGAAATGCGGGGTGGGATGGATGTGGGTAGATGCAGTTGTGGGGGATCTGGGGGGGTGGGAGGCCCGGTTGTGGTGGGGTGGGGCGGAGTGGGAGTTCATTGGTGGGGGCGAGGTGTGTGTTTTCGGGAGGGGGTGGTCAGGGGTTACCGTGCATCGCTCGGTGGCTCCAGGTACTATATTCAATAGCAGTCATTGACGTCACGGGGCATGGAGGCACGATTTCGATCGTTTGAGCGCGTTATTTGAAACTATCATTTTAAATAATTTTTTTTATACCTTTGGGACCATCAAATCAATTTTTAAATATTTTTCAGTGTATAAGTATAGTGTAGCGGATCGAAAATTCGCTATATAAATTTTCAATGTATTTTTGTGAAGCGGCGAAAGCATTTTCTATTCCTTAATAATAATTATAGTTGTTTAATTGGGTTATATTGGGTAGCAAGCCGGCTGGGCCTCTGAGGCCTCTTTTAGGGGAGGAACGTGCTTGTATAACAATAGACAATTGGGAAATACAATTTTCCACTTTTTCTTTCTTATGAATATCAATAAATTTAAATTGACTTGTTGTCATATTTGGGCTATTAAACAATTCCTGTCAGATAGCTTTTAATACCAGATGTCAAGAAATATTTCAAGTAAATTTATTGGATTTCTTCCGAATTTTGCCAGGAAAAACCGTGAGAATAATTTCTGAAAATAGGCGTGCCATAATATTTTACCACGCCTTCTAATTAAGAATTAGCCAATAAGAAGGTTTTGGAAATTTTCCATTGAGAGACGGGAGTTCAGTTGAGCAGTCAGTTAGTTGAACTCAGTCAGTCAGTAGAGTAGAGTTTTGAGTAGACAGTTGATCAGTTGAATTGTGCCAGAGATGTACAAACCATCATTATAAGTAAAAAGTAAATGTATTATTTTTAAACCTTTGCTTATGTAAGGCTGGATTTCCGTCAGACCTGAAAGGGGGTCTCATTAGGGGCAAAACATTATATTTAAAAGGATATTTAATTTCACCATAGGTTCACTTAACACAAATGAGGACAAAGATTATATTTTAATTTAAAATAATATTTAATTTGATTGATAATCGAACCGATGTTTACAATTAATTACTTATATTGACATTGATTATATCATTTTTAAATCTACGTTTGGTACAATACTTAAATCTATGAATTATATATAACTTAATCTATTCGCTGGCCAGCTTACTCACACAACACCATCAACGCTATCATCCTCTCGGTGCACATAGCTCACAGGGCGGCCTCGTCCTCTCTCTTTTCACAGCTGCTAACACACACCCGTCCAAACCAACTCTGGTCCGCCAGCCGCTGCCGCCTGCTGCCGTCTTTACCAATACCAACACACACCAACGAGCGGCGGCCGCCGCCGCATCTATCTCTCTCTGTCCCACTCCTTCTCCCCGATCCTTCTATTTAGATAGCTTAGAACTGCCAGGCGCCTGGCTGTCTGCTTGCTAGCTCAGCAGTTTATCCAGTCTATTACTCATTCAAACTAACTTAGTCTTTTTGTTATATTTATACTAAATATATTTGTTAACCCTTACATCCTTCCCGGTTTTCTAAAAGATGTCTATGCCCTTGGGCATAGACATCCTTTTACAGTTCGCCCGGTAGGATGACTCATGCGTCATATAAACTAATAATTCACTTATTTTTACACTTCACATATCTACACTTCACACTCACGGATCAGTGTTCGGTTCCCCTTAAGACGCTACTGGTTCCGGCTCACCCAACCCCTCCTCAGTCTCATTGTTGTCAATATCGTGAGTTCTGCGCCGCCACCAATAATACGCAATGCCGAATATCACCACTAGGGTTGGTACACCCGCGCCGGCTGCTGTCGCTATGTACCGATGGTGCCTTCGTTGTTGTATACGGGTCAATTCTTCGTGGAGTAATGTCAGGGGTACTTCCATCGAACGTCGCCCTAGGCCCTCCCGAACCTCCTCCAGGCTTCGTATTCCTTGGCTGAGATCCGCTACTGAGCCCTGTGGTGAATGTGCGACTGTAGAGTCTGCTTCACGCGGGAAATATGGCGGGGCCAGTGTGGTCCGGTGTAGAGTTAGTGTATTCCCTCGAGTCATCAGAACATGATGGGTGGTTCGCAGTTCGCACTCGTCGGGAAGCTCGAGGTAGCCACTCGTCGCCAGGTTGACATCTCGGTGGCTAAACTCATTCGTCCCTTCCCGACACTGTAACCGTGCCTCGCTTGGTTTGGCTAGACTGTAGTACCAGTGGGAGCCCAAGTAGGAAGGCTCCCACTGGTCATGGATCTGCCCCAGCAGGACGTCCCACTGACATAAGGTTTGTACGTCAGTAGTTCGTCTAAAGTAGATGGCACTCAAGCAGCTGGGCTGGGCCAGCGTTGTAAAGGGTACCGGAGCTGAACAGACTAATGGATCAGTTCCCTTGCAGTTGTTCACGTAGTCTTGGTTCAGTAGAACGAATTCCTGGCGATCAAACGTAGTAACGAACCACTCATGTTCCAGCCGCACTCGAGTTCGTAGAACGCCCCGCGTCACAGGAAGGTTGTGGACCCGAAAGAGTTCACCCGATTGTCTCACGTCCTTTAAGGGAACCGTCACAACCACACGCAACGCACGCACTGCACTGTATACCTTAACACTAGATAGACTATAATAAACAAACATATTCCTTAATTCTAAAGGGGTTACCCACCCCAGTCCGGTTGGCAATCCCGGGCTTACAGTAGTCATTATATCTAATAGTAACGAGGGATCAATCAGCCTTGCATCCAGTCTACCCGATGCCGCTGACTGAATGATCCCGAGGACGTCCGTCAACCAACCTTGTACAGACCGCACTGACCACCCCAGGCGCTCAACGCATACAATAATGTTCAGAGCTCCATTAACATAGCGCTCCATGGCGTCTTGTCGCGAGTAAGAATTATTTAAGTTTTTGTCTAAAAGTTGTGCCAGGTCAATCAACGCCCGAGCATTCCTCTGAATTTGATCGAAATTCTCTTCTGTTTTCCGGTCGATATGGTCTAGAGCTGTGAGTTGATCGCCCAAATAGTGCCCAATTTCGTCTTGTGCTTCATTTAATGAATTCAGACGAGCGTCAATTTCGCCCAAATCGTCTGAATCTAAAGTACCAAAAATGAATTTCAACACGCGTCCCCCCAAGTTCACTAGCCCACGTTTTGTCCGCGACGGGGGTATCATTTCACCCAAATGTGTGACAATGTTCTCGATTCGTACAAAGTTGGCTTTCATGTTACCGACCTCCTCACTTAAATCTATATTCGCTATGGGTCCCACGAGTGAGAGAGCGTATCGGTCCGCACTAACCTTCTGTAATTGTTCTCGTATGGTCGTTACGCTCTCTTCCACTGGGCCCAAGTCGAGCTCCGTAACTAGCCGCCACTCCTCTCCGGCGAAAAGCACAGTGCCGACTCGCTCGAATACGACCCCTTCCACAGTTTTCAGTGTCTCTCCGGCCCCGCCGGAGTTCGAGGGCGACGCCCTAACCAGACCTGCGAATCAGTGTCGTTTCATAAAATTAAAAAGTTTTCGTTTGGGAGGTCTCCCGGGAGGTCTCCCTCGTCCCCTAGTCCCCCGTCCCCGCGTTCCTACAGTGTTCCCTTGGGGTCCCGTTCTCTGATATCCACTATCCGTATTACTGGTTTCTTCCCCTTCTTCCTCACCGCTTCTCCCCTCCTCCATCTCCCTCCTACCCAATTGGTCTCCCTCATCCTCCGAATTTCTCTCTCCTTCCCCCTCACCGCTTCTCACTTCTTCTGTCTCCAGCCTACCCGATTGGCATCCCTCTTCTACCGAGTCTTCCCCTTCTTCTTCTCCACTTCCCGCCTCCTCTATCTCCAGCCTACCCGGCTGGCCTTCCACTTCCTCAGAATTTCCCTCTACTCCTTCCTCACCGCTTCCCAATTCCTCTGTCTCCGCCAGGCCAACGGGGCTACCCACTTCCATGCTTTGTGGTTCCCAAGAACTATTGGGTTCCATCTTCCAACCTCCCCCACCCCGGGGGCTGGGTCCCGGTGGATCGGTCCGCGGTCGCTCTTCACCTGGCGCCCCTCCGGTGCCCGTAATGGGTAGATATTCGGACCGTGGGGTCACAAAGTCTGGGCTTCTTTCATCGGTTAGTTCACCGTCCCAGGAGTCGGCTTCGTCTGAGTCCGGCTCCGGTACTTCCCCGATATGTTCCATTTCAGGCGTATATACATGTACTATGATCGGTGTTTCTTTGAAGGTCTCGCTAAGCATTTCTCTCACCTGCCCCCAACTCATCTCGTCTAGCCCGCACCCAAGACGGGGAATCGCGATATCCGTGAACCCTTTCTCCTGTGCTAACTCTCGCATTCTTTGCAAACACGTGTTGAGGCTAGAGGGGGTCGGTTTCTCGAAATAACGAGCTTTCGTTATGAGATGCATAATTATCCGTTCCGGGTGGTACTGGATAACTACGTCTCCGACTTTATCACAGTCTCTCCTTTCCAGTTTGTGTCGGGGGTATCTCAGCTTCACTTGTCTGGCTAGGCCCCGTGACATCTTCCAGTCCGCTGAGATACAATGGGCAATAATATATGAAGGGGGCGCTAGGAGCAAGTTCCCTTTATGCTCCCTCAGTTGTGCTGGGCGAGGGGTTCCACTAAGTTTCACTTTCTTTAGTCGGTTTATATGGATGTATACTATTTTCTGTGAGGTCCACCGGATGCCGAACACGACGTCAGAGATCTTTGAAACAATGATGTAGGGTCCTTTCCACGGCCTATGGAACTTCCGTGCTGCGTTCGCCTGGAGGGCGGGCGAATGGACGTATACGTAATCTCCAACTTGAAGATTTCGTAGTTGGCGCCCACGATTTCGTTGTTCTCTCGACGTCGAGGTGGCTTTCACCGACTCTTCCATGGCTCTGTGGTGTATTTTCTCTAGTTGTTCCTGCATTGTCCTTAGCCGGTCCCACATCTCGGGCTGGGCTTCATCTGTGGGGCCATTCATTTCTTCCAGTGTATTCACCTCCCTGCCGAAGGTAAGTAAATTCGGCGTAAATCCCGTAGCACGATGTGGTCCTCCCCTATATGCCATGAGAGCGAAGGGTAGCCACACGTCCCAGTCCTTTCCATCTGGTCTCACCCAGGGTTTCATCATTGTAACTAGTGTACGATGGACCCGCTCCAGCCGCCCGTTCGCCTCGGGGTGGTATGCGGTCGTTTGAGCCTTCTTGATGTGCAGTTGCTCACACAGCGTCTTCATTACCCCAGAGGTAAAATTCCGTCCCTGGTCAGTTAGAATGATCTCTGGTATTCCATGGCGGCTGAACACTTCCTCCACTAAGGCGCGAACTACTCGTGGGGCTCTTTGGCTAGGCAATGGGATTGCTTCGACATATCGAGTGAAGTGATCGAGGATCGTGAGGATGTATACGTTCCCACGGAGAGTCTTCGCCAGAGGTCCCACAATATCGAGAGCTATTATTTCGAATGGCCGTGTTGGTCGTACATGCGGTTGTACCGGGGCTGCCAATTTCGTTGGGGTCTTTATTTCGGCACATATTCGACACTTTTGCACATAGTCCTTGACATCTCGATCTATGCTGTCCCAGATGTAGCGCAAACGTATTCGATCGGCCGTCCCTCGTACTCCTCTATGACCAGAAGAGGGGAGGTCATGATTAGCCCTTATCACCTCGATTACCTTACTCCGAGGGACCACTAAACTATGACGATCGTTGTCGCCTCCTACGTTTACATATAGACATCCATCTGACAATTTAGAGGCCTTCCCTTGCTGTTCCCATAATTGACATATAGGATCTTTCTCTTGTTCCACTATCCAGTGTTCCCGATCATTAGTTCCCAGGTCGACTCTTACTCCCCTTATTTGATGCTCGTGTTTACATTCCGAGAGATCTAATGTCGAGGGCTTCCCTCCCCAGATCTGCCGATTCCGGCTCGGTCCTTCTGCTAGATCCTTAAACTTGAGTGTGTTGACTGCCCTACTTAACGCATCGGCGTTTTTGTGCAGTCGTCCCGGACGGTGGATCACGTCATACTTATATTCTTCTAGTCTTAGTGCCCATCGAGTCAGCCGTGATGACGGATCCTTGATGCTCAGCATCCATCGCAGGGCTGCATGGTCCGTGATCAGGGTAAAGCGGCGTCCGTACAAGTAGCAGCGGAACTGCTTTGTGGCCCATATCACGGCCAGTAACTCCTGTTCCGTAACCGTGTAGTTCCTTTCTGCTGCGTTGAGACTCCGGCTGGCATAGGCAATAGGCCTATCATAACCGTCCCGCTTTTGGGAAAGCACGGCACCCAAGGCCACTCCGGAGGCGTCGGTCGCCAATATAAATGGTTCCGAAAAATCAGGGTAAATCAACACAGAGTCGCTACACAAGTACTCGGTTAACGTCTGAAATGCTTTCTCCTGGGCCTCCTCCCACTGAAACGGATGATCCTTCCGCGTTAGTTCTGTCAGGGGTTTAGCCTTGGCCGCATAGTTAGGTATGAACCTTCTATACCAGCCAGCTAACCCCAGGAACTTCTGTACCTCTTTCTCGTTCTTTGGTACCGGATATGTTCGGATGGCCTCCACAGTCTTGGGATCTGGTCTTACTCCGTTCCTACCTACCACATGTCCTAGGTAAGCTACTTCCTGGACTACGAAGTTACATTTTTCCAACTGGATTTTCAATTGGGCTGTTTTCAAACAACTCAAAACATTCCTCAGTCGGCCTAGGTGTTCTTCGAAAGTTTCCCCGAAAATAACTACGTCATCTAAATACACGTAGCATTCATTCCCTTTTATTCCCGCCAGAACCCGATCCATCAGCCTTTGAAACGTGGCTGGGGCTCCGGCCAACCCAAAGGGCATTCTGATATACTCATAATGCCCCATGAAGGTCGAGAAGGCTGTTTTCTCTTGGTCTCCGGGATCCACGGGGATTTGATGATAACCGCTAGCTAGGTCAAGTGTTGAAAAGTACCTAGCCTTCCCCAAGGATTCTAATGTTTCCGTTATGTTCGGGATAGGGTACACCGGTACTTTGGTTACCTGGTTTAGAGCCCTGAAATCTGTACAGAATCGGTATTTAATCCTTCCGTCCGCACTCTTCTTAGGTACTAGGACTACTGGTGCGGACCACGGGAAGTCGGAGTCAGTGATTACTCCCTCTTCCTTCATTTTTTGTATTTGTTTCTCCACTTCCGGTCTTAACGCATGAGGTACTCTGTACGGTTTCTTATATATGGGGGCGGCGTCGCCCGTCACGATTCGGTGGGACACCCCCACGGCACAACCGAGACCCGTCTTTCCCTCTTCATACATAAGGTGATAATATTCTTTCAGTAGGGTCTCCACCTGTCTCCTCCGTTCCTCCGACAGGTGTTGCGTTTTTTCCCTAATCATTGATAGCAATGTCCCGTCCGACTCTGTGTTCCGGGTTGTTACGTGACACACCCTAGTCTGCTCTTCCGTGGCGACCAGGGCCCCCTGGGCTAAATCTTCTCTTCCATCTATTACCTCTGCTCGGTAGGACAAATTCGCTAGCCTCACGGGCACCTTCCCCTCGACCACTTTCACCAGTGTCCTTCCCACACGAAGGGTGGGCTGGGCCAATGTGACAGGTTCAAGAACTATCTCGAGACCTTCACCCGTCCCTTGTACCTCTCCCCAGATAACCACTTCGGAGTACCCGGGAATCACCGTTCGAGATATGGCTCGAACCCGGAGCGGTTCTCTCTCCTGCTCCCGGGGATCGCCCTCCCCTTCTACCACCCCTTCCTCCTGATCCTTCGTCCTTCCCCATACCCCGACTTCCGACCAACTGGGTCTGACTACCCTCCGCGGGCAGGTTGCCCGACCTTCTCTCCCGCTGTCCCCTTCCCGCGACAGCCGTCCGAATGTCCGACACTCCACTCTTGGAGGACCTCCCTTCCCCTCCTCGGATGGTCTCCGGGGCGCCGCTCACGGCTAGTTCCTCGGGGCCACCACCTTTGGTAGGGCGAGACACTTTCCTTTCGGTCCTCCTCTTCCTTTCATTCCGAGGGCCGGGCACCGGCCCTTCACCCTTACAGGACCTCTCTTCCCCACCTCGGATGGTCACCGAGGCGCCGCTCACGGCTATTTCCTCGGGGTCACCACCTTTGGTAGGGTGATACACTTTATTTTTGGTCCTCCTCTTCCTTCCACTCCGAGGGCCGGACACCGGCCCCTCACCCCTACTGGACCTCCCTTCCCCTCCTCGGATGGTCACCGGGGCGCCGCTCACGGCCAGTTCCTCGGTGTCCTTTCCGTTGGCAGGGCGAACTCGAGAAGAATCCTCCCCATGTGAGTATTTTCCCTCTTCGATTCCTGAGTCGGTAGCTCCTTGGTCTCTCTGCCCACTACTCCCTTCCCACCGACAGTTCCCTTTCTTCAGATCTACGACCGCTCCCAAAGCGGTCAAAACGTCGATCCCCAAAAGACCGTCCTCGGCGATGTTAATGTCGCATATGACGAAGGGATGCACCAACGAGATATCGTCAACGGCCACCCGGAGCATCTGTCGCCCGCGAATGGGCAATAGGACTCCTGTCACTCCGCACGCCGGCCGGGAATATGGCTCGAGGGACACCTTCCCGATCGGAGCTCGGAGTATCGACAGTTCAGCTCCCGTGTCCACCAACATCACCCGCTTGACGCCGCCGATCGTCATCGCGACTCTCGTGGCTCTTGCTGCCCCTCCCCTGACAGCCGTCACAAGAAACGGTCTCTCTCTCTGCGGGCTCACCCTTGGGGAGAGGTGGGCCCTTAACCTTTTGGGTTCAATTCGGGGGAATTTCTACCTTCCCTTCCCTCCGCCACGTATTTCACTCGAGGGATTTGAGGGCAGTTTCGGATCATATGTCCCTCTTTCCCACATCTGTAGCAGCCTCGGGGTCTGACCCCGCTTGCCCTTTCTCCTCCTCCTCCAGATGGAGAACTGTGGGGTTCCTGTTTCATGAAACAGGAACGGGCTATATGTCCCTCTTTCCCACAGGTATAACATTTTATACGGGGGCGCCCGGCTGTTGTCCTCGATTGAGACGGCTCCCCGCGAAGTGCGGCCAAGCTGTCCCCAGGCCCCTCCCGTTGGAGTTCCTGTTCCCACCGCCGGGCTATCTGGAGGGCTGCCTCCTCTGTTGTGGGTGCCGCTAATCTGACATACTTCCCCATTTCCCCCGCCATTCCCTCCAGGAACCGGGAGAGTACGGTGATCCCTGTACCTCCCCACTCTGGCCCTTTCATAGCTTCGCGGAGGCGTTCCAGGAAATCCCAGGCCTTCTCCCGAGGCTCCTGCCGCATCTGCAACGCCCTCAAAAATCGTTCCTGGATCGGTTTCTCAGTGAGGAACCGCTCTCTGAGGCGGTTCTTCACCTCCCCCCACGTGGTGGTAGTCGGTAGTTCCGTGACGGTGCGATGGGCTGCCCCTTCCAACTTCCACTCTACCACCTCCCTCCATTGCGCCTCCTGAATGCCCCCAATGCGAGCTAACCGCTCGAATTTCCCGAGGAATATCTCCACATCCCCCGTTCCCGACCAATCCGCCAAACTCTCCAGCACCCCGAAATTTGGGTCCCTATGAACTATAACCTCCGCTGGTGCGGCAGGTCGGTTACATAGTTGGAGTTGTGTGGCCAGCTCCGCTACCTTGGCCTGTAGGTCTAAAATATTTTGTTCCATGGTCAAAATAAATAGCTCAAAAATGCTTCAAAAATGCCTCAAAATTTTTTGCTCAAAACGACTCAAAATTTGCTCCCAAAAATGACTCAAAAATTCGCTCAAAAATGACTTGAAAAGTTTGCTCAAAAATACTCAAAATTTTGCTCAAAAAATGCCTCAAAAATTTTCCTCCAAAATGACTCAAAATTTTTCTGCCTGAAAATGGCTCAAAATTTCTGCTCAAAATGGCTCAAAAATGGCTCAAAATTTTGGTCCAAAAATGGCTCAAAAATTTGCTCAAAATTTTGCTCAAAAACGACTCACAAATTTGCTCAAAAATGACTCAAAATTTTGCTCAAAGATGACTCAAAATTTTAGCTCAGAAATGGCTCAAAATTATCTCTTAAGATTTTCTCCTTAAATTTTCCCCGAAATTTGGCCCGAATTCTCTCCTATATATCATAAACTTTGTTTTCCAATTTATGCATGGGTGACGCTCTCAACTAAGTTGAGCGAGCGTCCGATTTTAAAATTTTCAAAATTTCCCTTTTCAAAATTATTTCCCCAACTTGCACTCTGAAAGTTTTAAAATCGTTTACCCCACACCTCGACACCAATTTGTAAGGCTGGATTTCCGTCAGACCTGAAAGGGGGTCTCATTAGGGGCAAAACATTATATTTAAAAGGATATTTAATTTCACCATAGGTTCACTTAACACAAATGAGGACAAAGATTATATTTTAATTTAAAATAATATTTAATTTGATTGATAATCGAACCGATGTTTACAATTAATTACTTATATTGACATTGATTATATCATTTTTAAATCTACGTTTGGTACAATACTTAAATCTATGAATTATATATAACTTAATCTATTCGCTGGCCAGCTTACTCACACAACACCATCAACGCTATCATCCTCTCGGTGCACATAGCTCACAGGGCGGCCTCGTCCTCTCTCTTTTCACAGCTGCTAACACACACCCGTCCAAACCAACTCTGGTCCGCCAGCCGCTGCCGCCTGCTGCCGTCTTTACCAATACCAACACACACCAACGAGCGGCGGCCGCCGCCGCATCTATCTCTCTCTGTCCCACTCCTTCTCCCCGATCCTTCTATTTAGATAGCTTAGAACTGCCAGGCGCCTGGCTGTCTGCTTGCTAGCTCAGCAGTTTATCCAGTCTATTACTCATTCAAACTAACTTAGTCTTTTTGTTATATTTATACTAAATATATTTGTTAACCCTTACACTTAGAAAATAGAGACCTTTCATTCGCAGAGACACACACACCTCTAGCAACGGCGTGCGAGACAAGGGACCCACGGATCTGAATGCTTTCGCGTTACCCTTAGCGAGTCATTATAATCCGTCAGGAATATAATACGGCCCGCTATAAATAAATAAAATAATTTGTTCGCAGCCATAACTTCAGGTCGCAACATAATTTGCTGGCAAGCGGTGGGTTGCAACAGTAGGCAGCTTAAAGAATATGATAAAAAAATATTTGAAAATCATGAATGTCCCCTATTATGCTGAATTGTCAATAATTAAGGAGTAAGGAGTGAGGAGTTACCAATGGGGCAGGCTGCGCTGACGATGCCCTTGTCCTGGGTGGTCAGGTCCAGGTCGCACTGGGCCGGCGAGAGCAGGTAGCCGATGTTCAGGAGGTCGATCATCGTGCTCAGGAGGCCGAACCCGCAGACGATCCAATGCCACCGATGGAACCATCCCATTCCTCACCAAAACAAAATATTCTAAAGACATCGAGCTCTCAGAGTGGTCAATTTCGCTTCTTTCTGCGTAGCCAGAAAATTTTCATGATGGCGGGGGGGGGGGGGGGTCAATCCACAAAGCAACATATTGAGTGGGAATTTTTTTTAATATACATTACCATACTTATGGTCAAGTATTGGAATCGTGCATGAAAAAAGTCGTTTTTTTTCCTTTTTTTTCGAAATATCTCAAAAACGGCTGAAACTATTTTGATTACAAAAATTGAGCAAAACCATGTCATTTCGCTCTACAAAAAAGCCCTAATATGTGAACATCGAAAAATGATATTTTTCGAGATAATAATTGTTTTGTCAAAATGTCTGTCTGTTAGTCTGTGCGTTACCAAATTTTTGTGGACGAGCTAGCTCAAAAACTAGTGTGTGAATATCGAAACCAAATTTCACACGTAGTTTTGATACATTGAAATTAAGAGCCTGAGAATACCCTGAAAATGTGTGACAGCCTATCCATGTTGGGCGTCTCTGTCGCATCTGACCTGTCTTGGAATGAACACATCTCCTCTGTGGCGAAATCTGCAGCAAGGAAGATTGGCTTCTTATTCAGGTCCAAGCGATTTTACAAACCCCCACAACTTCTCACCATCTACAAGGCCCAAATCCGCCCCTGTCTCGAATACGGCTCTCATCTGTGGAGAGGAGCCTCAAAATATTCTCTTGCTACCCTTGATGCAATTCAGAAACGAGCCGTCAGGCTAATTGACGATTCTACCCTCACCGACTCCCTCGACTCGCTGGCTCATCGAAGAGATGTCTCCGCCCTTTCCCTTTTCTATAGATACTATCACGGCAGGTGCTCTGATGAGATAAAATCAATAATTCCCCCAAAGCATGCTTTGCACGCAGCACACGTTTTGCCGACTCCCAACACTCTTCGCGGTCAAATTAGAAAAGTGCCGGACCACTTCATTCGCGAATTCATATATCCCCATGACTTCAAGGAACTGGAACTCTCTCCCAGCCTCTATCTTTCCCAGCACCTATGATCTTCAAACCTTCAAAACCAGGGTGCATAGACACCTACGTCTACACCCTCTCACTTAAACAACTTTCCCTTCTCTTCGGTAATGCAAGGGTCTTTTCGAGATCCATAGGGGCTACATCTTTACTGGTGCACCCCTTCTTGCATTCGATTGCATTAAAAAAAAAAAAAAAAAAAAAAAAGAGCTGATTAGATTTTAGTGCATATCGACCCAAAATTAAGGCGGGTGGAGGGGGTTTAAAAATTAAAAATCGAGGCCATTTGAGCAAACTCAATCAAATTTTGTATACATAAGTGGGACCCCAGAAGTCTAAAAATTCAAAAACTAACACCCCTCCCCTACAATAATTTTATTAAATATTAAATATAAGAGAGGGGCCAGGTTGAATGGTAAAGTCAAGTGGATGGTCACATCAGAACACGTCAACTTATTTATTAAAACAAATAGTCCAGTTAAATTGTATTTTTTATCCTCATTAAAGATCTGCAGCAAGACGGCAAAGAAAGAATTTTTTTCTGGATCCCAGTGCACAAAAATATAACAGGAAACGAAACTGTAGACCAGCTAGCAAAAAAGGGGGCTACAAAACGAACCACCGACTTCACGATGGTATATTACAGGGGTGGCCACTAACATTAACTTTGGGAGCCGCAAATTTATAAAACTGTTTCAAAGGGAGCCACATTGTTTGGAGATTAATAATTAATGGTTTATTAAAAAAAGACACATTTTTTTATTTTATAAAATATAAATGAAGATAAGAGTAAATAAATATTATATTTAATATTGATTTACTCTGAGTTAAGGATACTAGGTCATTTATTTCACATTAAAATTAAAAAATTAAATGATATAAAAAATTTTGTTTGGTCGGGTACCACCAGAGGGATTCAGTTACTTAGTAATTATCTAAATCAAAAATATTAAATTTACATCAGAAATAGGCAATAAAACTATTTCATTTTTAGATTTAACAATAACCATGACCAACCAAAAATTAGAATTTAATATTTTTAGAAAACCGACCTTCACTGACACGATTATCCCCTTTTCTTCTAACCATTCGACAAATACTAAATTTTCAGCTTTTTATTCAATGATCAATAGATTAATCTTAACCCCTCTTAGCAATACAAATTTTAATAATGAACTAGATACCATTTTTCACCAGCAGGCTTCATTTGCGCGAAATACACGATTTTCTAAAATTCAACACCCCTATGGGCTTAAACTGGATACTAATCGAACAAACGCATTCGCCAATTCATTTATCTCTATGACATCTAGAGACTGGAACTCTCTTCCCCCGACCGTCTTTCCAGCTACTTATAACATTCAAACTTTCAAGACCAGCATCCACAAATACCTTCGACCTCTACCCAATCCCTAAATCTCCTCTTATCTTCACGTTACAAGGGTCCACCGCGGACTACAGAGGTTGTACCTTCTTGGTGCAACTTCTTCTTGTATCAATATCATTATAAAAAAAATTATGATATAGCATATAATAAAGGATATAGTTAGGAAATTATTAAAAAAATATTTATCAAAATTAATAAAAAACACACGCTTTCGCAATTACATTCACTCACAATCGAATCTGAAAAAATCTATAAAAGAATCCCCTTTATTTCTAAACATATAACCTATCCAATAGCAAATATTCTCCAGAAGCATGGTATCACTCCAGCCCTTTATAATATAAATAATTTATCCTCCCAATTAATAAATAATAAACTTGACAAAATTGATAAAATAAATAGATCTGGTGTATACAAATTAAATTGCAACGATTGCCAGGCAATTTATATTGGACAAGCTGGACGATCTTTTAAAAAACGGCATAAAGAACATTTAGCTTCCTACAGACAATTAATAAGAAACCAGTCCATAAATCCAGATTCCACTTCCGCATTTGCTAATCATCTATATTCTTTAGACCATTTACCTTCACCTACTAATCCCACCCCTATTCATTTCGAAAGAAAAGGATTAAGATTGGATCTTCTTGAATCCACGGAAATAAAATATGCCTTGTCGAACGACGAAAATATTATCAATAATCAACTTGATGTAAAACAAAATATAATAATTGACCTTTTAATATCTAAGCGAAAAATTTATTGCCAACCTAGAGACACAAGTCAATGAACTTACCAACTTTTCTTTCATCTAAAAAACTAAATATATTGTTGAAAAGAAAATAACTGATTTTTTTAATGTAATTTAAATATTATCAAACAAAAAAAAGGGGGGAGGGTCAAAAAAAATTCTAGCCATTTTGACCAAACTCAGCCAAATTTGGTATACATATTCTGTGGATCCCCAGAAGGCTATAAATGCAAAAACTAACCAAATTTTGTATGAATAGTTTGGTCGAAAGGGCTAGAATTTTCATTTTTTGACCCTCTCCCCATTTTGGGTGGTTAGTTTTTGCATTTCTAGCCCTCTGGAGGTCCACAGAATATGTATACAAAAATTGGTTGATTTTGGTCGAAAGGGCTAGAATTTTTATTTTTGACCCTCCCCCCATTTTGGGTGGTTAGTTTTTTTCATTTCTGGCCTTCTGGGGGTCCACAGAATGTGTATACAAAATTTGGTTGAGTTTGTTAGAAAGGGCTAGAATTTTCATTTTTGACCCCCCCCCCCCTCCCCCCCCCTTTTGTCTGATAATGTTTAAAATACATTAAAAAATATATATTTTATGTTCTTTTCAAAAATATATTCAGCTTTTTTCTAGTTAAATTTTTATATTTTTTTATACCTCTTCAAAATGTGGTAGATCTTTAATAATAATAATTTATTCATAATTCTTACTTCATGCCACACCCTGCTAGGCGGTAGCATGTCAGCCAGCTAACCAAGAGGACCCGAGTTCGAATCCGGCTCGAGGCATCCGGCTAAAATCTGACCCCCGAGGTAGAGAAAAATTTAAAAATAAATAGTATCGTAAATGGCTTATGGCTACCATGGCCGAAAAGCCAAAAAAAAAATGCCACACCCTGTACTTTTTAAAATCAGTATTACTCAAGAGGGTTCAAGAGCCGCACGAGATTGACTGAAGAGCAGCATGCGGCTCGCGAGCCACGTTTTGTGGCCACTTCTGGTATATTATCATGATCTAAAGAAATATATCACACGAACCTTCAGAGAAAAGTGGAAAGATGAATGGAATCAAATCGAAGGCAACCACTTGAAAAAAATAATGCCAGCGATACAGAAAGTTGAAAATATAGTTTCAATGTCGAGAAAACAACAAACTATTCTTAATAGACTAAGAGTAGGAGATTGTTTCTTCTCACACCAACATCTTTTGAAATAAGCTGATGTGTTCTGATGTGGCCATCCACTTGACTTTACCATACAACCTGGCCCCTCATTTACATTAATATTTAATAAAATTATTTATAATCATGGAGGGGGGGAGGGGGTTGGTTTTTGAATTTTTAAACTCCTAGGGGCACACTGATTATGTATACAAAATTTGGTTGAGTTTGATAAATGGCCAAGATTTTCATTTTTTGACCCCCCCCCCCCATTTTGGGCGTTTAGATTTTGCATTTTTAGACTTCTGGGGACCCACTGATTATGTATATAAAATTTGGTTGAATTTGGAAAATGAGCAAGATTTTCATTTTTTGCCCCCCCTCCCCCATTTCGGGCGTTTAGATTTTGCATTTTTAGACTTCTGGGGATCCACGGATTGTGTATACAAAATTTGGTTGAGTTTGGAAAATGGCAATATTTTCATTTTTTGACCCCCCCCCCCCCCATTTCGGGCGTTTAGATTTTGCATTTTTAGACTTCTGGGGATCCACGGATTATGTATACAAAATTTGGTTAAGTTTGCTCAAACGACCTAGATTTTTAATTTTTAACCCCCCTTCACCCCCCTTAATTTTGGGTCGATATGCACCAAAATCGCAGTTTTTCCTTCATAAAAAGAAAACCACTCATCCTAGAAACTTGATTCTTGTCTCATTTTCTAGGAAATTTTGTTGACTTGAACAATTACTTAAAACACTTTTTTGTTAAAACTTTTAGATTTGAAGATATACAGAATTTGCCAAGACATGACATCGATCCGACCTCATTGCGGCACGGGATACCGATGTCCAATTAAGATGAAACTTTGCCAATCTCATTTTTTAGCCAATTGGCTACTATTAGGGGCAGCACCAAAATTCGAAGAGTGGTTTCTTGTGACCACCTAATAAGCATAATTCACTTTTCCGCTAAGTTAGTAAAAATTGCCTATCTTTGAAGATCAATTGTGACAAAACGGCTGAATTGATTTTAACTTTTAAGTTAATATCTGGTGTGAAATTTTATGCTCTTTCATTTTGCTGAGAATGAAATTTTCTTTTAGACTCATGGTTTTCTATTTAAAAGCGAAAATCTCAAAAAAGTACAAAATTTCCGTGGTTTTTATGCCCTCAATGAACTAAAATTCGCTCTGTGATTGGTGCTCAGACGATACGTCTGCCTCCTGGCTGCAAATGTGGCAAGTACTGGTGGCAAATTTTGTCTCTACGAAATTTGAATATGACCGGGGCGATTTGGAAGTCTCGCTATGGGGGGTGGGGCGATCGCCCCCTCCGCCCCCCCCCTGGGTTTGGCCTTGCTTGGTACCCGTTTGAATCTCAAATCTTTGGTCGATGAAGCCGTTCGTGCCGAATTTGGCCCCTTTTTTGGTCAGATTAATAATCTCTATACAATAAAATTAAGAAACTCTCACCTGTAAGATGCAGTGCGTTGTCCAGATCAATTTCCTTGACCGATAGGTGAGCTTTGAATTCGAAAAAATAAATAAATAAATATTGTATGAAATGAAAAATAAATAAAAAGCAAGATTTGCCTATTACTTACAAATTGTACTCTCACGAAGCTTCATTTTTTTTCTTAATTATTGCCTGCCCAATGCGAATAAGTTTAAAATTGGTGGAATCCTTTGAGAGAATGAAATTCCTTGAGTTTTACGAATACTTCTATAATTCTTCCGCAAATAAAACTAAGAATTTTAAATCTTTTTTTTTTTTATCATTAAGCAAAGACCATAAATTTTTCCATAAAATGATATCGCAAATGAAATGTGTGACGTTAGACGATGTATAAATCATCCTCCTCCTTATGCGCTATTTTTCGGAATCGATCCACAATAGGTAGGCAAGGGGAACTCAAAAACCTAAAGCGTGGGTGGGTGGCCCTTAATTCCATGCAAAAGAGAACCTGCGAAATCGGTGGTGGCGCACTCTTCTGGAGACTTTATAAGCTATTAAAAATAATTTGGTCATTAGGTAAGATTCACACTGTACGAAATAAATTATTTCATCTTTATAAATATGACCGGGTGTGGGGAGGGGGGAGGGTGGTTAATCAATTTCCAATATCTCTTTTGCTGGGTGTGTCACAAAAAATTTATAATTCAATTTCCTTTTATTAATTGTTTTTTGATTAATTTTACTAATTAATAAGTAGTTCATTAAAATTACAATTATACCGGGTGAGTATTTTATTTTGAGACAGTCTTATAACTCAAAAATAGTGTATTATCTGAAAATAAGCTGACGTGTTCTGATGTGCCCATCCACTTGACTTTACCATATAACCTGGCCCCTAAAATTATTTATAATCATGTAGGGGAGGGGGTTAGTTTTTCAATTTTTAGACTCCTGGGGGTCCACTGATTATGTATACAAAATTTGGTTGAGTTTGCTCAAATGGCTTAGATTTTTAATTTTTAACCCCCCCCCTCCTCCACCCACTTAATTTTGGGTCGATATCCACCAAAATCTAATCAGCTCTTAATCTCAATGGACCAAAACTACGTGTGAAATTTGGTTTCGATAATTTAACTAGTTTTTGAGCTAGCTCGTCCATAAAAATTTGGTAACGACAGACTAACAACCAGACTAAGTAACTAACAGACATTTTGACAAAACAATTATTTTAGGTTAAAAATAAAATAAAATGAGAGAGTCTTCTGTTTTTTAAATAAAATAATTTTTAATTATTTCTAGAGACTATAGTTTCGAAGGCATTGCCTTCATCATCAGTCTATCACAAATATTTCAAATTAGTTACAAATTAAGATTTATACATAGAAAATTTTGAAAAATATATAATGTCTTTTTCTTCATGTTTCTTCTTGGGAGATTAGAATACAACTACCATCGACAGTGAAATCTTTTATTCAACTAATAAAACAATTATTATTTCGAAAAATTAACTTTTTTGATTTTCACTTATTAGGATTTTTTTTTGTAGAGCGAAATGCCATGGTTTCGCTCAATTTTTTTAATCAAAATAGTTTCAGCCGTTTTTGAGTTATTTCGAAAAAAAACCCACTTTTTCATGCACGATTACACTATTTAACCATACCCTGTATGGTAAAGTAAAAAGTTTCAAATAAAAGTTTATTTATATCAGGGGGAAACTAAACTCGGCTATTGTTTGTCGACCTAGAACAAGCTTTCAAGAGTATTTTAAGGTCAAGTTCTGTTTTTTAAAAATGGAAACTTATATGTTTCTGTACATATTCTGAATCTACAAAAAAAACTGAACAACTTTTATTAGAACTATTTTTTTATATGATCAAATGAAAAAAATATTAAATTAATTAGATCTCAAAAAAAATCTTAATAATTATTTTTAACAATTATTCAACTTAATTATCGAATATTTTTTTTTTTTTTATTAGACTCCATAGTATACATCGGCAATCTGCCCTTGCGGGCAATAAGCTTATTTACAGACAATAAATGAAAAAATGACATGGTTAGTATTAACAATATTTGAGGTAGAAGCTCCATTGAGCTTTACATTAAGGTGTGAATTTTGTATTTAAACTATGATTAAAAATAAATTAGAAGTAAACTAAAAATATAAAAAGAACCTTTTCTGGTTTGGCGTGATCACGTGAAGCGCTGTGGTAGGTCGATTGGTCTGTGTTATTTTAATCTTGTTGGTGGAAATGTTGATATTATGTTTTGAGCATACTCATTGGGGTGGTGAGTCAGTTTGTTTAGGTACGTGTGGCTGTGATGTCTTATTTCGTCTTTGACTGAGGGGATTTCTATGTCTTTTAGTATATTGTGCAGTTTGGTACCCACCCAGCTCGGGGCATCAGCGATTGCTCTCAGCACTTTGTTTTGAAATCTTTGAAGAATTTCTATGTTGGATTCGGCTGCTGAGCCCCAGAGTTGTATACCATATGTCCATATTGGTTTTAGTATTATTTTGTAGATAAGTATTTTGTTGCTTTTAGTCATTTGTGAGCGTCATCCAATTAGCCAGTATGATTTTTGGAGTTTCCCAGATGTTTACGTTTGGTCTTGATGTGCTTTTGCCAGGTTAGTCTTCTGTCCAGATGCATCGAATAATAATGATAAAATATTTAATTATTAAATAAATAATTATTAAATTGAAAAGTCACAACAATGAAAATAAGTGTTTATAATGATCTTAAAACTTCATCATACACAGATTTAAGAGATTTTTTCCTACTTAATTGATCTAGTTAAAATTCTTGAGTTTAAAAAAGTTTTTTTCACGTGTCAATCCAGTAGATAGTTATATATTGTATTTTCATAAAAAAAACGGAGCATTTTTTTGTTAAAGAAAGAATTGAAATGGTCTTAATTTATCCAGTTAATAAGGAACAAGTGTTATGGGGCTGCCATTGAAATGGATGCCGAGCGTTTTCCTGATAGGAATACACCCTCAGGAGCTTCATTTTATCGTGTTGTAAATATGTTAAAAAACAAAAGAAATTGGAACTGGAATTTATCCAGAAGACTTGCGATACACTCTGGAATGTCTCAAAAAAGTGTCCCAAAGATATTAAAATATTAATTATTCTTAAATTATTTATTTAATAATTAAATATTTGATCATTTATTATTCGATAATTAAGTTGAATGATTGTTAAAAATAATTATTAGGATTTTTTTGAGATCTAATTAATTTAATATTTTTTTCATTTGATGTCATATAAAAAAATAGTTTTAGTAAAAGTTTTTCAGTTTTTTTTGTAGATTCAGAATATGTACAGAAACATAGGTTTCTATTTAAAAAACAGAAGTTGAACTTAAAATTCCCTTGAAAGCTTGTTCTAGGTCGACAAATAATAGCGTAGTTTAGTTTTCCCCCTGATATAAATAAACTCTTATTTGAAATTTATTTCCATATAATGCACTGTCGACTGTCTCAAGATAACAAAAACTCACCCCGTATATAAACAATTTTTGCTTGTTTAATAAAAGTAGATAGATAGATATTATTTTTAATTACAATTAAGTGTAAAATTTTACGCGACAGCGTTGCCTTGATGATGGCAGGAACGGGACAAAGTGTTACCAAAAATAAATTTTATAAAATTCTGCCTGGAAATAAAAATCAATCGTTTTACCTGAATTTAAAATTAAAACTGAAAATAATATTAAAATATCGTTTTTAATTAAAGTAAAAAAACAAATAAGCGGGCAGCGCCCGGCCTCCCAGGTACTATAGAATTATAGAATGACATACAAAATTTGATTGAGTTTGATACAAGGGCCTAGATTTTCATTTTTTGACACCTCCCCCCCTATTTTGGGCAGTTAGTTTTTGCATTTTTAAACTTCTGGGGTCCCTCTGGTTATGTATACACAATTTGGTTGAGTTTGCTCGAACGGCCTAGATTTTCATTTTTTGACCCGACACCCCCCCCCCCCCCCCCCCATTTTGGGCAGTTAGTTTTTGCATTTTTAGACTCCTGTGGGCCCATTCATTATATATACAAAATTTGATTGAGTTTGGTACAAGGGCCTAGATTTTCATTTTTTGACGCCCCCCCCCCTATTTTGGGCAGTTTGTTTTAGCATTTTTAGACTTCTGGGGTCCCACTGGTTATGTATACATAATTTGGTTGAGTTTGCTCGAACGGCCTAGATTTTTAATTTTTAACCCCACCCCCCTTTTTGGGTCGATATGCACCAAAATCTAATCAGCTCTTAATCTCAATGGCAAAAACTACGTGTGAAATTTGGTTTCGATACTCACACTAGTTTTTGAGCTAGCTCATCCACAAAATTTGATAACGACAGACTAACTAACAGACATTTTGACAAAACAATTATTATCTCGAAAAATATAATTTTACTTATTTGGTCTTTTTGTAGAGCAAAATGCCATGGTTTTGCTCAATTTTTTTAATCAAAATACTTTGAGCTGTTTTTGAGATATTTCGAAAAAAAGAAGGAAAAAACCACTTTTTTATGCACGATTACAATATACTTGACCATACCCCCTGTATGGTAAAGAAAAAATGCTAAAAGCGACTCTTTAGTTTTTATGACATTATGTTGAGCTTA
The DNA here is from genome assembly GCA_024734495.1 of Forficula auricularia. NCBI lineage: Eukaryota > Metazoa > Arthropoda > Insecta > Dermaptera > Forficulidae > Forficula > Forficula auricularia. The sequence continues at coordinate 146,097 of JALMQS010000839.1, forward strand.
CCTATGGCATTACAAATCTTGTTTTGTAGAATAATTTAATCTTTTTTCCTTTTTGAGTAGAATACCTATGGGCACCCTTAGTGAATCACCCTGTACATAAATATTTTAATATTTCCATAGAGACCACCGTGCACTTGGCTAGAAAGCACTCGTTATATTTCTTTTTACTACTGTTTTATCAGGGTTTTTAAAAGAGATCACTTATGGAATTGATAATTATAGATCGACTATATTCTCCTATTATTACTTGTACTAAAGTTTCTACAAAGCTATTACTATTTATTTCTAGATATTCTTCACTTAAGATATGAAAATACTATTTATTGCTTAGTGTAATGTTTTCTATCTACTCTTATTAAACGAGCAAAAATTGTTTATATATTTGTTTGTATCTTAGTACTATTTTGAGAAGAGAAGAGAGAAAAACTCTCAAACCCACGCGGAGAAACCCGAAAATTCTCTAATGACATTTATTTATATTTATATATATTTATTTGTTTGTTTATCTTTGTTCTATTTTGAAAACGGGTCTAGCGATTTTGATGAAATAAATTCTATTAACAAGTTTTGAGAATGAGAAAGCGTCTGGCTAGGTCTGGACCTCGACAAATTTCATCTTAATTGATCTTTTCTTAATTAAGTATTATTATTTATAGATGAAAATCTCAATAAAAAAGTTTGTTTACATTTTTTTCAATTATCTTTTATTTATTAATTGGTTTTATGATTTTAAAACCCACTAATAGGTTATACCAAATATTGTTATTTTATATTAAAATTAGGGTTTTTTTAAATTAACAGGTGTCTAAATCATAACATTACAGGTGTGTTTACAAATAAAGTGGTTGAAGTGGCTTTTTTATATAACTTGGAAACAAATCTTATTTAATTTTATGTTTTTATTTCAGATCCTATACGATTATTTTTTAAATTATTTTTTTCATATTTATATTTCTATATGAACGAATGTGGGCAAATTGGTATAAGAAAGTAAACAAATATACACATAATATGTAGACCATTAGAAAGCTAGAAATGCAAAAACTGGGTGCGGGGTGGGGTGGATGTGGGAGGTGCAGGAGGTAGGGTGCAGTTGTGGGGGTCCAGTGGTGGGGACGAGATAAATAAAATAAAATAAGGTAATAAAATGCACTAAAATATATAAAATAAACGATGAAATTGTTACATGAAATCACTTTTTGAAGTCGGTGCCAAACAAACTATATAAGCGAGCGCACCCGCCAAACGTACTAAGTAAGATCCGTCGAGTGCGATTCATAAAATGTACCTATATGTTTGGCACCGACTTCAAAAAGTAATTTCATGTTAATATTTTGTCGTTTAGTTGTAACTAAATAAGATAATAATTATTTTATACCTTTTAGTGGATTTTATTTGATTTTTAAGTTTTATTATTTTATTTGTTGCATTTAATTTTTTTGAAGTTGGTTTTATTTTTTTTATAAAAATTATAGAAATAAAAAAAAATAAGACTATTACAAAATAGCAGTTGACATGGTAGGGGAGCTTAGGCCCCTCTGTTCTAATGGCAGAGGGTGCTTACGCTCCCAAGCCACCCCTCCGCCTATGAATGTACCAGAATTTGAAAACTCCCGGAGTAGAGTGTCATAAAAATTGCGGGAAATGCAGGGAATTTTTTTTCTGACAAGGGGATTTTAACATTTATCTGGGCTCAGACAAAGCTGTGGGTCTGAGTGATGTTATGTTTTCTCACCGCCAGGTTCGCTGTCATCAGTGTTCCCCCACCAGTGGCGCACAGTTACCCCTTGTCGCGGTGAACTAATGAATGTCAACTTGGCGATAAATCATTATATATATTATAATAAAAGAGAGCGGGAATTCAAATCGCTCATTTGAAAATATATAATTCATATAAAAGGAGTCTAAACATACTTTTTCAATTGACACTGTTTTTATACAGCAATACTTTTGGCTGAACCGAAAATCAGATGCCCTCACTTTTTTTCTTCACTGAAATATAAGAGTCCAAGGTGCTTTTTTCACTATTATTTATATCCGACGATTGCCTGTTCGGTTTTCAATGTGTGTTTGATTAGGAAAAAATGGGAGCCCCAAACACACCCCGCCCGACGATTGGCTGGTTCGGTTTTCAATGTGTGTTTGATTAGAAAAAAAATGGGAGTCCAAAACAAACCCCTCCGGACTTAACTTTCGGAGGTTCGGTTAATATATATACAGTTCTGCTCGGTTGGGTTCGTATAGCTCCTTTTCGGGCTGGTTTTTAGACGGTTCGGTTGGCGTCAGATGTCGCACAGGTTCATAGTTTAAAGACTGGGTCCACAAACGACAACGGGGACCATGGGGCGAAGCTGGTATATATACCAGGTGAGTTTTTTTTTATCTTGAGACAGTCTTATAACTCAAAAACAGTGCATTATATGAAAAAAGTTCCAAATAAAAGTTTATTTATATCAAGGGGAAACTAAAGTACGCTATTGTTTGTCGACCTAGAACAAGCTTTCAAGGGTATTTCGAGGTCAGCTTCTGTTTTTTAAATAGAAACCTATATGTTTCTTTACATATTCTGAATCTACAAAAAAACTCAACAACTTATATTAGAACTATTTTTTTATACGACATCAAATAAAAAAATATTGAATCAATTAGATCTCAAAAAAAATATTAATAACTATTTTAAACAATCATTCAACTTAATTATCAAATAATAATGATTAAATAATTAATTATTAACTAAATATTTATTAAATCGAAAAGTTATAACAATGAAAATAAGTGTTTATAATGATATGAAAACTTCGTTATACTCAGATTTAAGAGATTATTTTCTACTAAATAGAACTAGTTAAAATTCTTGAGTTTAAAAAAGTTTATTTCTCGTGTCAATCCAGTAGATAGGTAGTTATATTTTATTACCATAATAAAAATGGAGCATTTTTTTGTTGAAGACAGAATTGAAATGGTCTTAATTTATGCAGTGAATGTGGAAGAAGTGTTATGGGGCTGCCAATGAAATGGATGCCGAGCGTTTTTCTGATAGGAATACACCCTCCCAAGCTTCATTTTATCGTGTTGTAAATCTGTTTAAAAAAAAACAAGAAATGTAAAGGCTACGAAGAAACTACAACAAGCCACAAATAACGAAATTGGAATTGGAATTCATCCAGAAGACTTGCAACACACTCTGGAATCTCTCAGAACAGTGTCGTAAAATTATTAAATTATTTATTTAATAATTAAATATGTGATCTTTTTTATTTGACAATTAAGTTGAATGATTGATAAAAATAGTTTTTAGATTTTTTTTTTGAGATCTATTTGATTCAATATTTTTTTATTTGATGTCGTATAAAAAAATAGTTCCAATAAAAGTTGTTCAGCATCTTTTGTGGATTCAGAATATGTACCGAAAAATATAGGTTTCTATTTAGAAAAAAGTTGACTTCGAAATACCCTCGAAAGCTTGTTCTAGGTAAACAAACAATAGCGTAGTTTAGTTTCCCCCTTGATATAAATAAACTTTTATTTGAAACTTGTTTTTCATATAATGCACTATTTTTGAGTTATAAGACTGTCTCAAGATAAAAAACTCACCCGGTATATACTAGTATTAATGTTAATGCCCATGTCTACAATCTTTTCGAGAATCACCTAGCGAAAGGCCCGGCAGGTCTGGCCTATTCACCAAGAAAATTGGTCATAACAATAACAAAAGTTTAATAAACTTAATAACAGTACAATATTATACACAGAATATTTAATTAAAGATCATCTTTTGTTGTAATTACATTCATGGAAGAAACCAGGAGAGAAGTCCGCACACTAAAACAAATAAACATTTTATTAATTACTTAAGTGGTCGATTGATATTGTTGTGCGCGGCAGTCTGAGTATTTTTTCCTTAATATAAATATAATTATTCTTAAGGTTAATATTTTTATCCGGCGCCATTTGATGCTCGAAAGTGCCTTTTTGACAATAGGAAAGTGGACTTTACAATTCTACTTCCTAGACCTCGATAAATTTAAAGTAAGTTGTCATATTTGGGTTAATAAATAAGTCCTTTCGAATGGCTTTTAACACCAGATGTTGATTGTAAATTTGTTGGGTTTTTCGTCATTGCGTGGGAATTTTTTGAGAGACTAATTTCTAAAAGAAGGCGGGCTACAATATTTTAAAACGCCCTGCTGATTACGAATTTAGCCAATAAGAAGCTTTTGGAAAATTTCCACTCAAAAAGTAAGGCAATTTTCAGATACAAGCAGACAGACTTTGGGTCGTTTGAGAGAGTTGAAGCTGTCAGTTGGTCAGTTGAGTCAGTTCAGTTGAAAGTTGAGTTGGAGTTGAGAGTTTGGACATGTCACTTGCCAGTAGGGAGATGAGAAGGTCAGCCAATAGAGACAAATTTGAAGTTCTCCAAGGCATCAGCGAAGGGAAATGTATGTTTTTAAGCCAGTAATAAAAATCACCTACATTTGATTCGCGATTGAATCAAATGTAGAAAACATTCGATTAGTTCTACTAGTATTAAGTAGAAAATAATCTCTTAAATCTGTGTATCTACGTATAATGAAGTTTTAAGATCATTATAATCACTTATTTTCATTCTTGTGACTTTTCGATTTAATTTATTTAATAATTAATTATTTAATCATTATTATTTGATAATTAAGTTGAATAATTGTTAAAAATAATTATTAAGATTTTTTTTGAGATATAATTGATTTAATATTTTTTATTATTTGATGTCGTATAAAAAATAGTTCCAGTAAAAGTTGTTCAGTTTTTTTTTTGTAGATTCAGAATATGTACAGAAACATATAGGTGTCGATTTAAAAAACAGAACTTGACCTCGAAATACCCTTGAAAGCCTGTTCTAGGTCGACAAACAATAGCGTAGTTTAGTTTCCCCCCTGATATAAATAAACTTTTATTTGGAACTTTTTTCATATAATGCACTGTTTTTGAGTTATAAGACTGCCCCAAGATAAAAAACTCACCCGGTATAAACAAATACAAATATAATAGATATTAATTATTATTATTATAATTTTTATTATTCAATATTGACAATACTTACAAATGATGAGACTTCCATATAGAGAAAAGACCAGCTGGCAATTATCATCGACCAACTGCCCGAGTATGAGGGAGCCAAAAACAGCCCCGAAACGGCCACACATAAATGTTATGCACACAGCCATTGCTCTAATAAAAAAATAAAAAAAAAAGTCTTCATTATTTTAATGTTGTGAAATTATTTATTCAAAAACATATACCTATAAGTTGTTGGAAAAATATCCACGACGCATATAGCCGTGACACTTTGCGACAAACTTGCGAAAACACAAAAAACGCAACTTAAAATAAAAATGACAATTTGATTGAGACCAACTGCTTGCAGAACAATGCCACATGTGCCTGCTGTACACAACAATATCACTAGAACAACAAAGTTTTTTAGTTTAGCCAATTAATTATTTAATTTAGTGATATTCATTTGTTTAATTATTGCTAGTGGAAAATTATTAAATATAATTTGATATTTTGATTGTTAACCCATTACCCACCAATACCCCATTTTTGGGAAACATTTTCAAATTTTTTACTTTACCATACAGGGTATTGTCAAGTATTATAATCGTGGATGAAAAAAGTGGGGTTTTTTTCCTTCTTTTTTTCGAAATATATCAAAAACGGCTGTAACTATTTTGATTAAAAAAATTGAACAAAACCATGGCATTTCGGTCTACAAAAAAGCTATAATAAGTGAAAATCAAAAAAATTCTATTTTTTGATATAATAATTGTATTGTCAAAATGTCTGTTAGTCTGTCTGTGCGTTACCAAATTTTTGTGGACGAGCTAGCTCAAAAACTAGTTTGAATATCGAAACCATTTCACACGTAGTTTTGGTCCATTGAGATTAAGAGCTGATTAGATTTTGGGTGCATATCGACCCAAAATTAAGGGAGGTGGAGGGGGGTTAAAAATCTAGGCCATTTGAGCAAACTCAACCAAATTTTGTATACATAATCAGTGGGACCTCAGAAGTCTAAAAATTCAAAAACTACGCTACGAAAATATAGGCTCTTGTAAGAAACTCAACCAAATTTTGTATACATAATCAGTGTGCCCCCAGGAGACTAAAAATGGAAAAACTAACCCCCCTCCCTACATGATTATAAATAATTTTATTAAATACTAGCTGCAAGTCACGCCTTCGGCGGCCCTCTTACTAGACAAGGGGCACGCCCACTGGACCCCCAAACCACGAACCCCACCCTTGCACTCCACTCCCACCCACCACACCCCCCGAAACCTACCCAGCACCCCTACCCCCGCACCATGCACCCGTGCCAAACTCCCCCCCCCACCACCACACCAGCACCCCAACACTCCATCCAGCACCTCACTCCCCCCACCCCAATACACCTCGGACCCCCACCCCGGTACCACCCCAATACGCCACTGGACCCTCACCTGAACCCCCCACTCCGCCAACCCTGCACCCCCCCGTGCCCTCCACCCCCACTTTGCCCCCACCCCCAATTACGCCCCCTGGACCTCCCGTTCTACCCCCGCACCCCCTACTCAGCCTTACTTCCCCCGCACCATAACTCCACCCCCGCACCCACCCTCCGCACCGAGTTTTTGCATTTCTAGCCCTTTAATGACCCACAGATTATGTATACAAAATTTGGTTGAGTTTGGACCAATAACAAGAATCTTCATTTTTTGACCCTCCCCCCATTTTGGGTGCTTAGTTTTTGAATTTCTAGCTCTCTAGAGGCCCACAGATTATGTATACAAAATTTGGTTGAGTTTGCTCAAAGGGTAGGAATTTACATATTTTTCACTCCCCCCCCCCCCCTTTTGGGTGGTTTTTTGGGGGGAATTCTTTTAAGGAAAAGTTGTCAGAAATTACATCCCCTACAACTTTGGTCATTATAAAATTTGCCGTAGAGTTAATAGTTTAGGAGTTATTTGATAATATTCATTCGTGCGCCCCCCCCCCAAACCCCTTTTGGGGTCAAAATATCAAAACGTTATATAGCCAAAAACGTAAGTTATAAGACATCTGATACAAATATGAAATTTCATAATAATCCCTTCAGCCATTATGACGTGAACCGTAAAACCACTGAAACAGACATACAGACAGACGGGAATTTTGTTGAGGGTGTTTTCGTTCATAACTTTGCTTGAAACATGTGCAACCAAAATTTGGTGTGATTTGGAGCAATGTACAGACAAAATCCTAATTTTATATATGCTATATAGATTATATATATATATATAAGTGAGGGGCTAGGTTGCATGGTAAATTCAAGTGGATGGCCACATCAGAACACGTCAGCTTATTTTTTGTATTTTTGAATTGCGGCGGGTAATGGGTTAAATTAATTAATTATTTATATACTTATATAATTTAATATCTAAAAATAATGTATACAAAATTTTCATACTTATTATATATTTTTTCGGCATAAATTTAAATAGTATTCCCAAAATAAGAAAGCCCAATCCTTGAACGCCACCAACTATAATGTTGTTGGTGAACATTGTAGTGTTGATGTAGGGCTCGCATTTGTCCGTTGTTTCAACGTCCATTCCTTCAAATAACATCTGCGATGTACTTTGCTTTGTAGTCAAATTATTGTTAATATGGCCCATTATTTCGGTGACATCACAAAAATTAACATCGTGGCTTCGGCCACTTTTCAAATATTCCGACTGTCTATTGAAAAGTTCAGGTAGCCAGACAAAGACCCCACTTGAACTGTTACGGGGGAAAAAATCAAATTAAGCGAAAAAAGTTATTTATTTATTCTTGATTCTATTCTATTATTATTATTTATTATTATTATTATTGATATTATAGGATAGCTGATGAATCGAGCATTTTTGTGGCAGAACTAAAGGCAATTTATTTTGGCGCTTCTCTATACAGGGTGATTCACGGTCGATGGCACGTTAGACGTTTATAGAAAACGGAAAGCAGGATTTTTCTGAAAATTGATCACCTTACATTTTCTTACCTGTTCTATCGATCTAAAATATTTTCAGCATTGCGACGTTTCGGCTTCCATCGAAAAGTCGTAGCAACTTTATTTTTTTAATGGAACACCCCATATATTAACACGTTTTTAGAACCGCCCTTTTATTAAAATACTTTTTTGTTAATATTACCCTATACCTATCTCTATCGGTTTTCGAGATAAAAAATAATTTGTGTTAAATATGGTCCAAAACATGGCCCTAATTAAACTTAAATAAATTAGTGCTCTCATTTCATGTAAAGTTTATATTTTGGTGGTAGTTTAGACACACCCTAAGTATTTAATTTACGCCGAAAAATCGATTCCTTATTATACAGGGCGTGCTAAGATTCCTATTATTTCCGTTATTCAAAAAAGGGGTCAAAAGTTCGTTTTTCAAATGAGACCCCCGTATATTACTCAATAAATTGAAAGATGAAGAAAAATGCTTTAAGACGATATATAATGTCCCTATACCTAAAACATCAAGTTTTCTTAATAAAGCCGCTTTTTCGTGAAAAATTACATTTTAATGATTTTAATTTTAACTAACCATGGCAATATCAAGCTTATGACAATTTGTTGACTATTTATAAGTAACTTAAATACAGTTTATTGACGGTGTTCAAAAAAATCTCCCAAAATGACCGAAAATATTGATTATTCAAACGAAATTCTTATGAAATTATTTATTTTGTACTATAAGAACTTCGTTTGAATAATCAATATTTGGGATCATTTTGGGAGATTTTTTGAACATCGTCAATAAACTGTTTATAAGTTACTTATAAATAGTCAAAAACTGTCATAAGCTTGATATTTCCATGGTTAGTTAAAATTAAATTTATTAAAATGTAATTTTTCACGAAAAAGGGCTTTATTGAGAAAACTTGATGTTTTAGGTATAGGGACATGATATATCGTCTTAAAGCATTTTTCTACGTCTTTCAATTTATTGAGTAATATACGGGGGATCTTATTTGAAAAAACGAACTTTTGACCCCTTTTATGAATAACGGAAATAATAGTAATCTTAGCACCCCTGTATAATATGGAGTCAATTTTTCGGCGTAAATTAAATATTTCGGGTCTGTCTAAACTACCACCAAAATATCAATTTTTCATGAATTGATAGCACTAATTTATTTAAGTTTAATTAGGGCCATGTTTTGGACCATATTTAACACAAATTATTTTTTATCTCGAAAACCAATAGAGATAGGTATAGGACAATATTAACAAAAATTATTTTAATAAAGGGCGGTTCTAAAAACGTGTTAATATAAGGGGTCTTCAATTAAAAAAAATGAAGTTACGACGACTTTTCGATGGAAGCCAAAACGACGCAATGCTGAAAATATTTTAGATCGATAGAACAGGTAAGAAAATGTAAGGTACTAAATTTTCAGAAAAATCCTGCCTTCCGTTTTTTAAAAGTCTAACGTGCCATCGACCGTGAATCACCCTGTATAAATGGCCGAGATATCAGTAGAAACATCGTTATTTGCACAGATTCTATCTCATGTCTGAAAGCCTTGGAAAACATCGAATCATATAATCCAATTTTGCATCAAATCCACAGTTTATAAAAAATATTATATGAAAGAGGGACACATATAGGCTACATGTGGGTGTGCCAGGACATGTTGGAATAAGCGGCAATGAATCAGTGGATATCCTTGCTAAACAAGGGGCTTTAAAAGAAGGGATTAACTTTAACTCATATATATATATATATATATACGAGGATATCCAAAAATTCATTAAATCAAATATAATAGAAAATTGGAAAAACCAATTGCAACAAATTAGCAATAGCAAATTGAGGAAATATTTGCTTCAAATAACAGGTCTCCAAAAATCAAATCTCTCTAGAAGAGAACACGTGATTCTTTCTGGTCTAAGAATCGGACATTGTTATCTAACATATGGTCACATTCTTCGGGGAGAAAATCCGCCCTGGTGCATCTCCTGTGGTCAATTAGTCAATATAACTCATATACTATTCGAATATCCTTTATATAGAAATCAGAGAATTAAAAATGACATTTTTTCAAGGGAAGATTATATAAGTAACATAAAAAATTATCTTTCAGAGATAGACCTATTAAAGTACATTTAAAGGGTACTTATCCAAGGCTTTCAGACATATATTTCTATTCCTGTTTTTTTTATATATTTGTTGTATTTATTTATTTACCTATTTATCTATTAGCTATCTAATAATCTTGAGATCTATAGCTAAAACAAGCATAGGGGCGTCAATGGCCTCGTTGCCGACACGACAATAATAATTAAAAAATAATAAATAATATTAATACTATTTTTTATTTACCTTATGAGAATCCCAAATTGTAAAAAACATACAAGTAATGTGTAAAGGAGATATGGTGGTTTAAAAAGTGGAATAGTTTGTTGTGAAAAAACTTTAGCTATAGACAAGCCCTTTGACCCATTGTTTTGTTCTACTTGTGTTAACGATTTCACCTGAAAAAGTATAAAGATAAAAATATAAATGTGATCTCAATACATGAATTTAGTTATTCCAACACTTAAGGAACGCCTACACAACTTTGTGGTTCCTTGTAGAAATTGAAGATTTAACGGGAAGCTACGGGAGACCAGAAAATAGTGTTTCAGTATGGAGCATCTGGAAGATATGAGAGGATTGCCCTTGCAATGTGGTAATATTGGAAAATGTTGGAGTTTGTATGTCTAGAGAGAATTACGAATGAGGATGTTCTCGAGAGGATTAAAACGTTGTAGAAGAATTTAAGGAGTTAAGAATTCCGCTACCTAGGAAGTAAAATAACATGGGATGGGAGGAGCGAAAAAAAAAGAATTGCCCAAGACAAAAATGGGGTTTAATTCAAAACAAAAACTGCTATGCTCCTCCTCAATCATGCTATTGAAGATATACTATGTATGGAGCATAGCCATGTACGGGTGTGAAACCTGGACAATTATGGAGTAGCGGAGAGAAAGAGATTGGAGGCTTTCGAAATGTGGTGCTACAGAAGAATGATGAATATCAAATGAATGGATAAAATTATAAATGAAGAAGTTCTTGGAAGAATCGGAGAAAGAAGAACTTTGTGGAAGAGTCTGAAGAAGAGAAGAGGTCAGATGATGGGGCACACACTGAGACATGGGGGACTGCTTAGGGGATGATATCTTGGAGGGGGGGAAGGGAAGGCCCAGATTAGAATATTTCAACCAAATAATTGGGGATATGGGATCCGAGACATTTAGAGACGTAAAACAGCTGGCGGGGGATAGAGTCGAGTGGAGACGGGTGGTTGCGTCAAACCAGTCTTAGGACTGTATACTCAATGATGATGAGCAGAATTTAGGGAATAGATGAGGTAAGAGAGCCCCTTTTTGAGATTGCTGCCCTTAGGGATCACTGTATTGCAGAGTAAAGTGAATCATACTATTTTTGTCAAATACGGATTAATTAGAAAAGGGAAAAAATCGGTATGAGTTAATCTCAAATGAAGGCAAGTTGTAGAATCAGTGTTAGGACGATGATCTTAAAATATTCTTGAATTTCGTCAAGAGCTTCTTCTATGTTATAAATTAAAAATTAATGTTCTATCAATACAAGAGAAGAAGAAGAAGATTTAATACCGGGTATTCTTCAGGATGTGATCCGGAATTCCTAGCAAACATTTTTTGTAGAACTTGAAGTGCATCTTTTTGACGGTCTCTATTTAACAGATATTTGGGTGATTCAGGAAGTGTGAACCAAATACAAAGTCCACTGATTAGAGTAGGAAGTCCACAAAGTACATTAAATAATCTCCATGAATTGTAATTGTATGTGGGAAGATAAATTGTCCAATCCAATGGCAGAATTAGCCACGCAAGAGCTGTAAGAGTTAATAAAATTGATTTTTTTTTCTTTGATTAGGTTTCTGAGATATGATAAATATTACCAGGAGTCATGGATATTCCAAGGGCGATAAACACACACATCCAGATAATGGAACTGGATCGCTTGGATTCAGAGTAAAATTCTCCTAGATAAGGATAAACTATAGCACTGGATGCGCAAATGCTAAAATATATTCAAGTTTGATTACACTTACACATATAGGGGAAAATCATGGGTGGGGGGGGGGTAATGGCTAAGTAAATGCATTGCTCTTATCGGAGAATGGAAATTGTTTCGATAACTTTCTTCCGCCCAACTGTCAGGGGAGGGGGGACATGAATCTCCTATTACTTGTATAGACGAGATCACATCTAACATATAGTATAAAAATCATGCTAGGGGGAAACTAAACCACCCTATTGTTTATCGACGTAGAACAAGCTATCAAGGGTATTTCAAGGTCAAGTTCTGTTTTTTAAATGGAACCCTATATTTTTCATTACGTCTACTTAATCTTCAAAAAAAAAAAGTGAACAACTTTCATAAGAACTATTTTTTTATACGACATCAAATAAAGAAAATACATTAATCAATTAGATCTCAAAAAAATCCAAATAATAATTATTAAATAATTGATTATTAAGTAAATAATTATTAAATCGAAAAGTCACAACAATGAAAATAAGAGTTTATAATGATCTTAAAACTTCATTAAATACTCATATTTAAGAAATTATTTTCTACTTAATAGAACTACTTAAAATTCTTGAGTTTAAAAAAGTTTATTTCTCGTGTCAATCCAGTAGATAGGTAGTTATATTTTATTACCATAATAAAAATGGAGCATTTTTTGTTGAAGACAGAATTGAAATGGTCTTAATTTATGCAGTGAATGTGGAAGAAGTGTTATGGATGCCGAGCGTTTTCTTGATAGGAATACACCCTCCCAAGCTTCATTTTATCGTGTTGTAAATCTGTTTAAAAAAACAGGAAGTGTACCATAAACGCTACGAAGAAACTACAACAGGCCAAAATAACGAAATTGAAACTGTAATTCATCCAGAAGACTTGCAATACACTTGGAATGTCTCAGAACAGTGTCGAAAATTATTAAATTATTAATTATTATTAAATTATTTATTTAATAATCAAATATTTGATCATTATTATTTGATAATTAAGTTGAATAATTGTTAAAAATAATTATGAGAAATTTTTTTTGAGATCTAATTGATTTAATATTTTTTTTATTTGATATCGGATAAAAAAATAGTTCTTATGAAAGTTGTTCAGTTTTTTTTTTTGAAGATTAAGGATCCGTAAAGAAATATATAGGTTTCTATTTAATAAACAGAAGTTGACCATGAAATACCTTTGAAAGCTTGTTCTAGGTCGACAAACAATATCGTAGTTCAGTTTCCCCCTCGATATAAACAAACTTTTATTTGAAACTTTTTCCATATAATGCACTGTTTTTGAGTTATAAGACTGTCTCAAGATAAAAAACTCACCCGGTATAGGTATTATATTCAAATCAGGAATATTCATTCTACTGTCATTTGATTTAATTTTGAAAAAATTTAAACCATCAAAATACTCTAATTAAAATACATATACTATATGATCTGTCTTTAGATTTAGAATTACCTACTTGATCGCGAAATTGTTTGATTTAAGACTAAATCTTTGAGTAAAATTTTTTTAAGTGTTCAATACTATATGTCAGAAGTGGCCACGTCTTACTGGACAAGCCAAGTGGCCGGATTGCATTTTTGACATTCGGGTTCGATTCCCGAATGGGTGAATATAGTGGAGATCAAATGGAAATTGTTTTATCATTATTATCAATTCAATATTCAATATAATAAGCTGTCGTGTTCTGATGTGGCCATCTACTTGACTTTGCCATACAATCTGGCCCCTCACTTATATTTAATAAAATTATTTATAATTATGTAGGGGAGGGGGTTAGTTTTTGCATTTTTAGACTTCTGTGGTCCCACTGATTATGTATACAAAATTTGGTTGAATTTGCTCAAATGGCCTAGATTTTTAGCTCCCCTTCCACCCCCCTTAATTTTGGGTCGATGTGCACCAAAATCTAATCAGCTCTTAATCTCAATGGTTCAAAATTACGTGTGAAATTTGGTTTTGATATTCAGACTAGTTTTTGAACTAGCTCGTCCACAAAAATTTGGTAACGCACAGACTAACTAACTAACCGAATGTTTTCTACATTTGATTCAATGGCAAACCAAATGTAGGTGATTTTTGTCAAATATTGAGTGAAAATAATATCTGAACTTATATATTTCCAACTAATTAGTTTATTTGACAAAAATCACCTATATTTGATTCGCGATTGAATCAAATGTAGATTGCTTCTGCGGAAACATTCAGTTAATTAATTGCAAGCATCTAACATCCGAGCGCTCTGGGCTGAGATTGAATATAGAACATCTTAGATTTCAAATTCATTTGGTGATTCATCCGAATGCCAAGCGGGCGAAATGACGTTGGATTGTAGCTAAATGGATCACATCTTTTTCTCTCTTGGTCCAGACTTAAGACTCCGCAGACTCCAATAGCATCATCCGCAGTAGTCTCGCGAGATTTATATCTTTTTCAAAAAGTGCGATCAAAACAATTCTCTTTCTTTCTTAACTAACTAACAGACATATTGACAAAACAATTATTATCTCAAAAAATATAATTTTTTCGATGTTCACTTATTAGGGATTTTTTGTAGAACAAAATGCCACGTTTTTGCTCAATTTTTTTAATCAAAATAGTTTCAGACGTTTTGGAGATATTTCGAAAAAAAGAAGGAAAAAAACACTTTTTTCATGCACGATTACAATACTTGACCATACCCCCTGTATGGTAAAGTAAAAATTAAAAAATGATGAGGTGTAGAAGGAATCGTACAATATTCCATTAAGAAAGCGGCCGAAGATGTAGAGGTAAACGTCATTGGCGAAGGAGAAGGCGAAGTCGCAGAGGCCGTCCAGGATGAGCGTGGTCGCCAGGACCACCTTGCGACCGTTCACGTCAGCCAGGAGGCCCATGAAGTACGAGCCCAGGATCATGCCTACAAACCAAAACCTTGTTCAATACTCGCCGCTCGACATTTTGAAATCCGGTCATTAGTCATTATCAAGGCATCGCACTACACAAAGTTTTGAACTTAAGTGTAAAGTACCTGGAGCCACCATCATATTTATTTTTTACTTAGAGAAAGTGGTGTAGGTTTTAGGTGAAACATGATATTAATTAATAAAGTAAAGGGTGTGTAGTTTTTAACCTGTAAACTCCTGATGATGGACTAATAATCCGAAATATATTGAGTTTGTATAAACCTCTTTGAGTTTTCTTTCATTCACTGTGAAACTACACACCCTTTACTTTATTAATCATATTTCTTATTAACTTTTTATGGGATTTAATACTCGAATTTATAATCAATTAAATTTTTTTTATAAATTTTATTAAACCAATTATTTTACATTAATTAATGTATACATTGTATTTTTTTGCTTCGATTCCGGAGATTACTTCTCCACCATCGAGTGTCCTTATTCATCTTTAGTTCTTGTTTTTAATAAGAGGAAAAATCTAATTAGATAAAAAAACCTCTTTTACGAGAATTATTTAAATTCCATTATTCCCCAATCAAGTCGATTGGTCAATTCAATCTCTCTCCCTCATTTCACCCATCAATCAATCAAATTGTTTAATTTTAATATATGTATATTAACATTTGCTATAACCTATTAGTGGGTTTTAAAATTAAAAAAAGAATTAATAAATAAAAAATAATTGAAAAAATGTAAACAAACTTTTTTCTTGAGATTTTTATCTATCAATAATTACTTTAATTAAGAAAAGATCAATTAAGATGAATTTAGATGAGGTCCAGACCTAGCCAGTTCGTTTTCTCATCCTCAAAACTTGTTAATAGAATTTGTTTCATCAAAATCGGTAGATCCGTTTTCAAAATAGAACCAAAATACAAATATATAAATATACAATTTTTGCTCGTTTAATAAAAGTAGTTAAATAAGATATAGTGGAAATACAATAACCCTAGAAAGCTGAAATTTGGCATACTGATAGAGCTTGACACATTAATAAAAGGTGAAATCGAAAAACCAAAGCTTTCCCTTCTTCAGAACATAAAATGAAGAGGTGAATGTTAACCCCTATATATTTACATAGATAAATTAAAGGATAAAACTTTTCAAAAATTAATGATTTCTGACCAAAAACATAAATGTGAAAAAGGACCCAAGCTCGGTACAAAAGGCTTCGCCGACAAACGAGTTGAGATCTAAACGGGTACCAAGTTCCATAGCAGTTGCTTAAATCATAGCTATAGGGATGAACAACATTCTTCAATTGATTTAAAAGAAAATTTGTTACGTTCTTTGATATTAAATTTATAACTTGGCAAGTTATAATAGTCAATAAATTACGCTTAACGTGATGATATTTAATACAAGCTTAAAATTTATCTAGTTTTATACTACAAAGAATTTAGTTGGATATAAAACTTGCCAAGTTATAAATTTAATATCAAAGAACGTAAGAAATTTTCTTTTAAATCAATTGAAGATCGTTGTTCATCCCTATAGCTATGATTTAAGCAATTGCTATGGAACTTGGTACCCGTTTAGATCTCAACTCGTTTGTCTGCGAAGCCTTTTGTACTGAACTTGGGCCCTTTTTCACATTTATGTTTTTGGTCAGATATCATTAATTTTTGAAAAGTTTTATCCTTTAATTTATCTAAATAATTACATTTTAACATTTATATTAATAATAATTAAATATTTCTCATGAAATATCTGTTAAAACCCGGTCGGTTTTTCATAAATTTCACCACTTTATTTCGGACCCCGAAGAAGGGAAAGTTTCGGTTTTTCAATTTCCCCCTTTATTAACGTTCCAATCTTTACCAGTATGCCAAATTTCAGAATTCTAGCTTGATTGTATTTTCACTATATGTTAATTAAGCCTATAATCAATTTCACCCCTCCATTTTAGGTCCTGAAAAAGGGAAAGTTTCACGTTTTAGATTTTCTCATTAATCGTAGCCCAAACTCTACCAGTATGACAAATTTCAGCATTCTAGGATCAGCGGAAGTATTTTAGGTTTTTGATATTGTCACGGACCGGAAATTCTCGATATAAATTTTGGTTAAAATCTTAAAAAGAATTTTTTTTAATTACGGTCATCTGCAACCAGATGTTGGGTCAAGTGATTCCCCGCCCCCCCCCCCATATCCCTTCAGCTCTTTTTCAAGTAAGCCATGCAACCCTTAATAAAAGACTTTCCCCTCTTTTTCAAGTAAGGCATTCTTACCCTTAATAAAAGACTCTGAGATTATATGACAAGAGGAAATCCTTCATAAATCAAAGAATATGATGACATGTCTGTGGGAATTCCTAATATTATTATTAACGAATGTTTGGAATTTTTACTATCACGTGATATTTCTTCTCCCACCCTTAAGAAATATGTCATTGAAAAGCCCTCGCTGGACTTGCAAACGGGCAGTCAGTTAGTTCGGTGCTGAGTGGAGACTAGTTCAGTTGAAGTCAGTGGAGAAAGTTGAGCAGAGAATTGAATCAGAGATATATAAACGTCCATTATAAATAAAACCATTATATAAAAAGTAAATGTATTCTTTTTAAACCTTTGCTTAGAGATAGAGACCTTTCATTCGCAGAGACACACATCTTTTGGCAACGGCGTGAGACAGCGAATTCACATAATCTGAAGGCTTCTACATTACCCTTAGCGACTCATTATAATCCGTCAGTTTTGCTGGCAAGCGGTGGGTTGTAACAATATGTTAGTCAGTCAGTCAGTGAGTGAGTGTTAAAAATGGCAATTTAGAGATATTAATAACTCAAGAACTATATTAGATACTTGCTTGCCGCCTTCGGCGGCCTTTTTAGATAGGCCGCCCCCAACCCCACGTGGCTGCATTATTGATGTTTTATTAGTAACAGAGAATAAATATAATTGTTTTATTTTAAAGTCTTAAATAGATATAATTTGAGATTCTATTTAACTGTAATATACAGTCATAACAAATAAGATGAAACAAATATTTAAAATGTATTAAAAATCTCTATTTAGAAAAAATTCTCTTATTCTCAAGCTTGAGTTGTTTATCATAAAAGAATTTAGTCTTATTGATTTTAAGTCGATTCTTCCACGTTTTCAGTAGAGGTTGCCATTAATAGTCAAAACATCAAAAATGGAATGCAATCAGGTTATTCCTCTAGTATTAGATAAGAATCGATCGTTATTTTTGATTTTAAGTCGATTCCTCCATGTCTTCAGCAATGGTTACTAATAATAATCGAAGGGTCAAAAATCTAATGTAGAATTGTTATTCCTCTAGTATTAGATAAGAATCGATTGCTATTTTTGATTTTAAGTCGATTCCTCCATGTCTTCAGCAATGGTTACTAATAATAATCGAAGGGTCAAAAATCTAATGTAGAATTGTTATTCCTCTAGTATTAGATAAGAATCGATTGCTATTTTTGATTTTAAGTCGATTCCTCCATGTCTTCAGCAATGGTTACCAATAATAATCGAAGGGTCAAAAATCTAATGTAGAATTGTTATTCCTCAAGTATTAGATAAGAATCGATTGCTATTTTTGATTTTAAGTCGATTCCTCCATGTCTTCACCAATGGCTACCAATAAAAACCGAATCGTCAAAAATCGAATGTAGAATGGTTATTCCTCGACTGTTAAATGAGAATCGATCATTATTTTTGAAATAAAGTCAACATCAGGCGCGGATCCAGACCTCTGATTTGGGGGGGGGGGGGGCGGTCGCCGGTATATAAGATCTACTTTTGATC
The DNA here is from genome assembly GCA_024734495.1 of Forficula auricularia. NCBI lineage: Eukaryota > Metazoa > Arthropoda > Insecta > Dermaptera > Forficulidae > Forficula > Forficula auricularia. Next base: position 164,904 of record JALMQS010000839.1, read on the forward strand.
TCGGAAGTGTGTCGCGGTCGAATTGTCCAAAGCGGGGTGCGGGGGGTCAAAGACGCCCCCCCCCCCCCACATAGAACTTTATTTTCTTCAATTTTAAAATTTAATGTTATATAAAAAAAAAAAATAAACATAAAAAATGTTGATCTACAATGCTTTGAGGGGGTGGCGGTCACCCCCATCGCCCCCCCTGGATCCGCGCATGGTCAACATGAACTGCAAATTGCAAGTGATATCTGATTAATAATAAAGGAATAAACATATTAATATTTCAAATGAATTTGGATAAAGTTTAGCAACGATCCGTTGCAGTTTATTTAATTAAATAACAATTTTTGAGTTCATCAATTAAATTGTCAAATTAATATTTGTGTGATTTAAAATTCATTGTAATTAAGTACCTTGTACCTTGAGGACCACAAAAAAGGTCAAATATAGTTTTTTGTAAAATTATATTTTAAAGTACTTTATTTTAGAATAAGATAGTACATTGGATAAAGTTTAGCAACGATCCGTTGCACTTTATTTTTTTTATTTTTGTTTTTAAATGTACTTTAAAAAAAATAGATAGTTTTTTTAAATCTTTGTTGCATTATTAAATTCTTCTTCAACGATAATGTGGTTAGATCTCTTTTAAGAATAAATGACAATTCAAAAATCTGACAGATAGGGCTGCCAACACAAAGTTAGTTTGCTATTTAGTTATTTTATTGTTTGGCAAGCTATGTTGGCAATTCAGATTTGGTTTCAGTTTTCCGTGAATTTTCCAATTTTCCGGGCAACTTTTCGGATTTTTTTTTACATATTAACCTGAAATGGACTATTACGAACATTTAAAAAAAAAAAATTAGCCAAATCGGCCCAGGCATTTGAGAGATCTGCGCTTACAAAGAAAAAGAAATTCATTTTTATTATATAGATATTCATGAAATTTGGGATTCTAGGTGTTCTAGTGGGTCTTATTAGACATGCAAAATTTCAAGTGTCTAAGTTTAATAATTTTTGAGTTATGGGGGGGGTCGAAAGTAGCTTAAAATGGTTCGTGTAAATATACACATGGCCGGTGTGTCGCCCGTTTTTCCGAACTTGGCTGGCACACTGCCGTGTGTCTAGATGTGCTCTACACGTTTTCATCGTACCACCCAAAACGTATAGATGTTCTACAGATACAGACAGACCTACAGCTCCGGCCGCGCCAAGAAGGCCCTTGTCGCCGGTGGTCAGCTTCAAGTCGCACTGGGCAGACGGCAGAATGTAGCCGACAAAGAGGATCTCGACCGTCACCGCCAGCATGGCGATCCCGCACACGAAGAACAGCCATCGATGGAACCAGCCCACGCCTGAATCAAAAGAAAATTCACAATTTAAGAATGTGTCTTCTGTTTAATAGAAATATTGGAATCGATTACGGGTAAGTTGTGTATATCTACAACTATTAGTCGGATATTACGATATTAGGCAAGTCGTAGAGCAATAAAATGTTTAGATATCTATATAAAGAAATGAAGCTTAGATTTGGTTCATTAGAATTCCTCCTTTATTTCAGACTTTTTTATGTAATTGGAAAATTTTCTCATAGTACATCTATCTACTCTTATTAAACGAGCAAATATTGTATACCGGGTGAGTTTTTTATCTTGAGACAGTCTTATAATTCAAAAACAGTGCATTATATGAAAAAAAGTTTCAAATAAAAGTTTATTTATATCGAGGGGGAAACTAAACTACGCTATTGTTTGTCGACCTAGAACAAGCTTTCAAGGGTATTTCAAGGTCAAGTTCTGTTTTTTAAATAGAAACATATATATTTCTTTACAGATCCTTAATCTTCAAAAAAAAACTGAACAACTTTTATAAGAACTATTTTTTATCCGACATCAAATAAACAAAATATTAAATCATTTAGATCTCATAAAAAAATTTATAATAATTATTTTTAACAATTATTCAACTAATAATGATCAAATATTTAATTATCAAATAAATAATTATTAACTAGAAAAGTCACAACAATGAAAATAAGAGTTTATAATGATCTTAAAACTTCATTAAATACACAGATTTCAGAGATTATTTTCTACTTAATAGAACTACTTAAAATTCTTGAGTTTAAAAAAGTTTATTTCTCGTGCCAATCCAGTAGATAGTTATATTGTATTTTTATAATAAAAATGGAGTATTTTTTGTTGAAGACAGAATTGAAATGGTCTTAATTTATGGTGAATGTGGAAGAAATGGATGCAGAGCGTTTTCCTGATAGGAATACACCCTCACAAGCTTCATTTTATCGTGTTGTAAATCTGTTTAAAAAATAAGGAAATTGGAATTGGAATTCATCCAGAAGACTTGCGATACCCTCTGGAATGTCACAGAACATAGTCGGAAATATATTACATTATTTATTTAATAATTAATTATTTAATCATTATTATTTGATAATTAAGTTAAATAATTGTTAAAAATAATTATTATTTGAATTTTTTTAGATCTAATTGATTTAATATTTTGTTTATTTGATGTCGTATAAAAAATAGTTCTAATGAAAGTTGTTCAGTTTTTTTTTTTAAATTTAGGCAATGTAAAGAAAAATATAGGTTTCCATTTAAAAAACAGAAGTTGACTATGAAATATACCCTTTGAAAGCTTGTTATAGGTCGACAAACAATAGCGTAATTTAGTTTCCCCCTCGTTATAAACAACCTTATATTTGAAACTTTTTCCATATAATGCACTGTTTTTGAGTTATAAGACTGTCTCCAAAGATAAAATGAAAACTCGCCCGGTATATCTGAGACACGCCATTTGATTTATTTCTTATAAATTAAAAACTTTGCTTTCAAAATGTAAACTCTTCACACACATATTCAATTCACAATCAATTCAAGAGGAAATTGGTTCTTGATGACCCTTAATTATATAATTGATGAGAGAGAGAGAGAGTGGATATCTGTATACACAAGATGAAACAAAGAGAGAAAGATAATATCTTCTTATATAATGAAATTTGACGCTAATGATTTAATTGAAACATCTGAGCAGACACTATTCGAGATAACCATGCTCTTGGAGTGTTATTTAATCAACTCAATCAAATAATATATTTACTAATTAAAAAATATCTGTGCGTGGAATTCACGCGCGACAAAAGTGAAAACTTTTTACTTTTCCAACAGGGTGTATGCCCAGGTAGCACAAGAGATTCTACGAATATCCACCAAGTATATTAAAAGTACATATATATTCCAATTATATCCTCAGGAGATTCTTAGAATATTTGCACCGGAAAAATTCTTGGGCGAATCTTCCGGGAATATCCTTTGGTGGATAATCTAAGAATGTTCAACTAAGAATATTCTAGTAAATTGAATTAAATGTCCTACACGAATATTTTAGTTCTAAGAAAATTCCCAGAATATCTACAAAGATTGAAAGAATATTCACAGGATATTCCAATGTCCAGAAAAGATATTATCAGAATATTTATAGAATATTCTTGTGCTAGCCTACCTGGGTGGTAAAGTATTGTAATCGGGGACGAAAAAGAGGTTTTTTTTATTATTTTTTTTTTAAATATCTCAAAAACGGTTGAAACTATTTTTATTTAAAAAAAAAAAAAAAAATGGGCGAAACCATGGCATTTCGCTCTACAAAAAGTTTTTGCATTTATAGACTACAGGGGGACCACTGATTATGTATACAAAATTTGGTTGAGTTTGGTACAAGGGCCAAGATTTTCATTTTTTGACACCCTCCCCCCTACCCCATTTTAGGAGGTTATTTTTTAGATATTTAGACTTCTATATCTATTTTATATTTTGTCATCCACCCCAGAAGAAACTACATTTTAATCAATTCTATTGTTTTAGGTAAGAATTGATTATAAACCTGTATATAATATCTTAAATATTCAATTGTAAATTTAATCTAAATAAAACCTATTGTTTTAGCATTCAATTAAAGTAGTTTTTTTAAATCACTTATACTTACACATGTTGTCTAACAAAAGCGTTGATGAAACAGCAGTTTAAAAATCAATAACAGATTTCTGACAATGTATATAAACTGTACAGTATTCTGTAAATACATATATGTATATATACATATTGTATATATATTATTTCATTAAAATTCATATAATTAATTGTTTTATTTATCTGCTCCAATTATTTAACCACTAAAAGTCTTTTTGAAGTCTGGTGGATAAACAAAAAGCTGTCTTAGAAATTTGAAGTATTTTGGTAGATTTTATTAGTTCTTTTAGTTTACCATACAGGGGTATGGTCAAGTATTGTAATCGTGTATGAAAAAGGGTTTTTTTCCTTCTTTTTTCAAAATATTCAAAAACGGCTGAAACTATTTTGATTAAAAAAATTGAGTCGAAAACCATGACATTTCGCTCTACAAAAAAGCTCAAATAAGTGAACATCGAAAAAATTATATTTTTCGAGATAATAATTGTTTTGTCAAAATGTCTGTTAGTTAGTCTGTGCTTTACCAAATTTTTGTGGACGAGCGAGCTAGCTAAAAAACTAGTGTGAATATCAAAACTAAATTTCACATGTAGTTTTGGTGCATTGAGATTAAGACACAAGTAGCACAAGAATATTCTATAAATATTCTGATAATATCTTTTCTGGACATTGGAATATCCTGTGAATATTCTTTCAATCATCGTAGATATTCTGGGAATTTTCTTAGAACTAAAATATTCGTGTAGGACATTTAATTCAATTTTCTAGAATATTCTTAGTTGAACATTCTTAGATTATCCACCAAGGGATATTCGGAAGATTCGTCCAAGAATTTTCCCGGTGCAAATATTCTAAGAATCTTCTGAGGATATAAGTGGAATATACCGGGTGAGTTTTTTATCTTGAGAAGGTCTTATAACTCAAAAACAGTACATTATATGAAAACAAGTTTCAAATAGAAGTTTATTTATATGAAGGGGAAACTAAACTACGCTATTGTTTGTTTACCTAGAACAAGCTTTCAAGGGTATTTCAAGGTCAAGTTCTTTTATTTTAAATGGAAGCCTATATATTTCTCATACGTATAGAAATATTTAGGTTTCCATTTAAAAACAGAACGTGGCCTGCAATACTATGAAAGCTTTTGGGGTCAAAATATCAAAACGTTATATAGCTAAAAACGTAAGTTAGAAGACATCTTATACATGAAATTTCATAATAATCCCTTCAGCCCATTTGACGTGAATCGTGAGCAACTTTTAGCGGAGCCCACGGAAACATACATACAGTCAGACAGACATACAGTCAGACAGGAATTTTGTTGAGGGTGTTTTCGTTCATAACATTGCTTTTAACTTGTGCAACCAAAATTTGGCGTGATTTGGACCAATGTACAGACAAACCCTTAATTTTATATATATAGATTTAATAAAATTATTAATAATCATGTAGGGGGGGGGTATACAAAATTTGGTTGAGTTTGGTAACAAGAGCCCATATTTTCATTTTTTAACCCCCCCCCACCATTTTGGGAAGTTAGTTTTTGAAATTTTTAGACTTCTGGGGCCCCTCTGATTATGTATACAAAATTTGGTTGAGTTTGGTACAAGAGCCTAGATTTTCATTTTTGACCATACACCCCCCTCCATTTTGGACGGTTAGTTTTTGCATTTTAGACTTCTGGAGTCCCACTGATTATGTATACAAAATTTGGTTGAGTTTGCTCAAATGGCCTAGATTTTTAATTTTTAACCCCCCTCCACTCCCCTTTAATTTTGTGTCGATATGCACCAAAATCTAATCAGCTCTTAATCTCAATGGACCAAAACTACGTGTGAAATTTGGTTTCGATATTCACACTAGTTTTTGAGCTAGCTCGTCCACAAAAATTTGTTAACGCACAGACTAACTAACTAAAAGACATTTTGACAAAACAATTATTATCTCGAAAAATATAATTTTTTCGATGTTCACTTATTAGAGCTTTTTTGTAGAGCGAAATGCCATGGTTTTGCTCAATTTTTTTAATCAAAATAGTTTCAGCCGTTTTTGAGATATTTCGAAAAAAAGAAGGAAAAAAACACTTTTTTCATGCACGATTACAATACTTGACCATACCCTGTATGCTAAAGTACAAATATTAAATCGAAATTAATATCAGATTTAGATATTCGTCATTTAAAATTAATTCACCGCAACTACATACAGTGTACGAGCTTTGAAAAAGTTCCACTTTTTCAATTTTTAAATTTAAATATTGCGAAAAGCCCGCCATGATTACATCATTAATAAGTGCACGTGGTTTATAAAATAAATAAATCGATATCTATAATATCGGGTTTTTAGAGGAAATAAGAAAAAATAGAGAATTTAAATAAATAAAAATTTACACACACCTGTTAATTCAATTGCTTTGTCCAAATCCAAATCATAATATAATTTTGGTTTTTGATTATCTGAAAATTAACATTTATTATTATTATTAATTTATTTTAAAAGTGTCTGCCCCGAGGGGTGAACCGCGATTGGAATTAGGTGTACACCGTCTTTGGAATTACTTTGGAATTCATTAGATAATCTATATTGTCTTTTACTTGGAAATGAAAGTGGAAGTAGGTGTACACGATTTTAGGTCGCGGTTCACCCTCGGTCTGCCCCCTTACTTGAATCCTCGTCTTCCTCAGCGGTCATGGTCGCTGAAAATGAGAAGTCGAAAATCAGAATCAGGGAAGACAAATTTGCGAGAAGAGGGGAAGCCCGTGTTCCCCCCCCCCGCCCATCAGGGGAAATGATCTCAAGGACATACACAGAAGCAAAATATGTTATAAATCTGTTTGATCATTAAAGAAATCACTTGACAGAATTTAATAAAAAATAAAATAAATAAAGGATTACGTCACCGTGACGTCATCATCATCTAATTCGACGACTGATTAACGAAAATACTCTAGAATTCATTTCCCTTTCGATCAGCTGTTGTTGAGGAATGATCCTTCCTCTACGCCGACAAATTAAACTTTCCCTTACAACCTCCCCCCCCCTCCCCCTCTTTGAAATAATATTTTCATTTAACATTTCTCGTTCTTGTTGTTGTTATTGCTTTATTAGTCCAGTCAACTCCAAAAGGGGGTATAGAAAACATCTTATAGGAGAGAATTTTTTTCTTATGGAATGTGTTTGGGCTAGTTAGGGGTAAAAATACTAAAATTCCCTAAAAGTCCTAGCTACCAGGCTTAGGGATGGAAGGGGGGATGTCACGTTTTTTGCTTTTTTGCTTATATCTCAAAAACGGTGGATCGTAGGAAAAAAGTTACTCTAAGCAAAATAAAAGCTTATAATATTTGCTCCAAGATTGTCTCTATTCTTTATGGTTTTTGAGATATTCGGCCGCAAATATCATTTAAGTATGAAAAAATAAATTTTTTTTATATTTTTCGCCAAACTTTTGTCTCTATCACCTCAACCTTTCGTTTTACATTAAAAGTCCTCAGAAAAGAAGTTGAAGAGCATTCAATTTTATTTAAAACTAGCTTAAGTCTCCGCCTTCGGCGGGCCTTCTTACTAGGTGGGGCTTCGCCCCTGGACCCCCACGTGGCTGTTTTATTGATGTTTTATTAGTAACAGAGAATAAATATAATTGTTTTATTATAAAGTCTTAAATAGATATAATTTGAGATTCTATTTAACTGTAATATACACTCATAACAAATAAGATGAAACAAATATTTAAAATGTAATAAAAATCCACTTGTTATCATTAAGGGGAAAATAAAAAAAAAGTAATATGTAGGTATTATTATTGATAAGAAGACTTGAAAATTACAATTATTATTCATTTTGCTAGACACAAAAGTATATACAATCTATTTATAAAAAAGTCTCTTATTCTCAAGCTTAAGTTGTTTATCATAAAAGAATTTAATCTTTTTGATTTTAAGTCGATTCTTCCACGTTTTCAGTAGAGGTTGCCATTAATAGTCAAAACATCAAAAATGGAATGCAATAAGGTTATTCCTCTAGTATTAGATAAGAATCAATCGTTATTTTTTATTTTAAGTCGATTCCTCCATGTCTTCAGCAATGTTTACCAATAATAATCGAAGGGTCAAAAATCTAATGTAGAATTCTTATTCCTCTAGTAGTAGATAAGAATTGATCGTTATTTTTGATTTTAAGTCGATACCTCCATGTCTTCAGCAATGGCTACCAATAAAAACCGAAACATCAAAAATCGAATGTAGAATGGTTATTCCTCGACTGTTAAAAGAGAATCGATCATTATTTTTGAATTAAAGTCAAAATTCTTTTTCAACAATAATGTGGTAAGAACTATTTGCTCGTTTAGTTCTTTTATTGTCTGGCAAGCTAAGTTGGCTAACCTGATTTTTTTTTAGTTTTTCCTGAATTTTCCAATTTTCCGGAAACTTTTCCAATTTTTTTTACGTATTAACCTGAATTGGACTATTAAGAACATTAAAAAAAATTTAGCCAAATCGGTCCAGGCATTTGAGAGATCTGCGCTTACAAAGAAACAGAAATTCATTTTTATTATATAGATGATATATACATTTATGATTTTATCATCAAATCCTCTGGAGTTATAGCAATTTAAAGATTTCAAGTCGATTTATACATTTTGTTAGAAAAACCCCGCAATAGAGCCTAGTATACCTATGTATAGGGGGGGGGGGTTCAGGTTACATTAATTGCGGGAAAAGATTTTTTTTCTAGGATCGTTTGGTATGATGTGGATATGACAAATCAAAGTTTTCGACCTCGAAAGTTTGGGGGCAACTTTTGGTGGCCGTAAAAAACATCGACATTTTCGGACTTTAACCCAAAAACTCGCACTTTTTTTCGATTTTTTAACATTTCTACCATGATGGACCACGTTTTCGTCAAATACCGTTCTATACATTTTTTAACAAGATTAAATTTGCTACAATTTAAATAAGGTTTCATCTTAATTAGATAATGCTAATCCGTGCCGCAATTAGGTTGAATTTTTGAAAAACTGCAATTTTTTGCAAAATTTCATTTTTTTCTGATACATAAAAGCACTCATCTTAAAACTTGATTTCTATCTCATTTCTAGGAGATTTTGTTGATTTGACATTTTGATCAATTTTTTGATAAAATTCTTAGATTTATAGATATCTAGAGTTGTCAGGAGTATTCGAATCCTCAAAGGTGTCATGCAAAATGGTGAATATCCATGACACCTTTGAGGATTCGGAATGGCTCCTGCCCGGAAACTTCTAGATATCTATAAATCTAAGACTTTTATCAAAAATTGATCCAAGTAAACGTTCAAGTCAACAAAATCTCCTAGAGAATGAGATAGAAATCAAGTTTTTAAGATGAGTGCTTTTTTATTGTATCAAGGAAAAATGAAATTTTTAGGAAAAATGGATCATTTTCAGCCCGAAAATTCTGGATATCTATAAATCAAAGAGTTATATCAAAAAAGTGGTCCACGTAAACGTTCAGTCAATAAAATTCACTAGATAATGAGATAGAAATCAAGTTTTTAAGATGAGTGCTTTTTATTTTATCAAGGAAAAAATGAAATTTTTTGCAAAAAATTGCAGTTTTTCGAAAATTCAACCTAATTGCGGCACGGATTAGCATCATCTAATTAAGATGAAACTTTATTTAAATTGTAGCAAATTTAATCTTGTTAAAAAATGTATAGAACGGTATTTGACGAAAACGTGGTCCATCATGGTAGAAATGTTAAAAAATCGAAAAAAAGTGCGAGTTTTTGGGTTAAAGTCCGAAAATTTCGATTTTTTTTTACGGCCACCAAAAGTTGCCCCCAAACTTTCATTTTAAATGAACTTGAATGCTCTTCAACTTCTTTTCTGAGAACTTTTATTGTAAAACGAAAGGTTGAGGTGATAGAGACAAAAGTTTGGCGAAAAATATAAAAGAATTTATTTTTTTCATATATAAACGATATTTGCGGCCGAATATCTCAAAAACCATAAGGAATAGAAAAAAAACTAAATAAGGGCAATCTTGGAATAAATATTATAAGCTTTTATTTTGCTTAGAATAACTTTTTCCCTACGATCCACCGTTTTTGAGATATAAGCAAAAAATCAAAAAACGTGACATTTCCACCCCCCCTTTCCACCCCTAAGCCTGGTAGCTAGGACTGGGGACTTTTAATATTTTTACCTCCTAACTAGCCCAAACACATTCCATAAGAAAAAAAATTCTCTCCTATAAAATGTTTTCTATTTTCGTTGACTGGACTATATACAGGATGTCCCGTATCACAACGATAAACCGTGAACAGGGAGGGGATAGGACAATTTAAGACGGTCCTAAACATAAATTTTTTCTGATTAAGGTAGCTGTTTCATGGGTTTTCTTAGGATTTTTTTGAAATTTATATTTTTTTTCTGTGTCTATATTACCTGATATCTTCGCCATCCGTAAGTTGCTCGAAATTTTCTTTCAGACCGTAGTATTAAGGTTGTCATCGATGGAATATCATCTTCCCCTTTCCACACCAACGTTGGAGTTCCTCAGGGATCGGTTATCTCCCCTACGCTTTTTCTTATCTATATCAACGACCTTCTAAACTTGCCCTCCAATCAGAGCACCCTACATAACGCCCCTGCATCCCATAAAAACCGCGCAGACATTGCCTCCTCAATTAATTTAGACTTATTCAAACTTAAAAACTGGGGATCCCAAAACTTAGTTAACTTCAATGCAGTGAAAACTCAGTGTTGCCTTATTTCTAGGCGCGTCGACAGAAACGTCCCAAACATATCATTCGACTCAAACATCTTGCACTTTTTTGGTGTAACTCCTTCTCTCATCATTTTCACAAAAAAAAATTGTATTGGAAATTATTAAGATGATGGATGAATTTTAGTTTTTAAGGGTTAGTTAGAAGGATATTCGCCGGGCTTGGATGGGAGTAGATCTTCAGAGATTAAAATCTCTTTTGGCGGCGTAAAGCCAGAAAATGCTATTTTAAAATACGAGTTTGCACAAAGGCGGTATAAATATGCTTTAAATAAAATATTGGCACCAAGGCGGTAGAAAATTGCTTTAAATAAAATATTGGCACAAAGCCCGCATTTATTGCCTTTTCATTACAATTTCTTGGCAAACTTTAAACACAACGTGTATACAATTACTTCTTCGCTACGGAGAGCCATGACATAGACACCTCCGTGAGTTGACGCCTTCAACGAGGTTCGACAACTGATTTTTCTTCGAGAGGCTTGCCGCCTTTATAAGCCTGGCGGCTCTAATTAGCAATTAACATGATTGGTTAATTGGTCGCTGTTTTAGGGTGACATATAAATATTCGCTCGCGCGGCCTGTGATTATAAAAGGGGCGTATCTCCGCCGTTCACCTGTCAGTTGATCGGAAGACTCTGACCGGTAAACAACAAGCAAGCGCCTTTCTCAAGGCGAAAATGAATCTTTATTTTTAAAAAGCATTTTATATTGAAAGGAGTAGAGAATAAAATCCTACAATTGTGAACCGATTTTGATGATTTGTTTTGCATTGGGCTCAGTCTAGTTTCCGATTGGTAAAAATATGTATAAATTTCATTGGTATTGGACCTTTTTTGTTATGTTTGTTCAGGCATAACTTTTTGTTTATGAACCGATTTTAATCATTCTTTCTGCATTTGGATCAGTATAGCTCCAAGAGAGTCAAGGTACCTAACTATTTATTTATGGGTATATATAAGTACACATTAAAATATGTTAATTAACGCCAGATATTAATTTTTTTAAATAGGTGATTTGCACGCCAGATTTAAACATTTAACTCCAAGATAGATCAAATAGACGCATAAATTAAGTATAAAACGACAACACAAGCGTCTAGAAAAAACTCCAAATAGCGAACATTTTGAATTCAAATAAGATTATGTTGGTAATAACAACTAATCTGAAATAATTTCGAAATTAGCTATACATATTAATTTTAGAAAAATGAAGGTAGACAAGCTTTTGAAGGGCGCCCACGTTTACGTTTTTGCATCTTGATATCATGTAAAAAATCTTTCAAAAAATAAATATCAATAAAATTTAATAATATTATAAATTTCTTTTCTTTTCTTCTTTTATTATAACGTTTTCTCCTTACGGAGGTTAGCACTCTATATGGAAAATATTTTTTTTTTGAGATTAAACCCCGAAAGATGTCAACAGACGAGCATCCCATCAACCATCTCCGCAGAACCTTCAGCCATGATTTTATTTGGCTTATTTTAAATAACTTGGAGAATATACATTCTGAGTCCCCTTACTATTTTTATCTTTTTCTCACGTTAGTATAATTTAAAAATCAAAACAATTATAAACATTAAACTGATGAAATTAGCAGATAAATTATATTAACACTGTAATTTGATGATGATGAATACTTATACGGGTTTAACTTTTATCGCTATTACCAAAAACGGCTATTATATATCTATATATATATAAAATTAAGGTTTTGTCTGTACATCGCTCCAAATCACGCCAAATTTTGGTTGCACACGTTTCAAGCAAAGTTATGATTATGAACGAAAGCTTAAGTTGTTTACCAAAAAAGAATTTAGTCTTTTTGATTTTAAGTCGATTCTTCTACGTTTTCAGTAGACGTATCCATTAATAGTCAAAACATCAAAAATGGAATGCAATAAGGTTATTCCTCTAGTATTAGATAAGAATCGATCGTTATTTTTGATTTTAAGCCGATTCCTCCATGTCTTCAGCAATGGTTACCCGAAATGTCAAAAATCCAATATAGAATGGTTATTCCTCAAGTACTAGATGAGAATCAATCGCTATTTTTGGTTTTAAGTCGATTCCTCTATGTCTTCAGCAAAAATAACGGATAAGAAAACAACGCAGTTGCTATGGTTACTTATAAACTTTCCTCCCAAATTTTTAGCATTTCACAGAGAAAAGCCTATCCACTCTTACTTAGTTAGGTTAAATGAGTCCTATATTAAACAGATCAAATGAATAAATTTTAAAGAATTTAAAAATCTTACTTTAGAGTAAAGTACTTTAAAATATAATTTTACTAAAAACTTTATTTAACCTATTTTGTCGGCCCCAAGGTACTTAATTAGGATTTTAAATTTCATCAAAATTGGTTATGACATTTTAAAGATATTTAGAAAAAACTAAAAAAGTCCTGAAATAAATAATGTTGTATAATACTAATCTTTGTGGGCCGATATGTACCAAAAACTAATCAGCGCTTCATTTTGTTAAAATGATGGTAGGTTTTCAATTTCATTTCAATCGGTGCAAAGGCGTGGAAAAAATCCTGGACGAAAAAAACGATAACATCCATCCATCCCCACGCACTTCCAAAAAAATGGCACTTTTTGGCCTCTCGACGAGATCCCAGGTAATTTTTGGCAAAACCGTCACGTGCTAAAATTCAATCTAATTGAATACTACAATTTGTGACCTTAATTGAGACCATTGGTTCCGTAGTCTTTACCTGAGGACCATTTGAAGTCGCGCTTGCCGCTAGACCGATTACAATACTTTTACCCATGCTTCGCATTGGATAAAGTAAAAAGGTCGTTTGAGTTCATAACAAAAAGAAAACTTGCTAAAACCGTTAATAATTAAATAAACAAATAAATAAATAAATCTTTATTTCTCGACTTGCTTAGAGGCACAAGTCCTCGGTGGCTAGGTCCTCCAAACATCAATACAATCTAGCTACAATACATCAATACAAATCAACTACAACAATTTAACAAATAATAAACAAATACAAAAAAAAAAAGAAAAAAAATAGGAATGTATGCTCATTAACAAATAACATGACCATAGATTTTCATCAAAAGACAAAAAAGTAATTTACAAATTCCGCGCAAAAACCTGATACCAGGAGCAAGCGACCCATTAGCCATCTCGGCATTTGCCATAAGTTGTTAAGGAAACCTGGTCAAAACCTTAACAAGGATGGTATGACCTCTCTCTACCTCAGCTAATCTCTGCTTGTGAGTACTAAATAAAATTTTGTAGAACTCTAGGACTTTAGGACTTGACAAACTTCATAATTGATTTAATCATACTATAATCCCAAGTAGTAATAAATAGACTGCTCCATAAATCAATGCCAGATCCTACAAATGAATGCAAACCTACATATTAATATCTGAATTAGTAGGAACCAGACCAATTTAAATTAATACCATTCTTCCCTAAATCCTTATAATCTAAATAACCATCTGAATCATCCTCATAACAAAACCACCACTGATTTTACCACCTATATACTTCCAGTCCCAACCCTGGATTGACTACCCCTTTCAACCATATCTACTATCTAAAAAAAAAAAAAATATTTTAAAATAAACAAAAATTTCCCTTAGTAACGCAGAGATTTCCTTATTCCAGCCTAATTTCAAAACCAACCCTTGCTTTTCCTATCTCTAAATGGAAAAAAGAGTTAACAAACCCCTCTCCCCAAAAGAAACGAAAATAAGCTGACGTTTTCTGATGTGGCCATCCACTTGACTTTACCATACAACCTGGCCCCTCACTTATATTTAATATTTAATAAAATTATTTATAATCATGTAAGGGAGGGGGGTTAGTTTTTGCATTTTTAGACTCCTGGGAGCCCACTGATTATGTATACAAAATTTGGTTGAGTTTGATCAAATAGCCTAGATTTTTAATTTTTACCCCCCTCCACCCCTCTTTAATTTTGAGTCAATATGCGCCAAAATCTAATCATCTCTTAATCTCAATGGACCAAAACTACGTGTGAAATTTGGTTTCGATATTCACACTAGTTTTTGAGCTAGCTCGTACACAAATTTGGTAACGCACAGACTAACTAACCAACTAACAGACATTTTGACAAAACAATTATTATCTCGAAAAGTTTAATTTTTTCGATGTTCACTTATTAGAGCTTTTTTGTAGACCAAAATGCTATGGTTTCGCTCAATTTTTTTAATCAAAATAGTTTCAGCCGTTTTTGAGATATTTTGAAAAAAAGGAGGAAAAAAACCACTTTTTTCATCCACGATTACAATACTTGACCATACCCCCTGTATGGTAAACTAAAAAGAACTAATAAAAATCTACCAAAATACTTCAAATTTCTAAGACAGCTTTTTGTTTATCCACCAGACTTCAAAAAAGACTTTAGTGGTTAAATAATTGGAGCAGATAAATAAAACAATTAATTATATGAATTTTAATGAAATAATATATATACAATATGTATATATACATATATGTATTTACAGAATACTGTACAGTTTATATACATTGTCAGAAATCTGTTATTGATTTTTAAACTGAAGGTTTCATCAACGCTTTTGTTAGACAAATATGTGTAAGTAAATGATTTAAAAAAAACTACTTTAATTGCATGCTAAAACAATAGGTTTTATTTAGATTAAATTTACAATTGAATATTTTAGATATTATATACAGGTTTATAATCAATTCTTACCTAAAACAATAGAATTGATTAAATGTAGTTTCTTCGGGGTGGATGACAAAATATAAAATAGATATATAAATTACACTTTAACAATATGTTTCAATTAATATTATTTAATTAATATTATTAGTTATATTAATATTGGCTGAGACAAAGCTGTGGGTCTGAGTGATGTTATGTTTTCTCACCGCCAGGTTCGCTGTCATCAGTGTTCCCCCACCAGTGGCGCACCATTGCCCCTTGTCGCGCTGAACTAATGAATGTCAACTTGGCGAAAAATCTTTATTTTTATATACAACCAATGTCTCACTTTACGTCGGGGTTACGTTCCAAAAAAACACGACGCAAAGTGAATTAAGATTTTCTATAGCAAACCATGTAAAGATCGAAGATAGGTTCCAGGGTTACGAAAATACTAATTTTTAAAAAGAAAATTGAACAAAGTAAACATTTAAAAAACAATAATAATATAAAATTTTATTACATACATACAAAAAACAAAAAAAAACGTATTTAATTAAAACAAAATAAACTATTCAATTAATTTATGAAAAACAAAATTAAAATTAATCACTGTCTGATGAGTCCATACTCCATATAGTGGCTGTTGTCGTAAGTCGGCTTTCTTTCACGAAAAATTGGTCCAATGTTTGCTGAACAGCTTTTTTTTCAACGTAAAATAAATTTCCTTGTAGCAAAAATTTATAAAAATGTATTATTCTCTTTTAAAAAAAGCACAACAAACACTAATTGAAACGTTAAAAAAAGCACAACACACTACATAATTGAAACTGAACTCTAAAATTAGCAAAACAAAGTGAAAATAAAACTGTATTAAAATTGCGTTGATTTTCAGTTAGAAAGGGAATCCCCGAGTTTTGATGGCATGGCGCAATTAGAAACAAAAGTGGTGCCATCTTTTAGAAAAAAAGAAAATTCCAAAAAAATTAAAGACTCAAACTCGAAAATCTAACGACGCACAGTGAAAATTAGTACTAATTAAGCAGCGACGCAACTTCGAAAAAACGAAAAACGAAACGACGCAAAGCATGTACATTATAATAAAAGAGAGCGGGAATTCAAATCGCTCATTTGAAAATATATAGTTCATATAAAAGGAGTCTCATTAAACATACTTTTTCAATTGACACTGTTTTTATACAGCAATACTTTTGGCTGAACCGAAAATCAGACGCCCTCATTTTGTTTTTCACTGAAATACAAGAGCCCAAGGTGCTTTTTTCACTATTATTTATATCCGACGATTGGCTGTTCAGTTTTCAATGTGTGTTTGATTAGAAAAGAAAAATTAGAGTCCAAAACACACCCCGTCCAGACTTAACTTTCGGAGGTTCGGTTAATATATATTCAGTTCGGCTCGATTGGGTTCGTATAGCTCCTTTTCGGGCTGGTTTTTAAACGGATCGGTTGGCGTCAGCTATACGAACCCAACCGAGCCGAACTGAATATATATTAACCGAACCGGGTCGTTTGCAGATATTCGGTTCTATTACGTGGTTTGATTTAATAAAAATATTGTAAATAATATTAATAATATTTATTATATTATTAATAATTATATTAATATTGATCTACTGCACTTTTAATTAAAAACCTCCGGTCAATATTCGTTGAGTGCTGGCTCTAGGAGTGCTCGAATAACTAAAATAGGGGAGGGAGGGGTGAGCAGAGTGGGGGAACCCTTTTGACAACGAAATTGGCTCTTAAAAAAGAAGACCCACAGCTTTGCTTTTACCCCTGTCCCTAGATAGTGGCGCTTAAATATAAAATGGGGTATTTTAGATTTATATATGTATGTATGTATGTATTCACTTTTTTCTGGAAAATTGTCCATCAGAAGACACACTCTTTTATTGTCTCCTTCAATTTATAAAAATTCTGCTACTCTCGGCAAAAAGAAAATTTTAATTAATAATTTAATAAATAATCTTATAAGTCCGAGTTTTATATATACAGGGTGATTCACGGTCGATGGCACGTTAGACGTTTATGGAAAACGGAACACAGGATTTTTCTGAAAATTTATCACCTTACATTTTCTTACCTGTTCTATCGATCTAAAATATTTTCAGCATTTCAAAATTTCGGCTTCCATCGAAAAGCCGTAGCAACTTTATTTTTTTAAATAGAACACCCCGTATATTAACGTTTTTAGAACCGCCCTTTTATTAAAATACTTGTTATTTGTTAATATTGCCCTATACCTATCTATATCGGTTTTTCGAGATAAAAAATAATTTGTGTTTAATATAGTACAAAACATGGCCCTAATTAAACTTAAATAAATTATTGCTTATTGATTTTCATGAAAATTTAATATTTTGGTGGTAGTTTAGACAGATTTTGATGATTTTTTCTTTATCCAATGCGAAGCATGGGTAAAGTATTGTAATCGGTCTCGCGCCAAGCGCGACTTCAAAGGGTCCTCAGGAAAAGACTACGGAACCCATGGACTCAATTAAGTTCACAAATTGTAATATTCAATTAGATTAAATTTTAGCACGTGGCGATTTTGCCAAAAATTATCTGGGGTCTCGTCGAGAGGCCAAAAAGTGCCATTGGATGGATGTTATCGTTTTTTTTCGTCCACGATTTTTTCCACACCGTTGCACCGATTAAAATGAAATTTAAAACATACCATTCTTTTAACAAAATGAAGCGCTGATTAGTTTTTGGTGCATATGGGGCCACAAACATTAGTACTTTATTTCGGTAATTTTTTAGTTTTTTCTAAATATCTTGAAAATGACTTAACCAATTTTGATGAAATTTAATATCCTAATTAAGTATCTTGGGGACAACAAAAAAGGTTAAATAAAGTTTTTAGTAAAATTATATTTTAAAGTACTTTACTCTAGAGTAAGATAGTACTTTTTTAAATTCCTTATTTTAACAAAAATTTAAAAAAAACTTTAAAATTTATTCATTTGATCGGTAATATAGCTCATTTAAACTTGCTTAAGTAAGAATGGTTAGGCTTATCGCTGTGAAATGATAACAATTTGGGAGGACATTTTATAAGTAACCTTAGCAACTGCGTTGTTTTCTTATCCGTTACCTTTGCTGAGGACATAGAGGAATCGAGTTAAGACCAAAAATAGCGATTGATTCTCATCTAGTACTTGAGGAATAACCATTCTATTAGGTTAGGAGGGTTTTGTGTTGGACATTTGATCTGTCACGGTCTCATCTTCGGCTAAGTTGTTTTTGATTGGTTTTTTGTTAATTGAAATAATTATTCACAGGTGGTTGTCTCGATGAAAATGTTTATTTACATTTTTATTCAATTTCCTTTTAATAAATAATTGTTTTTTAAATTTTATATCCCACAATAAGATCATTATAATTATTATTATATATTAAAAGTTGGGCAATTTAATTGATTAAAAATCGAGTTTTAAATCCCACAAATATTAATTTGACAATTTAATTCATGGACTCAAAAATTGTTATTTAATTAAAAAAAATAATTATACCGTATTTATTTATATACCTATATACCTATACATAATCTGTGGGCCACTGAATGCTAGAATTGCAAAAACTAAGAGTGGGGGTGGGGGTGCAGGAGGTGGGTTGCAGTGGTGGGAGGTACGGTGTTTCCGAGGTGGGGGCGTAGGTGGGCGGTGGGGTAGGGTGGAAGGGTGCATAATGTGGGGGTCCGAGGGGGGTTTCGGGGATTAATATATAGCTTTTAACTGAAGCAAAAAGTTACCGAGCATCGCTCGGTGGCCAGGTACTTATATTTAACTTTCAAAGGGTGAGCAAATTTTTGTGTCCGTAAGCGTGTAAATTACTTAATTAAATAAAATTTTAAAAATAGTGAGGTAAAATGAAATAAATTAAGAACAAATTTTATCAATACAATTATTATTATTATTAATTAATACCAAAGATATAAAAATCAGTTTTATATGAGAGCCGGGTTAAATTTTGTTGAGCGTCATCGTTGGAGGATGAATTTTTAATGAAATGGTTGATCTCGTGGGTGATGTCTTCTTCCTTTTGGCGACGCCTCCCTGGATCAGCCGCTTCAAGCTCAGGCTCATAAAAATACTTCAAAGAACTTTCTGAATTGAAAATACAAGATAAAAACAAAAAATTGAAATAGAAAGCCTGAACAAAATGAACAAGTTGGTGGATTAAGTTTAACTTGAAGTGAGAGTCGAAGGAATACTGTCCAACGAATTGGCGATTTTGTCAGATTGGTCATCCGGGCAAGAGGGGGCGGTGGGGGCGGAGTTCCTGGAAGTGCAAGTCGCAGAGAAATTCGTTCCAGACGGGGCGTCGCCGTCGCCCAGAAAAGGGAATCGCGAGGATTTGTCTAAAAAACAAAAAAATCAATTATACTTTATAACAAATACCATAATTTGTGTGAAACGAAATAGACAAGCCAACCAACCTTCATGATTACGATGTTGCGAACTATTATCATCTTTTTTTACATCTTCACATTGGATATCATCCTTAGCCATCGACATTTTTTCAAAGTTATTAATATTATTTTCTAGATCTAAAAAAAAAAAAGGTAAATCTACTCTTATTAAACGAGCAAAAATTGTATATATATTTGTATCTTTGTTCTATTTTGAAAACGGCTCTACCGATTTTGATGAAACCAACTCTATTAACAAGTTTTGAGGATAAGAAAGCGATCTGGCTAGGTCTGGACCTCGACAAATTTCATCTTAATTGATCTTTTCTTAATTAAAGTAATTATTGATAGATGAAAATCTCAATAAAAAAGTTTGTTTACATTTTTTTCAATTATCTTTTAATTATTAATTGGTTATACTTTATACCGAATATTGTTATATATTAGAATTTTCCAATTTAATTGATTAAAATTCCTCTTATTAAAAAACACTTACTAAAAATATGATCGCAAGCTAGAAGATCAAGTACAGTCGATGGTGTGGGGAAGTAATCTCCGAAATAGAAGCCTCAAATACAATGTATAGGTACATTATTCATGTAAAAAATTGCTTCAATAAAATTATTTTTTTTTTCTAACCCGACCCTGCATTATTATTTATATTTATTTAATTATAAATTAATTATTTATAAAAAACTCGATAAATTGTTATTTAATTTTACTTAGAGAAGAAAGTGGTGTAGGTTTTAGGTGAAACATGATATTAATTAATAAAGTAAAGGGTGTGTAGTTTCACAGTGAATGAAATAAAACTCAAAGAGGTTTATACAAACTCAATATATTTCGGATTATATTAGTCCATCATCATTTACAGATTAAAACGTGGACTAATAATCCGAAATATATTGAGTTTGTATAAACCTCTTTGAGTTTTATTTCATTCACTGTGAAACTACACACCCTTTACTTTATTAATTAATTGTTATTTAATTAAAAAAAAATATATACGGAATTTATTTATATACCTATATACACATAATCTGTGGACCACTAGAAAGCTAGAAATGCAAAAACTGTGTGCGGGGTGGGGACGGATGTGGGGAGTGCAGGAGGTGGGGTCCGGGGATGTGCGGGGTTTCGGGGGAGGGGTCCAGGGGGCGTTTGGTTACCGTGCATCGCTCGATCTTATAGTACCTGGAGCCACCTAGCGATGCACGGTAACCATATCTATTAGCAACAATTAGAGGACACCTTCATTGATTTCATCTTAAAAGAGAGTCAAGCTCACCTTGATTTATAGTACTAAATGGTCGGAAAATGCCAGCCATTGGCCTTTTGTCCCGCATATTCGAATCGCCTCTATTTAAAAAATTATTTTTCGACCGATCACGCCAATTAGCATTATTCTTCATGTATGGTCCACGAGAAGACCCACCGGCATCAGCTGAATCCGTATTCCTCTTTTTATCTCGACAATCGTTTCTCCAATTTGAACGGCTCATTTCACGGCGATTGCTACAAGTAAAAAAATCTAAAAAGTCCTTGCCCCCCTTCTCCCCTCTCCTGTATTATAATGTATAATGTGATAAAAAATAAAATTTATTTTATTTTTTAGAGTAAAATAACAACATACAGTTGTTGTACTCCGAGCCCTTTTTACAAATCAAGTTTTTCTAGAAAAATATTTTTTAAGCACTTTTGAAAAAATACCGTAAATCAAATCGAATGTATTGTAAATTAAGATAAGAAATTCAACATTTTAATTAATACAAAGTAGATACAGCAATAGAGGGAATTCATAATTAGGCAGTATGTTAAATAAAAACAAAAAAAACTGGCTGAGTAGATTCTTAATATGGTACATGGTACATAAATGACTGTAATGTGCCTCCTGCATGCAGACAATCGCTAGTGATGATTTTATGTACATTTTCATGCAATAATTCTAACATTTGTGGAAGAAGTTTTACTCACTGAAGTTCAGGGATAAAATTTCAATGCTAGGCGTTACACTAGGGTCTGACCTTTCTTGGAATGACCATATCTCAACCACTGCTAAAGCTGCAGCGCGCAAGCTTGGTCTCCTATTTAGGTCTAGACGCTATTATACTGCCAGTCAACTTCTTACACAGTATAAGGCTCAAATTCGCACTTGTCTCAAATATGGCTCTCATTTGTGGAGAGGGGCCTCCAAGCATTCTCTTGCCACACTGAATGCAATTCAGAAGCGAGCAATTAAACTAATAGGAGACCCGGCCCTAACTAACTCAATCCAATAGAAAAAGAATCATCGAAATCGGTCCATAAACAAAGAAGTTATGCGTGAACATGCATAACAAAAAACGTCCAATACCAATGAAATTTATACGTGACCAATCGGCAATTATTCGGAACCCAATGCAAAAAAATCAACGAAATCGGTCAACATGGTAAAGAGAAATCGACGAGCAAACATCATCAGAACTTGACCAAATTAATATCAGACCACCCCTATGGTACCCCCTTTCCAATAAAAGAAGAATGATTGAAATCGGTCCATAAACAAAGAAGTTATGCGTGAACATACATAACAAAAAAGGTCCAATACGAATGAAAAATTGTCCGCCTACCTGGTGTAATGGTCAGCGTTATGCTGACTGGCTGGCAACCCGGAGGTCTCGGGTTCGATTCCCGGCTATACCCAGATATTTTTTCTGTAAGTATAGGGTCTGGTAATAAAAATTAAGTGGGAGATAAATTTAACCTAGAGAATTTACCACTGCTCGAAGCCCCTAAAAACTTAGTAAATTGGATTGTATCTAACTTTCTGAGATTTGGCCCGTGATCCCGGCTTCTTTTCCTTCTACTCTGTTCTTTTCACGATGGAGGGGCCAGCCCATACAGGCCTTTAGGGGATGGACCTTCTGGTGTATCTCCTTCTCACATCAATATCATTAAAATAAAAAATAAAAAAACGGGACCAATTGGGTACTAGACTGAACCCAATGCAAAAAATCATCGAAATCGGTCCACATGGTAAAGAGAAATGTTCAAACAGAAAAAAACAGACATTCCGTTGAATTGATAACCTCCTCTTTTTTTCAAAGTCGGTTAAAAATAGAAATGTTTGAACAACAAGATTAGATTTAAAAGTTTTTATTTTGCCGAGAGTAGCAGAGTTGTTGATTCATAAAGAGAAACAAAGAGGTTGTCCTCTGCTTGATGGAAATAAACAGACACACGTATATATCAAATATGTATATATATATATATATATATATATATATTTATTTGTTTGAGACTATAGTTACGAAGGCTTGGGTTCATCATCAGTCTTTTTTAATTATAAATATTATTTTTCATGCAATCATTATCGCTGGATATTGAAAATTTTGTTGCTCTTACTCAGCCGTCAACAAAATTTTCAATATCCACGCAATACTGACCCCATGAAAAATAATATTTATAATTAAAAAAGACTGATGATGAAGCCCAAGCCTTTGTAACTATAGTCTCAAACAAATAAATAATATACCGGGTGAGTTTTTTATCTTGAGACAGTCTTATACTATAACTCAAAAACAGTTCATTACATGGAAAAAAGTTTGAAATAAAAGTTTATTTATATTAAAGCGGAAACTAAACTACGCTATTTTTTGTCGACCTAGAAAAAGCTTTCAAGGGTATTCCAATGTCAAGTTCTGTTTTTTAAATAGAACCCTATATTTTTCTATACGTTTACTTAATCTACAAAAAAATTGAACAACTTTCATAAGAACTATTTTTTCTATACGACATCAAATAAACAAAATACATGAATCAATTAGATGTCAAAAAAAATTCTTAATGATTATTTTTAACAATTATTCAACTTAATTATCAAATAATAATGATTAAATAATTAATTTAATAATTTTTCGACACTGTTCTGAGACATTCCAGAGTGTATTGCAAGTCTTCTGGATGATTACAGTTCCAATTTCCTTGTTTTGACCTGTTCCAGTTTCTTCGTAGCCTTTACATTTCCTGTTTTTTTTTAAACAGATTATACAACACAATAAAATGAAGCTTGTGAGGGTGTATTCCTATCAGGAAAACGCTAGGCATTTATTTCGATGGCAGCCCCATAAAAACACTTATTCCACATTCACCACATAAATTAAGACCATTTTAATTCTGTCTTCAACAAAAAAAAAATGCTCCATTTTTATTAAGATCTCTCCCCCCCCCCCCCCCCACCCATGTAATAAATAAAACACAAAACATAAATAGATCCAAACGTTTATTTAAAAATTAGTGTGATACTTGATATTGACACAAATTCTTTACTATTTTAGACATATCAGGTTTATAATTACTACATGCTACCCTCAATACGTCATCAAGGTGAGAATCTGTAAGTAGATTTCTATATACGTTTTTTGAGTATTTCATTTTGGAATAGGATGATTAACAGAGATAAGTTGATGCGAACAGTGAGAAGCAGGTGGGCACATCTTTGTAGAGTCTTGATTTTTCTGGTACTAATTTCCAAAATTCGGTGTACTCCTTTCCCTCTCTCTTTTCTTTGAAAATAACTTCCAGATTGGTATCGTTCTTAAACTCGATAAATTCATCGAATAGCCTTGCATAATCAAATCCCAATGCAGCTAGTTGTGTTATAGTTGCTGTTTGTACATGCCAGGGATTTTCTACAAGCAACAAACAATTCTTGATGCAACGTAAATCTTGAAACCTCTCTAGCAGAAAGAAGTATTTATCCAACTTTGAGGGCGCTTATTTGAAAACACAGTCTTAAATAACCAGATTTTTATAAAGCACCTTCCTGATAATAAGTGTGTTTCGGGCCGCACATAAAAGCTAAGCGGGCCGCAGGTTGAGTATGGCTGTACTGGAATGACACGAGAAATAAACTTTTTTAAACTTAAGAATTTTAACTAGTTCTATTAAGTAGAAAATAATCTCTTAAATCTGAGTATAACGAAGTTTTAATATCATTATAAACACTTATTAAATTGAAAGTTTTTGTGCCGAGTGTAGCAGAATTTTTATATATTGAAGGAGACAATAAAGAGTGTGTCTTCTGCTGGAAATAAATAAATATATAAAAATTTATAATTCCAACAGAAGACACACTCTTTTATTGTCTCCTTCAATAAACACTTATTTTCATTGTTGTGACTTTTCGATTTATTGATTATTTATTTAATAATTAATTATTTAATCATTATTATTTGATAATTAAGTTAAATAATTGTTAAAAATAATTATTAAGATTTTTTTAAGATCTAATTAATTAATGTATTTTGTTTAATTGATGTCGTATAAAAAATAGTTCTTATGAAAGTTGTTCAGTTTTTTTTGTAGATTAAGTAGACGTATAGAAAAATATAGTTTCATTTAAAAAACAGAACTTTACATTGAAATACCATTGAAAGCTTGTTCTAGATCGACAAACAATGGCGTAGTTTAGTTTCTCCATTGATATAAACAAACTTTTAATTTTACTTATGGAACGTGGTGTAGGTTTTAACTTTTAATTGAAACATTTTTCCATATAATGCACTGTTTTTAAGTTATAATACTGTCTCAAGATAAAAAACTCACCCGGTAGGTATATGGTATATAATTTATTGATATCAAAATCCTAATTGGTTTAACAAATTCATCTTTCTTTTCATTTATTGGCAACGCTAACTTTATTTGCAATATGGTAGATTTTATTTGCAAAAAAGAAGAATGCAAAACTAGTAGGTACTTAATTTTCAATCATATTGTATAATAATAAATACTTAATACTAAAGGAATTAATCATTAATAAATCTTACTTGGTATTTATATGCGGCGACATTCGACTATGTAATTGATATAAAAATTCGTTATTTAATCTGGACCATGATTCATTTTGCTTACTCTCCTCCGAGAGAATTCCGAAAACTGAAATCAAAATTTGTATTTCATATAAGTATTAGATTAAAACCTTCCAAATTATTATTTCAAATGCAAATTGATAAATGGATAATTAACGCACTTAGAGGGGCGTTTTCCGTGATATAACCAGGCAATTCAGCAATAGCCTCCGTATCTTGAATCAAATGCAACAAAATTGCAGACATAAGTTCAATTTCTCGTTTCATGCCTCCTCGATTTCTAACGAGATCATTTCGAAATGCAAATGTATAGTATTTTAAGCGATCTGTTAAAAAAATATATTTATTTATTTATTAATTATATTAAAATAATAATAAAAAATTCAATTAAGCTTACATATAATTTTTTTCTCAAAATTATCCGAGGCAAGAAGTACTCTTACTTGAGGACAATGCTTGGTCAATAAAAACAGCACATTGAGAAATTGGATTCGAATTTCTAATGAAGGATACTGTTAGAAAGAAAGAAAGAAAAGTCATTTTATTTTATTTTAACAAACAATACGAATAAATAAAATAATGAAGAGGGCTCTGTTATATGTTATATATTCATTGGAGTCATGGCAACCAATGAGTATAATCTTATATGTTTGTTGATTATATTCTTACGTTTTGCTTGTAACTGTTGTAAAACATCTTAATAAAAATAAACAAATGTTTTAGAATTTATTTTACTTAATGATTATTTATTACATTTGGAGGAGACAATAAAAGAGTGTGTCTTCTGCTGGAATTATAAATTTTATTTATTTATAACGAGACTATAGTTTGGAGGGCTTTGCCCTCTTCATCAGTCTATTACAATGGATTCACAGAAATTAATTTATGAATGAAAGGTTAAAATCTTTATTTATCTTGATATTATTATTTTCTTAACCTAACCACATGAAAGATTTTAACCTTTCATTCATAAATTAATTTCTGTGAATACATTGTAATAGACTGATGAAGAGGGCAAAGCCCTCCGAAACTATAGTCTCGTTATAAATAAATAAAATTTATAATTCCAGCAGAAGACACACTCTTTTATTGTCTCCTTCAATATATAAAAATTCTGCTACTCTCGGCAAAAACTTTCAATTATTACATTTGGCGACGAGGATGGCATGGCGTAGATTTAATATGTTTAACATTGTTTTTCTCACAAAACTGTTTAAATTCAAATGATGTAAATTATGGACCGTTATCAGAGATTATAGTTCTTGGTAATCCAAAACGAGCAAATATATCTCTCAAAACCTTAATTGTTGACGTTGTATTTGTTGCAAACATAGGCACTAGCTCAAGCCATTTGGTAAATGCGTCAATAACAACTAACCAATATTTCCCAATAAATGGACCCGCATAATCAATTAGTACTAAGTGAAATAGATTCTAAAACATTTGTTTATTTAAAAACTGGGCCATATTCATATTTAGTAGAAATTGGAAATAAGTATTATCGTAAACAGTCCGACCAGATAAGAACAAGAACTTCTACAGATTACAATCAAGAGGATCAAAACAACAATGAAATAAAAACGATAAGATTCACGAGGGGGAGGGTTATTTTGTCATGAGATATTTTGCCTGAAGGATATTTTGTCGGGGGATATTTTGTATGGGGATATTTTGTAGGGACTATTTTGTCGGGGGCTGAAATGTCGCGGAATCTTCCTTTTTCCTTAAACTTATATCTGGTAAGAAAATAGGTATATAAGTAAAGTCCTATATAATCATACAAAATGAAATTCAGAATGTCTTGAGATTTTCAGGGTTTCCAATCACTCCTCTAATTTGGGCAAATCGAGATTGTTGGATAGGATTCAAAGGCTGGCAAAAGATCATTCAGCCAATAAGCTATAGATCTTTAATTCACCTGCTTATATCAACTGAGGAATCCAGGAATCCAGAATCACAATTAATTAATTATATTGTTCTTGTTTTTTAATTTAGACAATGGCTTTGAATCAATGAAAACGTTGTGATGATTTTTTGAATATTCTAAGCTGAGATTTTTTTTTTTTTTAATTTTCTGTCTTGTTTTGTTTGGATTAGCCTTTATAATCTGATTCGTATCTAAATAGGCCTACTAGCCTGTATGTTTTACGGTTGATTTTTTTTACAAATTCGAGCCCCTCATTTGTTTCTATTTTAAGTTATGCATAATTTAAATTCAAGTGGACTTCTACTATTAAGCAAATAAACGTTTTTAATTATTTTTTGAAGCCCACCAAAAAGCCTTCCTATTTAGGGCAACTATCCTAAATGATTCAATGTGAAAGGATCGCAGCATGGACGCCAAAAAATTCACAGAAAAAGATTAAGAAATAATTTTTAGTTTACCATACAGGGTATGGTCAAGTATTGTAATCGTGCATGAAAAAAGTGGTTTTTTTTCTTTCTTTTTTTCGAAATATCTAAATAACGGCTGAAACTATTTTGATTAAAAAAATTGAGCGAAGCTATGGCAAAAAACGCCTAATAAGTGAACATCGAAAAAATTATATTTTTCGGGATAATAACTGTTTTGTCACAATGTCTGTTAGTTAGTCTGGGCGTTACCAAATTTTTGTGGACGAGCTAGCTCAAAAACTAGTAGGAATATCGAAGCCAAATTTCACAAGAAATTTTGGTCCATTGAGATTAAGAGCTGATTAGATTTTGGTGCATATCGACCCAAAATTAAGGGGGTAGAGGTGGTAGGGGGGGGGGGGTAAAAATTAATCTAGGCCATTTGAGCAAACTCAACCAAATTTTGTATACATAATCAGTGAGAGCCCAGAAGTCTAGAAATGCAAAAACTAACTTCCCAAAATGGGGGGAGGAGGGGTGTATTGTCAAAAAATGAAAATCTAGGCTCTTGTACCAAACTCAACCAAATTTTCTATACATAATAATAAGTGGGCCCCCAGGAGTCTAAAAATGCAAAAACAAACCCCCTCCCCTAGATGATTATAAATAATTTTATTAAATATTAAATATAAGTGAGGGACCAGGGGGTGTATGGTAAATGTCGTGGATGGCCACATCAGAAGATCAGAACACGTCAGCTTATTTTATTAAGTCACTGTTTGAATAAAAACTTAAGGCGTCTAGGTTGCTGTCCAAATTTGTTCATCACCTTGCGAATGAATTATAAATATTATAAATTCTATTTTATTAGTTAACAAGCTGCAAGGCCCGCCTTCGGCGGCCCTCTTGCTAGCCGGGGGCCCGCCCCCCGCACCATGCCCAACTCCCGCCCCCACACCACCACCCCAACACTCCTCCGCACCCTAACCCACTAACACCCCACCCCCAAAACCCCTCCAGCACCCACGCCCCCGCACCCGTTCGAAACCCCCGCCCCCACACCACCACCCGCACCCCACCCACCCCGGACCCCGCACCCCATCCACCCCGGACCCTACCCCGTGCCCTCCAACCCTGCACACCACACCCCCGCCTAGCCTCCTGGACCCCACCCCCGCTATGCCCTCTGGACTCCACCCCGAACCACCCTCTGCACCCCCACCCTACTCCGCCTCACTCCTCACCCCACCCCCATTCCACCCCCGCACCCAGTTTTTCCATTTCTAGCCTTCTAGTGACCCACAGATTATGTATTTCTAGCTCTCTAGAGGCCCAGAGATTATGTATACAAAATTTGGTTGAGTTTGCTCCAAGGGCAAGAATTTACATTTTTTCACCCTCCCCCTTTTTGGGTGGTTTTTTGGGGAAATTTTTTTAAACAAAAGTTGTCATAAATCACATCCTCTACAACTTTGTTTATTATAAAATTTGCCGTAGGGTTAATAGTTTAGGAGTTATTTGATAATATTCATTCGTGCGCCCCCCCAAACCCCCTTCTGGGTTCAAAATATCAAAACGTTATATAGCTAAAACGTAAGTTAGAAGACATTTGATGTAAATATGAAATTTCATAATAATCCCTTCAGCCGTTTTTACGTGAATCGTGATCAACTTTTCGGAAACCACTGAAACAGACAGGCATACAGACAGAAATTTTGTTGAGGGCGTTTTCGTTCATAACTTTGCTTGAAACGTGTGTAACCAAAATTTGGCGTGATTTGGAGCAATGTACAGACAAAACCTTAATTTTATAGTATATAGATAGTTAGGTAGTGCTATAATGTGTAGATGCAGATGCGTACCCCTGAAAATAATTCTGCCAGCCCCCATGGGTTTGGATTATTTGAAAATTCACATTCGTTCTAGTTTGAAAGTTTGTCTGCTAGAAATAGCAAATCCTCTCGAAAACCATTTAGAGATAATTGAAATAATAATAAAAAATAAAGTAATAAATGATAGATACCTCCATAAAATTCAATATCGAAATTCCATTTTCATTCAATAAAAATTGTTTTCCAACCTGAATGTTAGATTCTAAAATTTGATTCATAAAAAGAAGATTCCTATGCAAAAACACTTGATCAAAAGAACCAACTTTGCCTAAAAAATAAAAAAAATAATATAAATTAATGTTCAGAAAATAAGAAAAATTAAAGGGAAAAAAGCGTTGTTGATTCAAGAAGAGAAATCATTGGGGTTGTCCTCTGCTTGATGAAAATATAGAAATATATATTAGGTGTACAAGTATGAAATGGGGATTTGAGAAACAGATGAGGTATCAATTCAGTGTGTAGCATAACGATTTGACATAGGTAGATGGCATTTTGTTGCGCCATCAACAAGTGTCAAACGCGCAAAGTGTTTGGATAGTATTGTTTTGCTATGTTCAATATGTCGAAATTTGTGCCAAATAAAGAGCATGCGCCGACAGCATTAATTTTTTTTGTTTTCATTCGAAGAGAACTGCTGCTGAATCATACCGAATGCTTGGAGAAGCTTATGGTGAACATGCTCTCCGTTGCAAGATACGTGTGAAAGATGGTTTCGGCGTTTCAAAAATGGTGATTTTGATGTTGCAGATAAGGAACCCGGAAAACCGCCAAAAAGATAAGAAGATTCAGAATTTCAAGCATTGTTAGACGAAAACGATTGAAACGGTTAATTCCAAACGCTACCAACAACAATTGATCGGTTTGAACAGTTGGCTGCTCAAAAAACAATCAGAATACCAAAAAATACAAAATTAGGTCAGTCTTCTCCATGACAATTTTCCATCATATACGGAAAAATCGGTTCGCGAGACGTTGGAAGGACTCAGCTGGGAAGTTCTACCCAATGCGGCTTACTCACCAGACTTTGCTCCTTCCGATTACAACTTGTTTGCATCGATGGGTCACGCATTTGCTGAGCAGCTCTTTGGTTCGTACGAAGATATGAAAAATGGCTCGATGAATGGTTCACAGCAAAAGGGAAAGTTTTTTACTGGCGTCCTATTCACAAATTTCTCGAAAGATGGGAAAAATATATTACAAGCGATGGATACTTTGAATCAACCACTTTTTATCATTCTTCCGAATTTAACATGTTTTTTTAGAAAAAAAACCCCATTTCATACTTGTACACCTGGTATTTGTTTATTCTTTCCACGGACTGACGTCCTTTTAACACTATAACGTATACATATATAAATCTAAGATACAAATATTAGGTTGATGCATAATTATGGAACGTTTGTATTGGCGCGTTTTTCTTTAGCCAAAAATAGCGTTTTGTTTATTTTTTTTATAAAAACAATCTTCTCTATTTATAGTTAATAAAAATGAGTGTTGAATAGTCGTCATATTATGCTCTACCACTACGAGAAAGGATGGAAGGCAGCAAAGTCATTTCGTGATCTCAACGAACTTTTTGGCGAAGGAACAATTACTGATAGTGCAGTACGGAATTGGTTTGCCCGTTTCAAATCAGGTGACACTAGTTTGGAGGATAAAGAAGGAAGAGGTAGGCTATCGGATTTTGATGATCAGGCACTTTGACAGCCGTGGAAGAGGATGAAAGCCTTACAACACGAATGCTGGCCGCAGACTTCAATGTCGACCAATCAACGATCGTTCGACGCCTCAAAAAGCTTGACAAGGTATGGAAATTTGCTGGATGGGTCCCCCACGAACTCTCCGACAACAACAAGCCTGAATTGAAAAGGCAACAATTGCTGAATAAAAATATTTTTAAAAAACGTTCCATAATTATGCATCAACCTAATATAATCCATCTAGTATTATGTGTTACCTGTTAGCTTGAGAAAAGAGACAAGAGAAGGCCTTGAGGCAAGTTGTCCTTTGAGAGGGTAGAGCTCTTTGGCGGGGACATAGGTCAGCGCTCCAATGTCCAGAACCCAGAGCATTGCAATCCCATTGGCTATTGCGAGTACTTGTCCTCTTAGAGTCGGATACAAATAAAGAGTGTGTCTATCCATTGTATTGCCCTGAAACATTAACATTCATTACAACAGACATTTCATATGTAATATGTTCGACTCTTAAATAAACAAATAAACATGACATATTTTGTACCTCATAAATAGAGACCGAATTCCTATGCAATTGCATATTTTGTTTGCCGCCACTTACGACCCAGGAGATCAATTATCTATCCCAATCATCCATCTAGGTTACTGTGGGTTAAATTTTATACTGCATATTTTTGCATATTTGAAGGATATTGCTTAAAATTGCATATTTCGCGCCAAATACAGAGGTTTTAAAAATAATTTTTCGGAGAAAGAATGAGAAAAAAAGATTAAATAAAACAAGAGGACACTAATTTAAATTCGAAGAAAACTGAAATAGGCCTCAACGACACGAAGTCTAGTGTTAAATCAATTTTAAGTGAACGTAGACATAATAACCTGAAGATAATTTAAGAAAATAGTATTAAACATAAATGTTTCACAATTAGAATAAAATTTTAATTATTTTTGATATAATTTGTTAATTATTTAATTATTTCTTTATTTTTTATTTTTTTTAATGGCCTTCGGGAACTATAGCCCATTTTTGCCATTGAAAGTACGTGTGTGTGTGTGGAAGTGTGTGTAAATTATTGTAGGGATCAGAATCAGATTATAGCAGGTCAAATATTTGCATTATTTAATTAGTTTACTAGCTGCAAGGTCCGCCTTCGGTGGGCCTCTTCCTAGCCAAGGAATAGCCCCTGGACCCCCCCGTCACTTGATCACTCCCTCTCCTCTATCTCCAACCACTCTCCATCCCACCGACCCTCTCTCCAACCTCGGAACTTCTCCCCCGCCTCTGATCACGCTCCAACCCAGAATACCTACTCCATGGACCCCCACTTTTCCCCTGGATCCCAACCCTCACCCGTGGACCCTACCTCCCAACCTCACAGGTATATATAGGTACAGATATAGGCACAAATCCCGCTTAGTAGCCCCCTGGACCCTCACACCAGGGGACATACAAACATAGGTACATACAGAGACAGGGACAAATGCGCTTTAGTACCCCCCTGGACTCCCTACCCAACCCCCTGGAGGGGGGACATAGGTAGGTAGTTACAGAGGCAGGCACAATGCCCTTTAGTAGTATGTGATTATTCGTACGTCAATAGCTGGATACTGCGAGGCTGCCTCGGGCGTATGCCGCAGAACCGTCTTGAGTGAACGCAGGAAACGACCCGAGGCGCCTTTGAGCACTCACGAAAACCGACAACCGATGGATCGGGCCGAGGCAGCCTCAGACGAGGCAACGGGCACTTTTGCATTGGGCGAGTACTGACCGACCAGGCATTTGCCTCAAGGGGCTGGCCTCGCGAAGAAAACCCTCAGTCAGTATCCGGATATTAAGAAAAAGCTTGTTAATATAAAAAAATAAAAGCATCTGTGAAATAACCCCCCCCCCCCCCCAGTATTTTTCGATCACATTTTGAAATTTATTTATTATGTTGATTTTATTCAAGTGCATCTAATATTTCTTTGAGTTGAAATATTTTCTAATATATTAAATAAAATGAGAATTTTGTCCAATGTTTTACTCAATAAAAGTACCTACATATTTGACACTTGGTGTCTCTATAGCTTACTTTATCATTTTATTCCATTCATAACACTCCTACAAATATATAGTCTTTTTGTCTTAAATTTTAATTTTTTATTAAATAAAAAAATTTATTTTACCATCTTTTGCTGCATATATTTGCATTTTTCAACTTATTCTGCATATTACTTCATTATTTCAGCATTTTAACGTGCACAGTTTGGCAGTTTTTACTGCATAAAAATCCGGTCTCTACTCATAAATAAACTATTAATTATTATAAAATTTTAATACCTATTATTATTTAATCAAAGGCTCTTATTAATTTAATGAAATAATAAAAAGTAAACGGTTATTTTTAGTTATGCATAATTAATAAAATTGCTTCAACTTATGGTCAGAATGTCTACTTCTTCAAGCAAGCAATATATACAGAGTGATTGAACCATTTGTGGCCCCCATTAATTTCGCCAAGGAAGCATGAATATTATTATATAATAATGGAGAATAAATTTGATGACATTTTCGTTGTCTGAAATAAACCGGAAAAATGTTCTATGGAGC
This sequence comes from Forficula auricularia, assembly GCA_024734495.1. Taxonomy (NCBI): domain Eukaryota; kingdom Metazoa; phylum Arthropoda; class Insecta; order Dermaptera; family Forficulidae; genus Forficula; species Forficula auricularia. Next base: position 199,091 of record JALMQS010000839.1, read on the forward strand.
TTAGCTTCAAAATTTTAAATGCGAATATAGGTCGAGTGTGGGTGGGTGGTATCCAAGGCTGTAGTCTTCAGCAGGGGATCAGAAGCCCGGGGTCCATGAACCTGGATGAATGAGCCCACAGAATAGCAAGTCAAGATTTTAATATATTAAAATATTTTTTATATTTGATTTGCATAATAATAAATAATAATAGGTTCCTTAGATAATATACTCTTTCAAACATTAGTTTTTAATTAAATTAGTGAACGAAGAAAAGATTTTTATATTATAGACAAAAGGATCAGCCGGGATTCGAACCCGGGATCTTCGCATGTGCGCTGCAATGCCTTTATAAGAGCCTTAGCTCTTAATTAATGTCTATATGAATTATATAAAAATCTTTTCTTCGTTTGCTAATTTAATTTAATTTATAATTGTCTTTCGACGCGGCCTCGTCGTGATTGCGCCCTGAGGTAAAGAAAAAATTATTTTCGACCTTTGGGTTTGTGATCGATTGGGAGGCGTTTGAATATAATTAGTTTTTAATTTTTTAGTAAATGATCCTCGCAATTCAAGTAACACTGCCCAACAATGAAAACGTCTCGGGCTCAAAAATACCTGATTCTTATGTATTTCCACCTGCTGAATTCAAAAATCATCATAAAAATTACTGATTAGCTCTTGTTTTGGAGATATTATCGGTCAAAACGACGAAAAAGGCCATTTTGACATATTTTCGAGTTCCATTAGATATTAAACAGCAATATTTTGTTGAAGTAATAGAAAACAGCTTCCTCTTTGATTTTCAAATTACGCCTTGTTTTTAACTCAATTAGAACTCGAGTTATAACTAAAAAACTAAAACTACGTGATTATAAAGGATAATAAACTTATATAAAAACATATGGTCTTACTTTTTAGTTATAACTCGAGTCCTAATTGATTAATAAAGTAAAGGGTGTGTAGTTTCACAGTGAATGAAATAAAACTCAAAGAGGTTTATACAAACTCAATATATTTCGGATTATTAGTCCATCATCAGGAGTTTACATGTTAAAACTGATTCATTCACTGTGAAACTACACACCCTTTACTTTATTAATTAATTTCATGTTTCACCTAAAACCTACACCACTTTCTATAAGTAAAAAAGTTCTAATTGAGTTACAAACAAGTGGTAAGAATTTGAAAATCAAAGAGGAAGCTGTTTTCTATTACGTCAACAAAAACATTTTTATTTCAAATATTGCTGTTTAATATCTAATGGGACTCGAAAATAGGTCAAAATGGCCTTTTTCGACGTTTATTATTATTATTATAACCACTACAAAAGCAAACTTTATACGGAATAGGTATAGGTACTTTTCCTTTATTTTGGAGCACAATGAATAGAAAAATCATGAAATCAACTTTAGGACAAGGAAAAAAAGAAGGAAAAAACCACTTTTTTCATGCGCGATTACAATACTTGACCATACCCTGTATGGTAAAGTAAAAAAATTTGTAGAGTTGTGTAAATGATTAAATAATTCTGGCTGTTAATTATACAAATCTAGAAATTATTTTATTATTTTGGAAAAAAAGGAGAAAATGAAATTGAACACCCGACAGGATTCGAGCCTGCAATCCCTCTTGTACAGCCCAAGAGTGTCTTTATCGACAACTCCTGTCGAGATAGCTGCTCTATAAGATCGAATGTCATTTCTACCCTTTAGCGCTATTTCTTTCTACTTTACTTTTGTTTTCAGATTAAAAACTAACAATTGAAATTTGAAAAAGTAAATTATCTACAAAGCTCGTTAGAATATCAAAATATAGGGGTGGTTCGTGTGGTCTGAATCACCCCATCCATGTATAATAATTAAAATAAATGAGAATGAATGAATTTTAAACAAATTTTCAATTTGTCCGTCCAAAACGAAAATATGTTCTAGCAAAGCCTCAACAAGCAAATACTTACAATGGATTTGAAACCGACAATGTCTCCCTCGGAGAGGGCCACTTGGCGGCTTTCCTCCTCCGATGGTGAATCGTCGTCGATCACTTCCTGAACCTGTCGGCCAATGTCGCGTAACAGAGCGTTGGCGTTTGCCTCGGTATACCCAAGCAGATATTTGAATCCGATTACAGTGATCGGCTCCACCTGCGTCGAATCGTCCCTGTAGTCGACGGCGACGTCTTCCCCCTTTTGGTTAGGGTCTTCTTCTAGAATAACTTTGGATGTTTCTTCTTCCACAATAGATTCGTTCAGATTTAGTTTGTCTTCAAAGAGAATCAGATCGAAAGCTTGGCATGCAAAGTGAATCCTTTCGACGTTGAAGCCCAAACTCTTTTCGAACAACTGCGCAGTCGCCTTGGCCGGCAGAATGGACAAATTCCCTTGGAACGTTTTGCCTGTGAAAAAAACGTTAATGAAATATTTATTTAAAGTTATAGAAATAGAAGAGGATAAGTGACTAGAAATTCGTTTACTTGAAATAACTCAAAAAATAATATACGATGGGGAGAAAATAAAAAAAATAAAAGGGGGAGAAAGGGGGCGGGGGCGGAGAACAAGACATTTGGAAGATTAGAATCAGAGAGCAAGAGATAATAAGGGTGGAGGGATTTCTTGCCTGGGTCTACTACGACAAACACAAGACACATATTAAAATAATTTAATGATTTTTACTTTACCATACATTGAGGGTATGGTCAAGTATTGTAATCGTGCATGAAAAAAGTGTTTTTTTTCCTTCTTTTTTTCGAAATATCTCAAAAACGGCTGAAAGTATTTTGATTAAAAAAATTGAGCGAAACCATGGCATTTCGCTCTACAAAAAAGGCCTAATAATTAAACATCGAAAAAATTATATTTTTCGAGATAATAATTGTTTTGTCAAAATATCTGTTCGTTAGTCTGTCTGGTTGTCTGGATGTCTGTGCGTTACCAAATTTTTGTGTACGAGCTAGCCCAAAAACTAGTGTGAATATCGAAACCAAATTTCACACGTAGTTTTGGTCCATTGAGATTAAGAGATGATTAGATTTTGGCGCATATTGACTCAAAATTAAAGAGGGGTGGAGGGGGGTAAAAATTAAAAATCTAGGCTATTTGATCAAACTCAACCAAATTTTGTATACATAATCAGTGGGACCCCAGAAATCTAAAAATGCAAAAACTAGCCCCCCACCCCTACATAATTATAAATAATTTTATTAAATATAAGTGAGGGGCCAGGTTGTGTGGTAAAGTCAAGTGGATGGCCACATCAGAATACGTCAGCTTTTTTTTTATTTTAACATATTTTTAGAAAAAATTCATAAATTGGTGTTGTTAGAGTTCACGTTGAAAATTTTTCTTATATGGCTTGTTATTGGGAATTTGGACTTGAAATAATTTGGAAGGTAAATTTTTAAAATGTTGCTACGTTTGGCAGTATATTTTTCTGCTTCCTCAGGCAATTTTTAAGCTTAACCTCCTCCTAATAAGTAATATTATGGTATAGGTATAGTTGTTAGTTCATTTAAGTGCAAGTTTCCAATAACCAGTCACATAAGATAATAAATTTTCATTCTGAAATTAATTTTTATTATTCTTGAGTTTCATTTCAGATAATTATTTATAAAATATTTATGAATTTAAAATTATTAAATTAAAATAAAGTAAAAATAATAAATATATATAATGAGTGAGTTTTTTTCTTGAGACAATTATAACTCAAAAACAGTGCATTATATGAAAAAAGTTTCAAATAAAATATTATTTATATCAAGGGGAAACTAAACTAAGCTATTGTTTGTCGAACAAGCTTTCAAGGGTATTTTAGTATTTCGAGATAAACTTCTCTTTTTTAATGGAACCCTATATTTTCTTTACAGTGCCTAAATTTACAAAAAAAGCTGAACAACTTTCATTAGAACTATTTTTTATACGACATCAAATAAACAAAATATTAAATCAATTAGATCTAAAAAAATCCAAATAATAATTATTCTTAACAATTATTCAACTTAATTATCAAATATTTAATTATTAAATAAATAATTTAATAATAATTAATAATTTAATATTTTTCCAACTATGTTCTGTGACATTCCAGAGTGTATCGCAAGTCTTCTGGATGAATTCCAGTTCCAATTTCCTTATTTATTTTAACAGATTTACAACACGATAAAATGAAGCTTGTGAGGGTGTATTCATATTAGGAATACGCTCGGCATCCATTTCAATGGGAGCTTCATAACACTTCTTCCACATTCACCATAAATTAAGACCATTTCAATTCTGCCTTCAACAACAAAAAATACTAGATTTTTATTAAGGCAATACAATATAACTAGTATCTACTGGATTGACACGAGAAAGAAACATTTTTAAACTCAAGAATTTTAAATAGTTCTATTAAGTAGAAAATAATCTCTTAAATCTGAGTATAACGAAGTTTTAATATCATTATAAACACTTATTTTCATTGTTGTGACTTTTCAATTTAGTAAAAATTTATTTAATAATTAATTATTTAATCATTATTATTTGATAATTAAGTTCAATAATTGTTAAAAATAATTATTAAGATTTTTTTGGAGATCTAATTGATTTTATTGATTTATTTATTTCAACGGCATGTGCCTTTAAAAACATTACAAAAAGTAATACAAAGATACACTACTTAGTAAAAAGTAGAGAAAAAACAATAAAGTTTTTTTTTTTTTTTGGCTTTTCGGCCTTTCTAGCCATAAGCCATTTACGATACTATTTATTATTTTTAAATTTGTCCCTACCCCGGGGGTCAGATTTTAGCCGGATGCCTCGAGTCGGATTCGAACCCGGGTCCACTTGGTTAGCAGGAAGACACGCTAGCGCCTAGCCTATTTGACCCCCCAACAATAAAGTTAAATACATATAGATACAAATAATAAACAATAATACAGAGTAAATCAGATATAATAATTATGATAGTGAGTATTTAAATATATGAAAGTGTGTTTATTTTTATAATTCTAGACATTCTGTTGGTATCTATAGTAAAATTCAAAACGCATGTTTTTTGGGAAAGGGCGTTATAAGCGATGCTTAATCTATAAATAGGGTTGGTTTCGGAATGACGTGTAAATGGAACTGGTGGGTAGAATGGTTGATTCTGTCGTAGTGGGTACGAAGGATTGTTCAGTGGAAAAATAATTCTAAGCTCAGGACAACGAATGGTATCAGACATAATTTTAAAATTGAACAAGTTGTCGGAAGCAATCATTGACGAAAGAATAGTTGACATGTCGAAAGTTTCAGCGATTTTCGAGTAGTCATGATCGTATCTAGACATAGGGCTACCAGAGAGAGATGCTAGATGTCTCAAAACTTTATGCTGAATTCTTTCAAGTCTAGCTATGTTGGTTTTTTGATTTGGTCTCCAGATTGTTGAAGCATACATTACGACAGATTTAATCAAACTTATGTGTAAGTATCTGATACAATTGGGGATCCTAAAAGCTTTAGTGTTGCGAAATATGAACCCCCAAGTTCGGTTAGCTTTACTAACCACATGATTAATATGTTCATTAAACGTGAGCTTTGAGTCAAAGGTGACACCAAGGTCTTTGATGGAAGTTACTCTAATGCAATAAGAAGTATCGTCCAGATAGTAATTCTATGAGATAAAATATTCCTTTTTTGAGAATGAAATGGTGAAGCATTTTTAATAATTTTTAAGGATTTAGGTGTCGGTTCTAGGTGAAACATTATAAATAACTTATGAGGAGAATTTTCTAGGTTAAGTTTCACAAAAAGGAAATATATTAAAACAAATGCATGTTTTTTTTTGAGTTTGATTAGCTCGATATATATTTCGGGTTACTAGCCCATCTTCAGGAGTTCAAATAAAAACAGTTTTTATTTGAACTCCTGAAGATGGGCTAGTAACCCGAAATATATATCGAGCTAATCAAACTCAAAAAAAACATGCATTTGTTTTAATATATTTCCTTTTTGTGAAACTTAACCTAGAAAATTCTCCTCATAAGTTATGGTGAAGCATTTGTCAAAATTTAGAAAAAATAAGTTTGCTTTGCACCAGATAGTTAAGTTTTTTAGGTCGGATTGTAGCTTTTTGCAGTCTGAAACTTTAGAAATGTCAAAAAACAATTTGATATCGTCTGCGAATAGCAATATATTGCAATGTTGAATTACAGTGACCAGGTCATTAATAAATAAGAGAAACAATGATTTACTTAATATTTTGTTTAATTGATGTCGTATAAAAAAATAGTTCTAATAAAAGTTGTTCAGTTTTTTAAGTAGAATAATTAGACGTAAAGAAAAATATAGAGTTCTATTTAAAAAACAGAACTTTGCCTTAAAATACCCTTGAAAGCTTGTTCTAGGTCGACAAACAATAGTGTAGTTTAGTTTCCCTCGATATAAGCAAACTTTTATTTGAAACTTTTTTTCATATATGTTAATAGACTGTTTTTGGGTTATAAGACTGTCTCAAGATAAAAAACTCACCCTGTATATATATTCTAGCACAGAGGTCGGGGAACTTTTTTAGCTATTACCCCAAAATATTTTTTCATAGGTCGCTATTGCCCCTACATGAAAAGCAAAAAAAAGCAAGGTAAATGTATCTTATCTTATTATATTAAACGAGCAATTCTTGTATATATATATATTTAGAATCGGTTTGTCGAAAATGGGCTCTAACAATTTGGATAAAATTCACGGGTTAGGCGGGTTTTTGTGTTGACATTTCGATCTATCACGGTCTCATCTTCGGGTAAGTTGTTTTTGATGGGTTTTTTTGTTAATTGAAATAATTATTCACAGGTGGTTGTTGGAATAAAAATTTATAATTACATTTCTTTCAATTTATTTTTTATAAAATTAATTGGTTTTTTTATTTTAAATTGCACTAATAGACCATTACAAATGTTATTATATATTAGAATTTGCCAATTTAATTAAATAAAGGTATCGTACCTCCCTCTTCAGGATTTAAAAGGGTCAAAATAAAGGAAGGGGTGTAAATTAGTCATGTCGGAAAATAAATATTTTAATCGTTCATATCTCGTCTTCGGAAAGTCGCAGAGCCTTGAAATTTGAAACTTAAGCTATTTAGAAGCAAAAAGTTACCGAGCATCGCTCGGTGCTCCAGGCACTTATTTATTATTTATTGAATTAATTCGAATTTACATGAAAACTCTCTGTAAGTAAATAAAAATTGTAAACATTAACATAATTCAAACGCTTTTACGTTTTAGAAAAATGATGCTGTTTCATTTTCGCTAAAATAACTTCAAAATTTGGACTTTTTGACATGAGCGCAATTTGAATACAATCCTCGGCATTCAGCCGATTTCTTGCCCGGTTTAACTGACTGCTTTTTAAAAAGATAAAAATACACCAACACTCATCATGATAAAAAATGCATAACTTTTATTAATGTTTTTATATTTTTTTTAACTTTTATTAATTTTAAGATTTTGAATTCCTGGAAAAACTATCAAACTAACAATACTATAATAGTTTATAAAATTAAAAAATTAAAAAATGTCTTTTTTACCCCCGATAGTTTCATTTTTACCCCATTTGAGGTAATTTACCCCGGTTCCCCGACCGCTGTTCTAGCATGATTTCAAAGTTAGTGAATGATATAATTTTGTTGAAACTTCTATTACGGAACTATCCTCGATATCTCTTTATCAAATAAGTTGCTGTTTCATATCTAAGGCGTCTCAAGAATAATAGACCAAAGTATCCATTAATGGGGGTTTAGTCTAAAAACATTTCAAAATCCTGACCCCTGCTAATAAATTCAAAACATTTTGAGAATATGCGAGTTAAAATGAAATAAATAAATAAATGGTTTTGCCTGTGATCCGTTTGGAAATGAGATTGCGTGAATGGACGGCGTTGAGCATGAGCCGGTAGGCGACTCTCGACAGGTTCACGAGCAAATTGGTTTTCTCGACGAATAGGATTTGCGAGGTCTGCAGCGGCAGCTTGTTCGGGGGCGTGAGCAGCTCGATGAGCGGGCAGAGCAGGTGCAGGTCCTGCTGGGGCGGCAGGCAGTGCAGGTGCACCTGCACCTCCTTCATGTGCGGGTTCGCCAGCGTGTTGCAGTAGCGGGCCAGCAGCAGCGACAGGTAGTAGACGAGGTAAGAGGAGACAAGCAGGGTGTACAGATGGCCGTCCATGACCCGCTCGCCCAGCCTCACGATCATCGCCCGCCGCTCCGACAAGTGGTCGCCCATGCAGATTTCATAAATTGTGTTGCTCAGCTCCGAAAAGTCAACCTCGTTTGTCGCTTGGGCCTGAACAAAATGCAACATAAACGAATCCTTGATACATATAGTCCTCAGGTCATGCTGGAAGCGCTGGACAAAGTTGACGTATTGGTTTTCGAAGGAGACGCTGGAGCGGGGCTTGAGCTCCGGGTGGCCGTGCTTCTCGCAGAATGACGTCAGGATCTCGTTCACGGCCTCCTGGCTACTGCCGCTCTCGTCCAGCGAGAAGAGCTGCCCAATGACGTCACTCTCGAGGAGGGCCTCGTAGAAGCGGGCCAGCTCCGGATGGCGGCCGAGAAGCAACAGGTGCTTCCCCATCACGAGGGATTCCCGCTTGCAGCGGCATTCACGGGACAGCCGCGACGACAGCTCCTCCTCCAAAGACGCGGGCTTAGATAGGAAATAATCTTCCTTGGACATCTTTACTCTATGCTAGTAGGCCTCTCAATTGGGAAATAAATTGCGTAAAAGCCAAACAGAAAATGGAGATTCAAAAGCATAAATAAATAAATAAAAATATAGGGGGGGGGAGGGGAACATCCCTCCTGATTGGCTGGCTCCTATTACGTAGTTCAAAATGCCCTCCTTTCTTTCTTTCTTTTTATTTTACAAATTAACAACAAAGTTATTCATATTACATTTTCATTACAAATTATCTAAAATAATTATTTATCTCTATTTCAACAAAATTTGATAAAAAAATAAAATATTGAAAAAATATTATTGATTGTTTATATACTTAAATATAAATAAATACAAATCTTTTATCTTGAAACGTTTCAAAAATTTATCACTTTATCAATGGAATTTTAGGAAATTTGAAAAAAAAATATAGTTACTGTGATGGAAAATAAAAAGATTTCAATTCAGTGTGAACTTCGGGGGATTCTACGGTAACTGGGGCGTCTTGATCTGACGACGGATTCTTATAGTAATGACCAAAATAAGACGAAAATGAAGAATACCATTTTTTGAGATTTCGCTTAGTTTTCGAGATATCCAGTTTAAAAAATACTGTTTTTTGTATTTATTTTATTTTATTTTTCATTTGTTTTTTTATTGAAACCTTGGAAACCATAGTATCACGGGGGTACCGTGTGGCACCGCTATCTGATGACGGATTCTTTTAAAACTGACAAAATAAGTAGGAAAGTAAAAATAAAATTTTAAACTACAAATTTGAACTGAAATTGAGTTTATGGACTGTGATGTCTCAAAATGTCCCAAGTGAGCGCCAATGGGCGTTGACAATTTTCACTTTTGGAACTTTTCATAGGTTCGGTTCTATTCATTATCTCGGTCTATTTATATATAAAAATGGGTTCCCAATTAGACTTTGAAAGGTTCGGTTAAGATATATTCAGTTCGGCTCGGTTCGGTTCGTATATCTTCATTTCGGGCTGGCATTTAGGCTATTAGGTTGTCGTTAGAATGAAGATATACGAGCCGAACCGAGCCGAACCGAATATATCTTAACCGAACCGGCAGCGACTTTTACATATTCGAATTTTTTGGGCATTTACTAATTATTTTTTAATTAATATTTATTTTCTAAAAGAATCTGTCGTCAGAGCGGCGCCACACGGGACCCGTGATACTACGGTTTCCAAGGTTTCAATAAAAAAACAAATGAAAAATAAAATAAAATAAATACAAAAAACACTATTTTTTAAAATGAATATCTTGAAAACTAAGCGAAATCTCAAAAAATGGTATTCTTCATTTTCGTCTTATTTTGTTGAGTACTTACTATAAGAATCCATAGTCAGTTACCGTAGATTGAAGGAGACAATACAAGAGTGTGTCTTCTGCTGGAATTATAAATTTTATTTATTTATAACGAGACTATAGTAATTTATAATTCCAGCAGAAGACACATTCTTTTATTGTCTGTTGCGTCAAGTTACCGTAGAATTGCCGAACTTCGTGGGTTTTCAAAAACATATTGACTTGCCTATATGGTACTTCGGCCGAAACAAAATACTAATATATTATGTAGAGATATGACTTAGTTTTATTATTTATTCATTAAAGCTGGGCTTCTATCAATATGACTTAAAATAATGAACGCAATTATTATTTATTTATTTCAGAATTGATAAAGTAAACTTATGAACTTTTAAATCAAGTTTAGGATCAGGACCGAGCCAACCAGAGGTGTAGCCAAGGGGGGGGGGGTCAGAACCATAAAATGTTTAATCAAGAACTATGTTCTTTTTTAATTTCTTGAACTACCTTTTTTTTTAGTCCAGTTAAATTGTTCTCCGGGAAAATTTTGGGATAGTTTGAATTTCTTAATCCTATGTGTTTTTTGGTGTCCTGCATCCAAATCTGAGGTTTGCTAACAAAATTTCGAGACGGGACATTGTCAAAAATGAAAAAAAAAGATTAAAAAAAAATCTCATTTTTTAGTAGTTTTTTGCTTATAACTCGAAAACTATCAACTTTTCGTAAATCACCTTCCTTTTCAAAATGAAAGTTCATAAAATTTGTCCCAAATTTCATCATTTGAGTTTTTTTCTACGACCAATTGTCCTGGCTCAAGCGCTAGTTGAAAATTGGGGTATTTTTTCTGTGTTCTCAAAGCCCAAAAACTCGCACTTTTTTGATTTTTTACCATTTTGACCATGAAGGAGAACGTTTTCGAGAAAGACTACTCTATACATTTTTAAACTAGATTAAATTTGATACAATTGAACAAAGTTTCATCTTAATTGGATAATGGTGTAACCCTTGCCGTAATGAGGTTGAAGATTTGAAAAACTGCAATTCTTGCAAAAAATCGCAGTTTTTCCTTGATTAAATGAAAACCACTCATCCTAGAAACTTGATTCCTATCTCATTCTCTAGGAAATTTTGTTAAATTGAAAGTTTACTTGGACCACTTTTTGATAAAACTCTTAGATCTGGGGGCACGGGGGCCAGTGTGCACTGCCAGACTACCCTTTACAGGAAACAACTCAGGCCATTTTGACGCCTCTCTAACTTCGTAATGGAAACCTCTACATGGCTGGAAATTTTTCCACAATACTGGTCCATAAGCTTAACTAAATTACAAAATTTCATATTTATACTGCTTATACCATCCAAGTTACAAAAAACCAAAGATAGGCTTTTTCGTCACTCACTCACTCACTCATCAAAATTCTAGACTATTTCCGCTGATCCAAGAATGCTGAAATTTGGCATGCTGGTAGAGTTTGGGGTACAATTAATGGGAAAAATCCAAAAATCGAAACTTTCCCTTCTTCAGGACCTAAAATGAAGGGGTGAATGTTATAGGCTAAATTAACATATTGTGAAAACACAATGAACCTAGAATGCTGAAAATTGGCATACTGGTAAAGATTGGCACATTAATTAAAGAGGAAGTTGAAACACCCAAACTTTTACTTCTTCGGGGCCCGAAATGAAGGGGTGGAATTTACAGACTAAATTAGCATACAGTGAAAATATAATGATTCTAGAATGCTAAAATTTGCATATTGGTAGAATTTGGTAGGTACATTAATAAAGAATGAAATCGCAAAACCGAAACATTTCCTTCTTCAGGACATAAAATGAAGTGGGTGAATTTTTTCTACGACAAATTTTCATTATTTTCGGGATGGTGGTAGATTTTGGGGCGTTAATAAAAGGTAATCGAAGACCGAAACGTTCCCTTCTTCGGAACATAAAATGAAGTGGTGATATTCGTGCGATAAATTTTCATTATTTTCAGGATGGTGGTAGATTTTGGGGCGTTAATAATGAGTGAAATCGAAAAACCGAAACTTTCCCTTCTTCAAGACATAAAATGAAGGGGGTGTATTTTTTGTACGATAAATTTTCATTATTTTCGGGATGTTGAAGATTTTGGGGCGTTAATAAAAGGTAATCGTAGACCGGAGGGAATCGGATTAGCCGAGAGCTTAAAGACACTAGCCTTCTAAGCAGGAGTCCCGGGTTCGAGTCCGAGTCCCTGCATTGATATTTGACCGGCTATAATCTGATTCCTAGTCACCAATCCGTCTGGCAAGCGTGGTGACTTAATGTCACCCCTTCCATTTGATGGAAGAGGCCTATATTCAGCAGTGGATTGTCGCTATCGACAGGCTGATGATAAATCGTAGACCGAAACTTTCCCTTCTTCAGAAGATAAAATGAAGGGGGTGAAATTTATAGGCTAAATTAACATACAGGGTGATTCACGGTCGGTGGCACGTTAGACGTTTATGGAAAACGGAACGCAGGATTTTTCTGAAAATTTAGCACCTTACATTTTCTTACCTGTTCTATCGATCTAAACTATTTTCAGTATTGCGACGTTTCGGCTTCCATCGAAAAGTAATGGCAACTTTATTTTTTTAAATGGAACACTCCGTATATTAACACGTTTTTAGAACCGCCCTTTTATTAAAATACTCCATATTATACAGGGCGTGCTAAGATTACTATTATTTTCGGTATTCATAAAAGGAGTCAAAAGTTCATTTTTTCAAATGAGACCCCCTGTATATTATTTAATAAATTGAAAGACGAAGAAAAATGCTTTAAGACGATATATCATGTCCCTATACCTAAAATATCAAGTTTACTTAATAAAGCCGCTTTTTCGTAAAAAATGACTTTTTAATGAATTTAATTTTAACTAACCATGGCAATATCAAGCTTATGACAGTTTGTTGACTATTTATAAGTAACTTATAAACAGTTTATTGACGATGATCAAAAAATCTCCCAAAATGATCGCAAATATTGATTATTCAAACGAAGTTCTTATGAAATTATTTATTTTGTACTATAATATAAAAATAAGCATGTCAATTTGAATCATTTGATATTTAATGCATAAAAAATAAAGATTTTATTCGTACTTTGAATGCAGAATAAGCGCGAAGCATCTAGAGAATGAGGGGAAGCAAAAACTAAAATTGATTAAGGCGAAAAAACAGACATTTTTTCTGTATTTTAACAAATATCTTTGTTTTTCGCAAAACAAGGTTATATAACAAATGAACTAGATTATTAAAAATCTCTATGAATTATGTCCATTGCATAACTTTTAAGGAGTTAGGTGTTGGTTCTAGGTGAAACATTTTAATATAATAATAAAACTTGAGCAAGATGCGAGGTAGGTTTCAAAAAACGAAATAAAACAAAATTGAGTTTTGAATTCGATATATTTCGGGGGTGAGCCCATCATCATCAGGAGTCAAAGTAAACTGATTATACAATGGAAAAATAATTTTAAAAATAACAATTTTTTTAATATTTTTTGAAATGTATGTGGTGAGGGGAAAGTAGTCAGTTTAATTTGACTTCTAATGATGGGCTCACCCCCGAAATATATCGAATTCAAAACTCAATTTTGTTTTATTTCTTTTTTGTGAAACCTACCTCGCATCCTGCTCAAGTTTTATTATTATATGTCCATTGCATTTTATCCATAAAATCTGTATGTATTTTTACTTACAGCGTCAAAATTGGTAGAAATTCAATCACTTAAGATGGCCATGGGGTCTATTCTATAATGAGAAGATATAAAAACCTTTAAAAGTAATCCATTAAGGTCATAATTGATTGCTAGGCTATCTAGATTTTATGAAATATACGCATAGTATATAATTCATAGAGGATTCCATAATCTTGCATTTATTACATGAAAAACGCACTCGTCGACATATACGTGGAAATACAGAAAAAAAGGCAAAAAGTCTTCTTGACACTTTTAGGCTACGGCGACACCTGAGGCGACTAGCTAGGAGACTCGCTTGGTGAGTCAACTAGTTACTTGGTGAAGCCTAGGTACAAGTGGCCACATAGCCCTCGTGTGTCGTTCGATACGATACTATGTTAAATTTTCACATACTAAGATATTGGTAATTAAGTGTAATGTAATCTTTCTAAAACGATAAGACTTTGAGAGTATTTGCAGGCGATTTCAATTGTCAAGCGTAACGAGTAATTATTTCATATCTACTTAAGGACGTTCCCTAATATAGCTCAGAAGCTCTCACACGCGCAGAAAGACAAAAATATTTTCACTGCGTCGTTTCTTGGATCTGGCAACATTGCATTCTTAGCGACGCTAAAAGACAAAGAATTAAAAAAAAAAACACTTCATGAAACAGCTCAATGCGAAATTCCAAATGAGAACAGTATAAATTGAAAGTTTTTGCCGAGAGTAGCAGAATTTTTATATATTGAAGGAGACAATAAAAGAGTGTGTCTTCTGCTGGAATTATAAATTTTATTTATTTATAACGAGACTATAGTTTCGAGGGCTTTGCCCTCTTCATCAGTCTATTACAATGTATTCACAGGAATTAATTTATGAATGAAAGCAAAGCCCTCGAAACTATAGTCTCGTTATAAATAAATAAAATTTATAATTCCAGCAGAAGACACACTCTTTTATTGTCTCCTTCGAGAACAGTATAGTTTAGGTTGAGAGAATTAGCTAAAAATCTAAAATGCACCAGCTGCAGAAGTTTTTTAGATATGGAAAAATTGAGTGATTTTAGTGCGACGTTGCCAACTCACTTGTCATGCCATGAGAGAAAAAATGAAAACCATCAAAAGTACTTAACTTTTAACATTTTTCAGAAAAAAAGAATACCGCTTGATACAATTATTTTAACAGAAAAATATTTGTTATATCTTCAGTTAATGTTTCTCAGTTTTTCCAAATAATTTCAAGAAAATTACTATAGTTATTTAATGAAACAGTCAATTTAACATCAATCGGGATAGGGTTCGCGTGTTAAATATGCAAATTTCAATGGTCAATATTTACAAATTTAGTGGCGCAAGGACTATTGAAAAAAATTTCTACGTATAAAGGACACTTATAAATATAAATATGTGTATTCAAAATTTTATAAAGAAAATCGATTATATATATCGGTTATATATTATTATAAAGCATGGATATTAATGAAAAAGTAAGTTAAGAAGTACCATTAAGCCAAATATCAATTTTCTAATTCAAACCAATGCTTAAATTTTTTTTTGAAATTCGTAAAAAGTTTAAATTTATTCTTTGATTTTAATATCCATCTAAATAATAATTTATGTTTTCTTTAGCGTCTCATTAATTAGATTAAATAATAATTATTAATACTTGTTGAAATATCAAACAATAATTATTAATTCTATTTAATTCTAATTCCTCTAATATAAAAAGAAAAGTGAATGTATCGAAAAATGAATAAAGGATTGTTCTGGAGAAGAGTGAAGGGTTAAACAATTAGTAGTAATGAGTGAAAATCGAATGGTCTGGTTTAAAATTGGTTAAATAATTAAAAGTGATAAATGAAAATAATATGACGTAGTATTATAAACCGATTAAGATTATCTCGGAAGATAAGCTAAGAATAGCTTGCCCTAATTGCTCTCAAGGCGTATATAAAACGGGAAGTGATAGGGACAGAGGGGTATGTGGGAGAGGGGGGAGATAGGGCCAGAGGTATGTGTGAGGAGGGGAGATAGGGACAAGGGTATATAAGGGGACGAGTGATAAGGAAATTGACAGTGTGTCTCATGCATTGATCAGTGAAACATCAAGTGGGAATATTACAATATGGCCTCTACAAATTCATCAGGCCACTGAGTTGACTCCACCCCCTCACTAATAAACAACCTTTCACTTCTAAACAAGCCTTCATCCCTTATATCAATTATATGTATAGAATATTAAATATAATTTTATTTCTTTGTATTTATTATAGTTTTAGGTAAGTACAAATCGTGTGTGTGTGTGTGTGTGTTAAAGTGTGTTGGTAGTGAATGTGAATATATTTTGAATTCAATTAATTCCTAAGATCTATTTAATTTAAAATTTAATAGAATTCAGCTACCTTATTTCTTTTTTACGAATCTATACGCAATAATTTAATTTTTCATTAATTATGAAAATTAATTTAGAGATTCATATATAATTTCATTCGAAGATAAAACATTGCATTTTTGAAATTAATTTAAGATCATGAATAAAATATTAATATCTGGGTAACGGGTAAGAGTGTACTTCTTTGTTCTTTCAGATAAAAAAGTACATACGTACTTTAGGGCCTAGCATACCTGCCCACGTGAGCTCATGATTCTTTTATCAAGAGAATCATGTCCTATCCCTAATCCTAACCTACTACGATCCCTATTTTCCAAAATCCTTATTTCTCGGAAATCGAAGTGTTTCGAGAGTATATTTTTACTTGTGCGCGAGTGAAATAGTGTGTTCCTATGAGGTAAGAGTCTTCCAGGTCGAGGCTCGAGACGTTGGCTGTTAAGGTAACATATCTTTATCTATTCTTAAAATTAAATAAATAAGAAATACTCCCTATTTATTCAAGAACTTTTTCTCGAGTTTAAAAAAATATAAAGTTGAGTTAAAATGAATAAATATTACATTAAATATAAGTTTATTACGAAAATTTCTTTAAATTTACTTCAACATATTATTTTACTTATAGTATTTTTTTCTTTTTTCAGGTAGGTGCTCGCCTTACTTATACTAACAGGCAAGATTAAGTATTTGATTTTCTTATTTTATTGAAAATCAAATTCTTTATCTCTGAGTAACGTGTAGGTGTGTACTTTTTTGTTCTTTTTGATAAAAAAGTACATACCTACTTCAGGGCCTAGCATTCCTGCCCACGTGAGCTCATGATTCTTTCATCAAGAGAATCATGTCCTATCCCTAATCCTAAGCTACATCGATCCCTTTTTTTCCAAATCCTTATTCCTCGGAAATCGAAGTGTATCGCGAGTATATTTTTACAAGTGAGCGAGTGAAATAGTGTTCCTGAGGCCAGAGTCTTCCAGGTCGAGGCTTGAGACGTTGGCTATTAAGGTATCATATCTTTATCTATTCTTAAAATTAAATAAATAAGAAATACTCTAAATTTATACAAGTACGTTTAGAAAGTTAAAAAAAAATATAAAGTTCAATTAAAATAAATAAATATTACATTAAAAATAATTTTATTTCGAAAATTTCTATAAATTTACTTCAATATATTATTTTACTAATAGTATTTTTTTTCTTTTTTCAGGTAGGTGCTCGCCTTACTTATACTAACAGGCAAGATTAACTATTTGATTTTCTTATTTTATTGAAAATCAAATTCTTTATCTTTGGGTAACCTGTAGGTGTGTACTTTTTGTTCTTTTAGATAAAAAAGTATATACCTACTTCAGGGCCTAGCATCCCTGCCCACGTCAGCTCATGATTCTTTTATCAAAAGAATCATGTCCTATCCCTAATCCTAACCTACTTCGATCCCTATTTTTCCAAATCCTTATTCCTCGGAAATCGAAGTGTATCGCGAGTATATTTTTACTTGTGCGCGAGTGAAATAGTGTGTTCCTATGAGGTAAGAGTCTTCCAGGTCGAGGCTCGAGACGTTGGCTATTAAGGTAACATAGCTTTATCTATTCTTGAAATTAAATAAATAAGAAATACTCCCTATTTATTCAAGTACTTTTTCTCGAGTTTAAAAAAATATAAAGTTGAATTAAAATGAATAAATATTACATTAAATATAATTTTATTTCGAAATTTTTTTTAAATTTACTTCAACATATTATTTTACTCATAGTATTTTTTTTCTTTTTTCAGGTAGGTGCTCGCCTTACTGATACTAACAGACAAGATTAAGTATTTGATTTTCTTATTTTATTGAAAATCAAATTCTTTATCTCTGAGTAACGTGTAGGTGTGTACTTTTTTGTTCTTTTTGATAAAAAAGTACATACCTACTTCAGGGCCTAGCATTCCTGCCCACGTGAGCTCATGATTCTTTCATCAAGAGAATCATGTCCTATCCCTAATCCTAACCTACATCGATCCCTTTTTTTCCAAATCCTTATTCCTCGGAAATCGAAGTGTATCGCGAGTATATTTTTACAAGTGAGCGAGTGAAATAGTGTTCCTGAGGCCAGAGTCTTCCAGGTCGAGGCTTGAGACGTTGGCTATTAAGGTATCATATCTTTATCTATTCTTAAAATTAAATAAATAAGAAATACTCTAAATTTATTCAAGTACTTTTTTCGAGTTTAAAAAAAATATAAAGGTCAATTAAAATAGATAAATATTACATTAAATATAATTTTATTTCGAAAATTTCTATAAATTTACTTCAATATATTATTTTAATAATAGTATTTTTTTTCTTTTTTCAGGTAGGTGCTCGCCTTACTTATACTAACAGGCAAGATTAAGTATTTGATTTTCTTATTTTATGGAAAATCAAATTCTTTATTTTTGGGTAACGGGTAGGTGTGTACTTTTTTGTTCTTTTAGATAAAAAAGTATATACCTACTTCAGGGCCTAGCATCCCTGCCCACATCAGCTCATGATTCTTTTATCAAAAGAATCATGACCTATCCCTAATCCTAACCTACTTCGATCCCTATTTTTCCAAATCCTTATTCCTCGGAAATCGAAGTTTATCGCGAGTATATTTTTACTTGTGCGCGAGTGAAATAGTGTGTTCCTATGAGGCCAGAGTCTTCCAGGTCGAGGCGAGAGACGTTGGCTATTAAGGTAACATAGCTTTATCTATTCTTGAAATTAAATAAATAAGAAATACTCTACATTTATTCAAGTACGTTTTTAAAGTTTAAAAAAAAATATAAAGTTCAATTAAAATAGATAAATATTACATTAAATATAATTTTATTTCGAAAATTTCTATAAATTTACTTCAATATATTATTTTAATAATAGTATTTTTTTTCTTTTTTCAGGTAGGTGCTCGCCTTACTTATACTAACAGGCAAGATTAAGTATTTGATTTTCTTATTTTATGGAAAATCAAATTCTTTATCTTTGGGTAACGGGTAGGTGTGTACTTTTTTGTTCTTTTAGATAAAATCGTACATACCTACTTCAGGGCCTAGCATCCCTGCCCACGTGAGCTCATGATTCTTTTATCAAGAGAATCATGTCCTATCCCTAATCCCTACCTACTTCGATCCCTATTTTCCGAAATCCTTATTCCTCGGAAATCGAAGTGTATCGCGAGTATATTTTTACTTGTGCGCGAGTGAAATAGTGTGTTCCTATTGGGTCAGAGTCTTCCAGGTCGAGGCTCGAGACGTTGGCTATTAAGGTAACATATCTTTATCTATTCTTAAAATTAAATAAAAAAGAAATACTCTAAATTTATTCAAGTACTTTTTTCGAGTTTAAAAAAAAATATAATGTTCAATTAAAATAAATAAATATTACATTAAATATAATTTTATTTCGAAAATTTCTATAAATTTACTTCAATATATTATTTTACTAATAGTATTTTTTTCTTTTTTCAGGTAGGTGCTCGACTTATTTATACTAACAGGCAAGATTAAGTATTTGATTTTCTTATTTTATGGAAAATCAAATTCTTTATCTTTGGGTAACGGGTAGGTGTGTACTTTTTTGTTCTTTTAGATAAAAAAGTACATACCTACTTCAGGGCCTAGCATCCCTGCCCACGTCAGCTCATGATTCTTTTATCAAGCGAATCATGTCCTATTCCTAATCCTAACTTACTTCGATCCCTTTTTTTTCCAAATCCTTATTCCTCGGAAATCGAAGTGTATCGCGAATATATTTTTACAAGTGCGCGAGTGAAATAGTGTTCCTGAGGCCAGAGTCTTCCAGGTCGAGGCTCGAGACGTTGGCTATTAAGGTATCATATCTTTATCTATTCTTAAAATTAAATAAATAAGAAATACTCTTAAGTTTATTCAAGTACTTTTTTCGAGTTTAAACAAAAATATAAAGTTCAATTAAAATAGATAAATATTACATTAAATATAATTTTATTTCGAAAATTTCTATAAATTTACTTCAATATATTATTTTACTAATAGTATTTTTTTTACTTTATTTTTTCAGGTAGGTGCTCGACTTATTTATACCAACAGGCAAGATTAAGTATTTGATTTTCTTATTTTATGGAAAATCAAATTCTTTATCTTTGGGTAACGGGTAGGTGTGTACTTTTTTGTTCTTTTAGATAAAAAAGTACATACATACTTCAGGGCCTAGCATCCCTGCCCACGTCAGCTCATGATTCTTTCATCAAGAGAATCATGTCCTATCCCTAATCCTAACCTACTTCGATCCCTTTTTTTTCCAAATCCTTATTCCTCGGAAATCGAAGTGTATCGCGAATATATTTTTACAAGTGCGCGAGTGAAATAGTGTTCCTGAGGCCATAGTCTTCCAGGTCGAGGCTCGAGACGTTGGCTATTAAGGTATCATATCTTTATCTATTCTTAAAATTAAATAAATAAGAAATACTCTTAAGTTTATTCAAGTACTTTTTTCGAGTTTAAACAAAAATATAAAGTTCAATTAAAATAGATAAATATTACATTAAATATAATTTTATTTCGAAAATTTTTATAAATTTACTTCAATATATTATTCTACTAATAGTATTTTTTAAATTGAAAGTTTTTGCCGAGAGTAGCAGAATTTTTATATATTGAAGGAGACAATAAAAGAGTGTGTCTTCTGCTGGAATCATAAATTAATTCCTGTTAATCCATTGTAATAGACTGATGAAGAGGGCAAAGCCCTCGAAACTATAGTCTCGTTTAAAACAAATAAAATTTATAATTCCAGCAGAAGACACATTCTTTTATTGTCTCCTTCAATAGCATTTTTTTTTTCACTTATGTGCTCGAATTACTTATACTAACAAACAAGATTAAGTATTTGATTTTCTTATTTTATTGAAAATCAAATTCTTTATCTCTGAGTAACGGGTAGGTGTGTACTTTTTTGTTCTTTTAGATAAAAAAGTACATACCTACTTCAGGTCCTAGCATCCCTGCTCACGCGAGCTCATGATTCTTTTATCAAGAGAATCATGTCCTATCCCTAATCCTAACCTACTTCGATCCCTATTTTCCCAAATCCTTATTTCTCGGAAATCGAAGTGTTTCGAGAGTATATTTTTACTTGTGCGCGAGTGAAATAGTGTGTTCCTATGAGGTAAGAGTCTTCCAGGTCGAGGCTCGAGACGTTGGCTGTTAAGGTAACATATCTTTATCTATTCTTAAAATTAAATAAATAAGAAATACTCCCTATTTATTCAAGTACTTTTTCTCGAGTTTAAAAAAATATAAAGTTGAATTAAAATGAATAAATATTACATTAAATATAATTTTATTTCGAAAATTTTTTTAAATTTACTTCAACATATTATTTTACTTATTTTTTTTTTTATTTAACAAAGTATACAAACATAGGACCTTAGGTCCCACCTAGTGTTTATACATAATTTAGCAACAATATTTTATAAATTTGGCAAAAGAGTTCACCAATACACAAATTTTATGGGGAGAAGAGAGAGAAAAAAAAAGTAGAGAAAGATTAGAAGTCATAAAGGAAATAAGAGTAAGGAGTATCAGTTATTGGGTGGGATCCATAAAGAACGAAGACCTGAGAGCACCAAGAGTTATAGTATTTTTTTCTTTTTTCAGGTAGGTGCTCGCCTTACTTATACTAACAGGCAAGATTAAGTATTTGATTTTCTTATTTTATTGAAAATCAAATTCTTTATCTCTGAGTAACGTGTAGGTGTGTACTTTTTTGTTCTTTTTGATAAAAAAGTACATACCTACTTCAGGGCCTAGCATTCCTGCCCACGTGAGCTCATGATTCTTTCATCAAGAGAATCATGTCCTATCCCTAATCCTAACCTACTTCGATCCCTATTTTCCCAAATCCTTAATCCTCGGAAATCGAAGTGTATCGCGAGTATATTTTTACATGTGCGCGAATGGAATAGTGTGTTCCTATGGGGTCAGAGTCTTCCAGGTCGAGGCTCGAGACGTTGGCTATTAAGGTAACATATCTTTATCTTTTCTTAAAATTAAATAAATAAGAAATACTCTAAATTTATTCAAGTACTTTTATCGAGTTTAAATAAAATATAAAGTTCAATTAAAATAAATAAATATTACATTAAATATAATTTTATTTCGAAAATTTCTATAAATTTACTTCGCCATATTATTTTACTAATAGTATTTTTTCTTTTTTCAGGTAGGTGTTCGCCTTCCTAATACTAATATTTAGATGAAATAATTTTTAAGAATAATTAAATAAATTAAAGTTAAAAATTACTTATATGCAATTTTGAAATCTTTTTTTTTTTCTAAATTCGATTTCAGATACTTGTTTGAAACATTTTCGCCTTTATATATTTTCAGTTTAATAAAATTATTTCACATGGATAGATAATAAAATTTCAATTTTTGTTAAAAAATCACATTCAATAGTAAATAATAAATAATTTCATTTTAAAAATAATTCCCTAATAATTAAATATTCGCCTCTAAACTTCAATCTAATTATTATTCTGTTACTGATCTATTACATAAGTTAATATCGAATTTTCTCTCATCATACTCAGATCTACAAATTTTTTATATTTGTGTCCTAAATGCAAATATTTGTTAAAATTTTTATACAAAATTTCGAATTTGTTTAAGACTTTGTTTCGATACAAATTGCAGTATTGGAGACATTATGCTGGTATTTGTTTCGTAAAAGCTCTTCTAACAATTAATTATCTCAAGTCTAGACGTATTTTGCTACAAATACAATGTCTCCTATTTGTTCCAAAACACGTCTACTCATGAGTGAAAATTTTTCATTATTTTTATCTTTCAAATTTCAATTTTTATTTCTGAGTGTATTAGACATTTGAAAATATTTTAAATTATCACCATGACTATATTATGAATTTGCGATCAAAATTATATTCCTTTAATTATTATTTATTTATCTATCCATGTGGGGGGTGGTGACAGCTGCCTTCTCGTGGTGTCCCCTGATCTCGCTAAACAGCTGTCTATGTCTCTGTGTATAAATTCACTATCGAGACATAATCATATATAATAATTACATTTGCATATTTTTTTATACACTACACACTCCTATTAATGATAATAATCAATTTCGAAATCACAAGTATACAATTATAATCTATCTTTTTGTAGAATCAGTTAAAAGTTTATGGATTTTACAAAAATATTAATAAAAAATTCTTGTTTAATTTTAATAACTAAAATTCATTTAAAATTTATGCAAATAATAATATATTATATATGTAATTTGAAATATTTATATTCGACTGAAAATATAAGGTAAATTTTTCGACGTCATTGTCTCTAATAATTTAGTAAGTAATAAATTCAATGGCTAAGTGCAGAATTTTTTCTAAATTAAATGGTTGTTGAGATAAAAATTCGCATAAATTATTATGAAAAAAAAATTTGGAGTTTTGAAATATGATTCCATTTCAAAATTACACAATGCATTTTTGAAATTAATTTAATATCCTGAATAAAATATTAATATCTGCGTATCTGGTAAGATCGAAATCTTTCGCAAGTATATTTTTACTTGTGCGCGTGGCTGTGTTCTTGTGGGGTCAGATTATACCTGGTCCAGTCACGAGACTTTGGCTCTTAAGGTAAGATAACTTCATAATTAAATAAGTAAGAAATATTTCAAATTACAAATATTTATATTTGACTGATAATACAAGTCAAATTTTTCGACGTAATTTGTCTCTAATAATTCGTAGTATAATAATTTATTTAATAAGTAATAAATACAATGGCTAGGTCTGAGTCCGGCTAGCATAGAGAGAGGTCGTGTGTTTGGTTCTTTCTTTAAGTTTTGCTTCTTCCTCGAACAAGATAAGATTGTCTGCCTTTCTTTTTTGCTATTATTATAATTTAACATTGCATTTTGTTTTAATTTCGCTTTATTTGTAAATTACAATATAATTTAATAGTGATATAACAAAGATGGGGGATTCTGGGGGGAGGGGGGTCAACCGTAATGTATTCGTAATAGCTTTTTCATTGTGTGCCAAAGAGTTTCTATTGGTGACAAGTCGGGACTGTTTGCCACCCACTCCAAAAGTGGAACATTATAAACAGAAAGCCATTTTAAAGATTTTCTTGATGTATGGCAGGTCGCCCCGTCTTGTTGGAACACAAAATTATTATTCTGAAATGTATCTGCCATTGTTGGAAGTAACGATTTTTTTAAAATCTCTAAATATTTATTGGTGTTTACAATTCCATCAATGAAGTGAAGTTTTCCAACACCTCTAGCAGACATTGAACCCTATACCATAACTGAAGCAGGAAATTTTACTTTCTTTTTTAAACAATCTGAATTGAAAGCTTCATTTTTCTGACGAATAACTCTGCTTCGATTTTCCCCAACACAAACTTCAAAACGAGACTCATCACTCCAATGGACACTATTTCATTCATCACTCGTCCAATTAATGTGACTTTTAGCCCACTTAAGCCGGTTTTTCTTTTGTTTCAATGTCAAGAGTGGCTTTTCTTTCGCCTAAAAAAATTAGTAAAAATACAAAAAAAAAAAATTTGGAATAAGTTGCAATAAAATTACCTTGTAAGTTTTAAAACCTGACTTAAGGGCTTCTCTATGGCACGTGGATCTTGAAACACTTCGCCCCACAGCATCGCTCCAAAGAACAGATAATTCACCATAGTTAAAACGCTTGTTTTTTTTTCTAATAATCTTCTTCAATGTCCGTCTATCAGCATCTGATATTTTGGATTTCGACGCATATCGAGGTTTTGTAGCTATTGTACCCATTGTTTTATAAACTCGAATAATATTTCTGACAGTAAACTTTGATAAATTAACTAGATCGCTAATTTCCGCGTTTGATTTTCCTTTTTTAAATAAATTGATAATAATTGAGCGAATTTTTTCATCAACAACCTTTCCACGAGTAATTTTTACTAATAATAAACAAAACAAACTTTCTTTTGTTGGAAAATGGCAAAGCCTACTTGATTATTTCACATATTCAAAGATTCGTAAAAAAAAAAAAATCGTGAAAAGCAAAGAAAGAACTATTTTTTATATAAAAATATGTTTTTAACAATTAAAAAATAATTTTAAGTTAAATGTTAGAATAAAATGTTTTAAATTGTTTAAAATGTTGTTCCAAATGATAATAAAAATAAATATTTAAATTAAATTTACCGTGAATTAGCATAATTTTATTTAAAAAGAAAAAATATTGGTGGGCCAATTGAAAGAAAAGTGGTGGGCGAACACGGTCTAGGAAATAGGAATGAAAGTGGCGAAAGATTAATTGAATTTTGCAGTAAGCACAGTTTAGTAGTAGCAAACACACTCTTCCAACACCACCCAAGAAGGATCTACACGTGGGAAATGCCAAAAGACAAGGGGAGATTTCAAATAGATTACATATTAGTCAAACAAAGATTCAGAAATCAAGTAAAGGACTGTAAAAGCTATCCTGGGGCTGATATATCTAGTGATCACAATCTAATTGCGATGAAATGCCAACTAAAATTTAAAAAACTAATAAAAAGGGGGGGGGGCGCGAAAAAACTGGGATATATCTAAATTAAAAAATAAGGAAACCCAAAAACTCTTCGAAAACGTAATGAATAAGAAACTGGAAGAAAAAACACCCACAAATAATAAAGAAGAAGAAATCGAACAAGAATGGAATGATATGAAATCAAGCCTGACCGAAACAGCCAACGAAGTCCTTCAATCAAAGAAAAACGAAATTAAAAAGCCATGGGAAACAGACCAAATACTGCAACTGATTGACGAACGAAGAAAATTTAAGAACAGAAAAGACGAAGAAGGGAAAGAAACATATAAAAAATTAAGATGGAAAGTTATAAGAGAATGTAGAAAAGCAAAAGAAAAAATGATTCAAGAAAAATGTAAAGAAGTCAACGAAAATCTAGTATTGGGAAAAGTTGATGTAGCCTATAGGGCAATAAAAAGAAATTTTCAAGAAGACAAGCCAAAAAGCAAGAACATAAGAGATAAAGGAGGCCACATTATTCTAAACGAAAACGAACAGGCAAATAGATGGAAAGAACACCTAGAAGAACTCTATGGAGAAGAAAAAACAATGAACCCAATAGAAGAAGAAGAATCTGTGGACGAAAACGAATTAGGAGACCCCATACTCAGGTCAGAATTCGAGACAGCTTTGAAGGAACTAAAAAATAATAGAGCACCCGGAATAGACAATATACAAGCTGAAATCCTAAAGAACTCTGGGGAAAAGGCACTTGACAAACTTTTTGAACTAAGGGCCGGTTGCATGTCGCAAAGTAAATGCTTTTTACCACTAACCAAGGTAGATGGTAAACGGAGTGATTGGCCATCCCAGTCACTCCGTTTACCATCTACCTTGGTTAGTGGTAAAAAGCATTTACTTTGCGACATGCAACCGGCCCTAATTAGCAAAATCTATAAATTGGGAATCATCCCAAAAGATTTCCAAAAAACAAAATAGTCACACTTCCCAAAAAGACAGGCGCGGATAAATGTGAAAATTTCAGGACCATTAGCCTAACCTCACATGCCTCCAAAATCCTAACCAAAATAATCCAAAGAAGAATAGAACAAAGAGTTGAAGAAAATCTGGGGGAAGACCAGTTCGGCTTTAGAAGAAACAGAGGCACCCGAGAAGCAATTCTCTCTCTTAGACTAATAATAGAAAGGGCTTTTATCAGGGAAGAATCTGTCTACATCGGATTCATAGACCTAGAAAAAGCATTCGATAACGTCAATTGGGAAATTATGTTTAAAATGTTAAAACAGGCGGGAATAAAATTCAGAGAGAGAAGACTAATCTACAATCTATATCAAAACCAGACGGCAATTATAAATATTGGAGATGAGCAAAGAGAAGCCAAAATATAAAAAGGTGTAAGACAAGGATGTGTGCTGTCACCCATGATTTTCAACTTATACATAGAAGAAGCGATTAAAGAATTCAAAGACAAAATTGATACAGGTATCGAAATCCAAGGTCAAAAGATCGCTATGTTAAGATTTGCCGATGACATTGCCCTTCTAGGAAGCAATAAAAAAGAATTAGAGGACGCCCTGAATGGAATTAACCAAATCCTAATAGAAGAAATCAAAATGAAAATAAACAAGAATAAAACCAAGGTCCTAGTATGTACAAAAAAAGAACAAACAAGACAGGAATGCATCAAAATTAACCAAGAAAACCTAGAAGGAGTTAAGGAATTCCGCTACCTAGGAAGTAAAATAACATGGGATGGGAGGAGCGAAAACGAAATTAAATCAAGAATTGCCCAAGCAAAAATGGGGTTTAATTCAAAACAAAAACTACTATGCTCCTCCTCAATCAGCTTAGAAAACAGGAAGTTGCTATTGAAGACATATGTATGGAGCATAGACATGTACGGGTGTGAAACCTGGACAATTAGAAAAGCGGAGAGAAAGAGATTAGAGGCTTTCGAAATGTGGTGCTACAGAAGAATGATGAATATCAAATGGATGGATAAAATTACAAATGAAGAAGTTCTTGGAAGAATCGGAGAAAAAAGAACCTTGTGGAAGAGTCTGAAGAAGAGAAGAGGTCAGATGATGGGGCACACACTGAGACAGGGGGACTGCTTAGGGATATCTTGGAGGGGGAGGTGGGAAAGAAAAGGGGAAGGGAAGACCCAGATTAGAATATTTCAACCAAATAATTGGGGGTATGGGATGCCAGACATTTAGAGAGGTCAAACAGCTGGCGGGGGACAGAGTCGAGTGGAGACGGATTGTTGCATCAAACCAGTCTTAGGACTGTATACTCGATGATGATGATGATGATGATGGGCCAATTGAGATGGGACGGGGCTCGTATATGATTTTAAAAGTAAATTATGACTCGACAGTTTACGATAATATCAAACAATATTTTGTGAATGATTTAATAATTTTAAATAAAATTACTTGATATTTAGTATTGGTTATTCAATTTAAAATATTTCAAACTCTACTCTATTAATAAAAGTTGAAAATAGTTGATAGAAATCATATTAATTATTTCTTGCTCTAAACTCTAAAGCTTGTATTCTAAATTAAAGGTTGGTTATATATATATAACTTATTATATAGTATGATAAAATAGTTTTTTAGTATAAATTGGTAATTAAATAGTATTTTTATTAAATAAATTTATTTTTTAATAAAATAGAATAAAGTACTTTGTAAAAATAATATCAGAACTAATTCAATAAGAATATGATGAGATAATACCAATTCATTCATAAGTGTTTTATTATAATGATTTAATATATTTATAAAGTATTTTAGGATGTATTTACTATGTTTTAATTGTATTAAAGGGTGGGCCAGGTACTGCAATACCGGGTCAACCCGCGACGAAGGTGGAGCAAGCTCCTAAGGCACTTCATCAAGTTCCAAAAATCAGATTAAAATTCTTTAAAAAATTTTAAGCTGATAAAAACAGATGTTAGAGAATGTTGATCATTTTGTTGATCTCATTTTTTTTAATGCAATCGAATGCAAGAAGGGGCGCACCAGTGAAGAAGCAGCCCCTATGGATCTCAAAAGACCCTTGCATTACCGAAGAGAAGGAAAAGTTGATTAAGTGAGGGGGTGGAGATGTAGGTGTCTATGCACTCCGGTTTTGAAGGTTTGAAGATTATAGGTGCTGGGAAAGATAGAGGCTGGGAGAGAGTTCCAGTTCCTTGAAGTCATGGGGATACTTAGGTATTGGCGAATGAAGTGGTCCGGCAGTTTTCTAATTTGACCGCGAAAGAGTGTTGGGAGTCGGCAAAGCGCGTGCTACCCGCAAAGCATGCTTTGGGGGGGGGGACTATTGATTTTATCTCATCAGAGCACCTGCCGTGATAGTATCTTTAGAAAAGGGAAAGGGCAGAGATATTTCTTCGATGAGCCAGAGAGTCGAGGGAGTCGGTGAGGGTAGAATCGTCAATTAGCCTGACGGCTCGTTTCTGAATTGCTATATTTAGATGCTCCTCTCCATAGCTGAGAGCCGTATTCGAGACAGGGGCGGATTTGGGCCTTGTAGATGGTGAGAAGTTGTGGGGGCTTGAAAAATCGCTTGGACCTGAATAAGAAGCCAATCTTCCTTGTTGCAGATTTCGCCACAGAGGAGATGTGTTCATTCCAAGACAGGTCAGATGCGACAGAGACGCTCAACATGGATAGCCTGTCACACATTTTCAGGGTATTCGAATCGAAGTGAATATCATATTTGCCTATTTGCAATGTGTCGTGAGGTACCGAATAAATAAAAATTCCTAAAGCTGGAAGTAGTGTGAGCTCCAAATCAACAGGATGGATACAGTCATACCCAGCTTAAAAAAACAATATTTTGGAGATGGTTTTGGAGACATGGCTTATCAAGATCCAAAAATTTTAAAAAAAGCATCTGCAGTAAGTTTTTGTATAAAAAATTAGAATTTCAAGCAAATTATAATAGTGTTCAAAGTATAATCGATTGTTTTAAAATCGAATTCGATAAGCCCACTAAACCCCATAAGGGCACCTGGTCAGAATATAAAAAATCGAATACTTTAAAACAGGGGTGTCCAACTTTGTTACAAATGGCTTACATTTGGCTTTGTTACAAATTAAAAGTATTCTGCCAGATTATGCATATTCTTATAGTAGCCTATTAGAATAAAATATTCATTAATATAACATATTAAAATGCATTATTCTTATATTAATTTGTTAATAAATTGTAATAATCATTTTGTAAATATTTATTGATTAAATTAATAAATAATAATAAAAAATAATTAAATGTATAGTTAAATTCAAATAAATTGCAGATCTACTTTTAATGGGCACGAGGATGTTTCGAGAAGGACGGGGGTATAATCATCGGGGATGTTTTCTTTTAATAATTATTTATTCCAGGATACCTATAAACTTCAAGACCCGTATCCACTGATTCTTTCAACTCCGACCCGAAACTTCCTCCTCTATTCACGATACAAGGGCTCATCCCAGACTACAGAGGTTGCACCTTTTTGGTGCAATTTCCTCTTGTATCAATATAATTAGAAAAATAAATGAAAATATCTCCGAAACCATTGAAGGTAAGCAAGTTTGAATATTTAAAAAAAATAACAGACCCTAAACCTTTCATGTGACAAAAGATTAAACAAAAGAAATATTTTGAAAATAGACATCTTAAAGATGAAATTACCTTGAGTTAAAATAAAATAGATACATAAATATACCTATATATTTAGGAATAATAAATTAATAGTTATAAATTCTGATATTTGTTCTCATCCATCATAAAATATTAATTCTTCATCTGGATATAAATAATTCAAGATAGTCTTTTCTGCAGATTAGCGAATGTGGTTTTGTGGCATTTACCGTAAAATCTCAATTATAATGCGAACCTGTAATTTAAAAAAGAATTATTATAATTAAATATTCAAAGCCACCCGGGTATTCCCAGATCTTGGCTTATGAATGCATTTTATACATTGAAAAATGTGTAGATACGAAATATTGAACGTTCAATACGATGATTCTATGTTAAATTTACTCATACTAGAATATGGGTAAGTAAGTGTAATGTGATATTTCTAAAACGTTAAGCCTTTAAAAGTATTTGCAGGCAATTTCACTTGTCACTGTCAGAACTAACTTTCTACGATTTTCCTATCTTTAATTGAGGGTTAATTGGGTTCCTTAATCTTCAAGCTTTGCCTGGCTGTCGGCGTACCTCGTGATAAAATCAAATACATTATCAAAAGAATGATAAACTCATATATATGGGCGTAGTTAGGGGAGGGGCAAGGGGGCCAGTGCCCCACCCCCTCTAGAAAAATCGAAACTCCATTATTACTAGTCATAACTTGTATATTTCTCATTCAACTATTTCGTTACTTCCAAAATTTGTTAATTCTACTAAAAGGATTATCGAAATTGAAACCTTGTGGTGGCTAATCAGCTGGCCGGCTGGCCCCCTTAGTAAAACTCCCTAACTACGCCAACCTTCAGTAGTACTGAAAATTGAAATATTTTCTTTTATTATATAATAGGGGTCCAAAAAAATGTATCCACTGTTTAAAAGTCCATAACTTGCAAACTAATTGATGAAGTTGTCTCATTTTTGGTGAAAGTGTAGCTTAAAGTCCAACTTAAAGATATCACTGTAGGTGTTCGAAATGGTCACCATTAACATCCACACACAAACGATGCCGCCGAACTGCAGCACGAACTACTGACTGCAACGTGTTCAGTTGGATATTTGCACATGAATGTACGATGGATTCTCGAAGTTCATCCAATGTGCGTGGCTTTTGTCGATAAACGACTTCCTTTAGTGTTCCCCACAGGTAAAAGTCCAGCGGAGTTAGGTCTGGGGAACGTGGTGGATACTCCACAGCACCCCTACGGCCTATCCATCTTCCTGGTAGATTTTCGTCGAGATACGTCCTAACACGATTTTGGTAGTGGGCTGGGGCACCATCTTGTTGAAAGTAAAATCTTCCGTCTTCATACAAGTCTCGGATGGCAGGTAAAATGGATGTCTGAAGCTTCTGAAGGCACACCTCACTGGTTACAGGTCGTCCAGATTGTTGTTTGTGTGCATCTTTAACACAGCCTTCGGCTTCAAATTTGTCTCGAATGCGACGAATCGTTAAACGTGTCGGTGGCTCTGTTTGATACACATTTCACCATTGCCGGTGAACCTCATTAATGTTTTCGTACTTAAAATACTACTTCAAAACTGACTTCCTTTCATCGAATGTAAGCCTTGCGCCAGCCATGTTTACTCGAGTAACTAGGTGCCTGTCATCTGTCATCTGACAAAACTAGCTCCTTGGACAAAACAAAACTACTCAATACAACGCTTGTGTGGCGATTACCGGAACTACAAACTATTACACTACCAAAGATGAGACAACTCCGTCAATTAGTTTGCAAGTTATGGACTTTTAAACAGTGGATACATTTTTTTGAACCCCTCTGTATACAAAATAATAACTATAAAATTTCACAAATGCATACAATTTCGTACAAGATTTGGAATTTGTCAATTTGCATATATAATTCATTAGAAAATCATAAGATGGTGTCATCTATTAAATCCGTTGAAATGGAATATTTTTAATTATATGTCAGAGGGTTGTTTTTCACCCCTCGGGAATCGAACCCGAGTGCCAGTAACAGCAATCCGGGCCACCTGGCTCACCTGCGGCATATGTCAGAGTGGTTCGTATCCCGCAGGTGAGCCAGGTGGCCCGGATTGCTGTTACTGGCACTCGGGTTCGATTCCCGAGGGGGTGAAAAACAACCCCTCTGACATATAATTAAAAATATTCCATTTCAACGGATTTAATAGATGACACCATCTTATGATTTTCTAGTAAATTTGAATCTATTACCATCGGCAAATTAATATCTTTCATATATAATTCATTCTCAATTTATTAACATGGATATTTAAACAATTTTTAATAGACAAATAATTTATAAACAATTTGTCATTGAATTTAGAATCTGATTTGAACTGATGATCAATTAAAAAAAAAATTCTATATATTATTACATTTTATAATCAAATCTCAATTAACTAAATCTATCATTATATTTAGGTTTTTAACTTTAAATTCGGACTTTTCAATATTAAATTCAGGAATTTAAAAATTAAAATCAGTCTTTTTCAAATCAAATTAAGAATTTATGAATAAACAGTTGAAAAAATAGAAAAAAGTTATAGTTCAGAAAAAGTTTTGATTTAGTTTAACTCTAAGGAAAAGTTTTCAGGTAAAATGCTAAAATTTGGTGCATTTTAATATATTTGCCTACCAATTTTCAGCTCATCAACTAAAACCTTCCAAGATTAGCATTTTGTACTGTCAAGAAAAGTTTTCACGTAAAACGCTATAATTTAATATGTAAAACGAGCTTTTCGTGCGTGCCTTTGGCACTTTGGCAAGCCCTCGAAGCTCGGCCCTCTGGGCTGGTGCCTTGGCGGGCGGCGTCTCGGTCCAAAAATTTTATTCCTCTTAAAAAACCACACTCCAAATGTATACCTGTAAACTCCCGAAAATATACAGTCTCTTAAAATTTTCGCCTCATTTTCGTCCTGACACAGCTACAGAAATGAGGCTCTAGATATGAATCTGGAAGTATTTTTTCTTCTATAATCTACAGCATTGTGATATTTTTTGTGTGGAAGTATATTTATTTAAATAAGTGGGATCGTGAGAGGAGGAGAATTATATTATATCATTTTTTTAAAATTTGGGATCGATAATCGATATAAGGCTCCAAATATTTAAAAGAGATCAGGTGTTGTTTGTATGACAGGCTGCTCCATCCAGTATTGCCATGAGAAACCCATACATGCGCGGATCAAGGGGGGGGGGGTAGGGGGCGACGCCCCCCCCCAAGCATTGGAGATCAACATTTTTTATATGTTTATTTAATTTTTTTTTTAATAACATTAAATTTTAATTGAAGAAAATAAAGTTCTATGTGTGTGTGTGTGTGTGGGGCGTGTCTCTGACTCCCCCCCCCCCCCCCCCGCTTGGACAATTCGACCGCGACACACTTCCGAGATCAAAAGTAGATCTTATGTACCGGCGACCGCCCCCCCCCCCCCCCAAATCAGAGGTCTGGATCCGCGCCTGAACTCATATGGGCGTGTCTTCTTAAGTCGTTCAACAAATAAGAATAACAAAATTTAGATTTTTTAAAAAATTATAAAAAAGTGGCAAATTATTAAAAAATAAACAAATAATATATAAAATATAAATCAAATAAGATGTGATTAATTTCTTCTTCTGTGCGAAAAGAAAAGCGAATTGAATATTTAATTTTTGAGTGGTGAGGGGGGGGTGGGAAGGAATAATTATCAATATATTTAATGTTTCTTAATTTAAAATCAATTGGAGTCTTTCATTTCAAAATTCGAGTTAAAATTACAATTATATTTAAAACTTGCCTCGACTTATCTCGACTCAAAACACAAATATACCGACGGCATCAGCGCCCCTGTCGGCAGCATTAGGTCAGCGTTGCTGCAAATTAATCTGGACTATTCTTATTATAATAATAATAATATGCATGGTTTTATAGAAATTTTCAATTTGGTTTGAAATATCCTGAATTTGATATTGAAAAGAAGTTAAAAACCTATATAATGATTTATTCTGAAAACACATTAAAAAGGATTAATTTATTTTTCTTTAAACATTTATAAATATCTATACAGGGTGATCCATCGGTCTCTCCTCTCTTTATACTCGTTTATTTCGAGTCAGAGAGAAAAACTCTTCAAATATAATTTATATGATATATTTATTATTGTCTATGAACGTACCATGTATACAGGGTGCTCCGTTTAAGCGCAACAATATTTAAGTTATTTATATTTCTTAATGGAACACCCTATATAATTAGTAGAGATTGTGGTGTTGGTGAAAGGTGAAACATCTTTAATAAAGATAAGAGTAAATAAATATTATATTTAATATTCATTTACTATGAGTCAAGCTTGAGTTGTTTACCAAAAAAGAATTTAGTCTTTTTGATTTTAAGTCGATTTTTCCACGTTTTCAGTAGAGGTTGCCATTAATAGTCAAAAATGGAATCCAATAAGGTTATTCTTCTAGTATTAGATAAGAATCGATCGTTATTTTTGATTTTAAGTCGATTCCTCCATCTCTTCAGCAATGGTTACCAATAATAATCGAAGCGTCAAAAATCTAATGTAGAATTATTATTCCTCAAGTAATAGATGAGAATCAATGGCTATTTTTGATTTTAAGTCAATTCCTCCATGTCTTCTGCAATGGTTACCAATAAAAGACGAAACGTCAAAAATCCAATATAGAATCGTTTTCCTCAAGTACTAGATGAGAATCAATCGCTATTTTTTAGTTTAACTCGATTCCTCTATGTCTTCAGCAATGGTTACCAATAAAAACCGAAACGTCAAAAATCCAATATAGAATGGTTATTCCTCAAGTACCAGATGAGAATCAATCACTATTTTTGATTTTAAGTCGAATCCTCCATGTCTTCAGCAATGGTAACGGATAAGAAAACAACGCAATTGCAATGGTTACTTATAAAATTTCCTCCCAAATTTTTAGCATTTCACAGCGAGAAGCCTATCCATTCTTACTTAAGCAAGTTTAAATGAGCTGTATTAAGACGATCAAATGAATAAATTTTAAGCAATTTAAAATAAAAAATTAAAAAAAAGGTACTATATTACCCTAGAGTAAAGTACTTTAAAATATAATTTTACTAAAAACTTTATTTAACCTTTTTTGTGGTTCCCAATGTACTTAATTAGGATATTAAATTTCATCAAAATTGGTTAAGTCATTTTCAAGATATTTAGAAAAAACTAAAAAAGTACTGAAATAAAGTACTAATGTTTGTCGTCCAATATGTACCAAAAACTAATCAGCGCTTCATTTTGTTACATCCATCCATTTTGGTACATCAATCCATCCCCACGCACTTCCAAAAAAATGGCACTTTTTGGCCTCTCGACGAGATCCCAGGTAATTTTTGCCAAAACCGTCACGTGCTAAAATTCAATCTAATATAATACTACAATTTGTGACCTTAATTGAGTCCATGGGTTCCGTAGTCTTTACCTGAGGACCCTTTGAAGGCGCGCTTACCGCGAGACCGATTGCAACACTTTCCCCATGCTTCGCATTGGATAAAGTAAAAAAGCTATCTTATGTTCAACAAAAAATAAAATAAGAACCAGTTCAAGGGAAGAACACATACACAAAAAATTCATTAAAAAAAAAAATAAAACATATTTTGAAATAAGAGAGGACATCTATATTTTAATTTGGGAAAAATAAACGAGAGTGAATTGACTTAAAAGTGGCATGAATATTGTGAACTGATAATATTTCCTTACTATATTCGGAGAAGCCTTTTATGTATGGGAAAGATAAATAGGTATCTTAAATTTTCGTTATTATTGCTATTAATATTATTTAAAAAGAAAAAAACGTATTAAAGTTGATACAATTTTGATGGCTGTATATGTATATAATTAAGTAATGGAGAGGGATTCAGCCAATGGGTAGCCTCTGCTGAATAAAAAACTCCCAATTATGGAAAACGTTTCGGCTTTAATTAAATAATGCCATCATCAGTTCCTAAGAGCTGAAAAAAGCGATAGAGCACACATGTAAAATTACAATAAAATTTTTTACAAAAAATCCAAAGTTGTTAATTACAAAATTATATCTTACAGTATTAGCGACACAATTAATTTTATAAATAAATTGTCCGCAGGCAGAGTTGTTGTGGATTTTATCATAATATACAAAATTATATGAATTATAAAATGGTACATAAATCTTGGTGTGCTCTCACTCGATATGCGCAACGTCTCAAGTACAAATATAGCAAATTTTCAATTTCATTCAATTAATAATAATAATAATTATGAGGACATTGATCTAATTAGGATCACTGACCCCTCACAAACATCTCTCAATTAAAAGGATTTCTCAAAATAATTAATAAACATTAAGAATAACAAAATTCGAATTTAAAATGACAATATATAAAAATAAAAATAAATAATAAATTTTTTTCTTTTTTACAATTCTTTCCCCCTTTCTCAATGTTTATTATACTTGGGCATCAGTATTTGTCAATATTGACAAGTAGGCATTGCTAAGCCCAATACAATCAGTTTGAAAATTAAGAGCCCTTTGCCCATATGTCTTAATAAAACATTTTTCGGCTAGCAGACGCTTATAATTGTTCTCCAATCTCATCAAGATGACAGCATCATCAAACTCAAATCCATGTGTCGTATCGATATGATGGGAGCTCAGGGCTGTCGAAGCTTTTTTATTTATTATACTTAATTCATGCTCTCTTTTCCGCAAAGAAAAAATGCGAGATGTTTGACCCACATAAACACTTGTAGGTTTCGGGCAATCGCGGCACTTAATTAAGTATATCACATTATGTTGTTCGTGGGGTGGAACTACATCCTTATTATTAAATAAAAAGGACATATTACCAGTTGATGCCAAGGCCGTGCGTACATTATAGTTCTTAAATATTTTTTGAATTTTTTCGGACAACCCTGGCATATAGGTGAGAGAGAAAAATGGTCCATCACTGAGAGGGGGTACAGATGGGGTAGGAGCAATAAGCTGCTCTTCTCCCTTCTTCGACGAAAATTTTTAATTACAGAATTAATGACCCGCAATGGATAAGAGTTCGTATTAAAATTGATAACTAAAATTCAAAATTGGCTCACGAATGAATTTTATACATTCAAAAGTGTGTAGCCAGGGCCGAGCCGACTGGCGAATGCGGGCAAAATAGATGGGCGGCCAAAGTCAAGGGCGGAAAAACAGCTAGACTGCCACTTGACTAACCGTTCTATCTAGAGTCTAACAGAGTGATTCTTAACCTTTTTAAAGCTGCCGCCCCCCTAAGGAGCGGAAAAATTTTACGCGCCCCTCTTTGTGAAAATCCTGAAATTCAGGGTATGGAGAAGGGTGGGTTACCGCGACACTCTCTCCAACCCCTGTCCGCAAGAACACTTGCCTAAAGCTCAGATGCGCAATTTAATTTATTATATGTACCTACCTATGCATTAATTTTTAGCTAGAAGGGGTTAGGGTGATAATTTTTTGATCTGTTAAATTTTAGTTACAAATTAAGAAGGGAGAGCAAAATTATAGTTTTTATACATTCAAAAGTGTGTAGCTACGAAACATTGAACGTTCAATAGGATTCGATGTTAAATTTACTCATACTAGAATATGGTTAAGTAAGTGTAATGTAATATTTCTAAAACGTTAAGACTTTGAGAGTATTTGTAGGCGATTTCCCTTGTCAAGCGTAACGAATAATTATTTCATATTTACTTAACGAGTAATGAGTTATATAGTATTATAAAAAATGAATATAATTGAAAAAGTAAGTTAGGATATAACAAGGAGCAATTCGGGAAAATAAATATCCAAACATGTCAGAGAGTAAGACTTGTTTAATTTTTAAGCAAATAAAGCATACAATATAGACAAAGGAGAAGTACAAATAGTCTTACTAGGCACAAAGGTTGAATTTAATTTGACTTTTATTTAATCGAGTTATTTCAAATATGTAGAAGCTATAGAATCAATTTTCTAGGAGTGGGTTTCCAAATGCCTTTTGAGATGACCTTTTTGTGAAAAACCCTTCTCGCAGTGATCACAGACGAAAGGCTTTTCGCCCAGTATGAATACGTAAATGCTTTTTGAGATCATCCTTTTTTGTGAAACCCTTGTTGCATTTATCACAGACGAAAGGCTTTTGGCCCGTATGAATAAGTAAATGCGTTTTGAGATTAACTTTTTGTGAAAAACCCTTCTCGCAGTGATCACAGACGAAAGGCTTTTCGCCCGTATGAATACGTAAATGCTTTTGAGATCATCCTTATGTGAGAAACCCTTCTTGCAGTGATCACAGACGAAAGGCTTTTCGCCAGTATGAATAAGTAAATGCCTTTTGAGATTACTCTTTTCTGAGAAACCCTTCTCGCATTGATCACAGACGAAAGCCTTTTCGCCACGTATGAATAAGTAAATGCTTTTTGAGATTACTCTTATCTGAGAAACGCTTCTCGCATTGATCACAGACGAAAGGCTTTTCGCCTGTATGAATAAGTAAATGCCTTTTGAGATTACTCATTTGTGAGAAACTCTTCTCGCAGTGATCACAGACGAAAGGCTTTTCGCCTGTATGAATAAGTAAATGCTTTTTGAGAATTACTCTTATCTGAAAAACCCTTCTCGCAGTGATCACAGACGAAAGGCTTTTTATCTGTATGAATAAATAAATGCTTTTTGAGATTACTCATTTGTGAGAAACTCTTTTCGCAATGATCACAGACGAAAGGCTTTTCTCCTGCATGAATAAGGAAATGGCTGTTGAGATTACTCTTTTGTGAAAAACCTTTATTGCAGTGATCACAGAGGAAAGGCTTTTGGCCTGTATGCTTTTTATTAGAATGAGTTCCCAAACATTGATTAGTTTGTTTTGATTTCAATTTTACTTGATCGTTAGGACAGGATAAACACCGTTTTATTCCATGATATTGATTTTGAACGCTCACTTTAGAAGCCTTCTCCCCCTGGGGAGTCATGACAATAAGATGTTCCGAATTAGTTTCAATACTGTATTTCCGATCGCTCAGATGGCTTGTAAAGAGCTCTTCTTCCGAATGGCCTTCCTGTATATGGTTTTCGAAATCTGACAATGATAGGAATCCAGACAAACATTCCTCACAGAAATAATCTTGAGTAGATTCATTCTTAGTTTGATTACTTGTGTCTGGAAAAAAATAAATGTATTGATGAGAAGAAATAGCTTAGAAAACAGGAAGATGCTATTGAAGACATATGTATAGAGCAGTGTTCCGCAAACTTTTTGTGTTCAAGTTACACCTACGAAATCTAGAAATTTTAGAGGTACACCAAAGAAAAACCAATGTTTAATTAATATTTATTTATTATTAAAATAAATATAATATAAAAAGTTGTTTAATGAGAAATGTAAGCCTCTTATCTTATCTTCACAAAACTAGACATTTTCCGCGGCATACCAACTAATGACCATGGTACACCAGTGTGACGCGACACACACTTTGTACTGGTATAGAGCATAGCCATGTACGGGTGTAAAACCTGGACAATTGGAGAAGCGGAGAGAAAGAGATAAGAGGCTTTCGAAATGTGGTGCTACAGAAGAATGATGAATATCAAATGGATGGATAGAATTACAAATGAAGAAGTTCTTGGAATAATCGGAGAAAAAAGAACCTTGTGGAAGAGTCTGAGGGAGAGAAGAGGTCAGATGATGGGGCACACACTGAGACATGGGGGATTGGTTAGGGGTTTCTTGGAGGGGGAGGGGGGAAAGAAAAGGAGAAGGCACAGATCAAAATATTTCGACCAAATAATTGGGGATATGGGATGCCAGACATTTAGAGAGATCAAACAGCTAGCGGGGGACAGAGTCGAGTGAAAACGAGTGCGTGCGTCGAACCAGTCTTAGGACTGTATACTCAATGATAATGATGATGATTGATGAGATGAATTTAGAGATGATATTTAATAGCGGCAGTAAAGTTTATTGTAGTTTTGTTATTTTTATGCAATCTCAAAAAACTTAATCTCTTGTATGGTCTCCGAGATGGAGCACAAAGGGAGTCTTATTTTCAACTAAATTAGAATTTGAACAAAAGTTTTAGGAGAATGGTTGCACGGTTATAAATCAAATAAATGAACTTACCGTCAGCTGATGTATTTCTTCGCAATTGAAATTTCATTTTTGAAATTAAATGTAATTTCCTATGTATACATTTCTTTTGATGTTTGTTGAGGAAATCTTCACTAATGAACATCGTCCGACAATCACAGCACAAGAAATGTGGCCCTGAAAAAGATAATATTTACAATTTTTAGTTAGATATAAATGTTCAAAGCCCCCATGGACACGAGCCAGTTAAGATCGAGTCCAAGTGAATATAAATGAACCAATTCGGACTTGATACGAATTAATTTATATATAATTATATATATACCGGGTGAGTTTTTTTTTATCTTGAGACAGTCTTATATAACTCAAAAACAGTGCATTATATGAAAAAAAGTTTCAAATAAAAGTTTATTTATATTGAGGGGGAAACTAAACTACGGTATTGTTTGTTTACCTACAACAAGCTTTCAAGGATATTTCAAGGTCAAGTTCTGTTTTTTAAATGGAAACCTATATATTTGTTTACATATTCTGAATCTACGAAAAAAACTGAACAACTTTCATAAGAACTATTTTTTTATTCTACATCAAATAAAAAAATATTAAATCAATTAGATCTCAGAAAAAAACCCTAATAATTATATTTAACAGTTATTAAACTTAATTATAATATAAAAATGATCAAATATTTAATTATTAAATAAATAATTTAAAAATAATTAATAATCTA
The DNA here is from genome assembly GCA_024734495.1 of Forficula auricularia. Classification (NCBI taxonomy): domain Eukaryota; kingdom Metazoa; phylum Arthropoda; class Insecta; order Dermaptera; family Forficulidae; genus Forficula; species Forficula auricularia. The sequence goes on from JALMQS010000839.1 coordinate 240,188, forward strand.
ATAAATTTTCCACACTGTTCTGTGATATTCCAGAGTGTATAGCAAGTTTTCTGGATGAATTCCAGTTTCAATTTTGTTATTTTGGCATGTTTCAGTTTCTTCGTACCCTTTACATTTCCTGATGTTTTTTAACAGATTTACAACACGATAAAATGAATCTCGTGAGGGTGTATTCCTGTCAGGAAATGCTCGGCATCCATTTCAATGGCAGCACCATAACACTTCTTCCATATTCATAATAAATTATGACCATTTTAATCCTGTCTTCAACAAAAAATGATCCATTTTTATTATGGTAATACATTACAACTATCTACTGGATTGACACGAAAAATAAACTTTTTTAAACTCAAGAAATTTAAGTTGTTCTATTAAGTAGAAAATAATCTCTTAAAACTCTGTGTAATGAAGTTTCAAGATCATTATAAACACTTATTTTCAATGTTTTGACTTTTCGATTTAATAAACATTTATTTAATAATTAATTATTTAATCATTATTATTTGATAATTAAGCTGAATAATTGTTAAAAATAATTATTAGGGTTTTTCTGAGATCTAATTGATTTAATATTTTTTTTATTTGATGTAGAATAAAAAAATAGTTCTTATGAAAGTTGTTCAGTTTTTTTCGTAGATTCAGAATATGTAAACAAATATATATGTTTCCATTTAAAAAACAGAACTTGACCTTGAAATACCCTTGAAAGCTTGTTGTAGGTAAACAAACAATAGCGTAGTTTAGTTTCCCCTCCATATAAATCAACTTTTATTTGAAACTTTTTCCCATATAATGCACTGTTTTTGAGTTATAAGACTGTCTCAAGATAAAAAACTCACCCGGTTTATATATAATTATTTGGGAGCCGGTAGCCGAGCGGATAAAGTAATCGATTGTGCAAAAAGACAACATTACGGGTTCCAGCCCAGCCAGAGGCAATAATGTAAAAATTAATATTTGAAAAATAATAACGGCTTCCTCGCTCCAAGAACTGACAATCCCTGGTTCTAAAGAAACCCGACACCTTCGTCCATCGAACAACTTCAATAACCAGGCAAGCAATTGCGTAACCTGATACAGAACTAGATCAATGATAATCCAGATTCAATGACCTTCTCAACTGTCCAAGTACCCACTATCATGGACACATCTGCTAACTTAAGAACATTCAAAAAACATCTGAAGAAGATGGTATCATTGCCGAGCTAACAAAAAATCTTGGTCGAAATATTAATTCTCTTTAGGCGTCTTTGCGTGATCCTAAGGGCCCGCCCATAAGCAACTAATAATAATAATAATAATAATATATATATATATATATAATTATTAATGAAACTGAACTTGTAGAAAGTTTATTATAATTAAACCAATTATTTTATTTAAAGCCAAAATAGTTATTAAAAATAACTATCCTATAGTTATATTATATAAAAATAAATTTATTAAATATACTTAATCTGTTCAAGATTTTTTCAATCTGCCAAAGATACTGATCAATCTCGAGGCATGAATGAACTTTTTCTATTCAACTGTTTAATTTAAATCAATAATATAAAATTAACAATGTTCAATATAGATGACAATTAATTATTTAATAAATAAACAAAATATTTAATTTATATTCCATGAAATGTTGACAAGAGAAAACTAACCTGTATAAATTGGATAATTGTGAACCATGATTGCAATTTCAGCCATAATGGATATATTTTTTTCAAGTTCAAACACAAAATTAATATATATTTAATTGAATAGTTTTTTAATTTAATAAAAATATATACTTGAATTTTAGTGTATTATAAAAGAAATGAGATAAATAAAAATTATAAGATATTGATGTTTTCTTTAGATGGAATAATACATTATAAAATAAATCCGCCAGATGCCAGGGCAGTCGATTTAAAAAATTCCCTCCCAATTTTGAGTCCATGCAATTAATATTAAGGAGGGTCTTTCGGGACAATACACATAAAAAGTTTTAGCCTCGTAAACACTCTATAAAATTTTTGCTAAAATTTTAGTTTATGTTTTTTTAACGTGCCTGTACTTTTTACACTACTAAATTTTCTTTATAAATGGATCGTTTCCAAGCCATTCATATTATATCCCCTCCAATAAAAATAATCGCCCAAATATGTTGTTTTTTAGTTTTTTATCAAAACTACGAGGTAAATAATTTCAATTTTTTTTTAAGTTATTCCGAATATATTATTCTAACAAATATTAGTTTTTCATCAAGATGGTGAAAGTCGTTCAATGAAAAAAATTAAATAATGATCATATCCCCCACCCTTTAAGCCCTATCTACCCTATGTTAAAAATGTCATTTTTAATTGCAATTATTTCATGTTTGGTGTGGTAAATCGTCTTCAAATTTTAACAGTGTGTGTGTATTATGCTTTTAATGACTTATATTCCAAGTTTCGAAGACTTCTTGAATTTTTACATTTGTGAAAGAACTACCTTAAATACTCAGTCGCCTCGAAAATTCAAGAATTTTGTTTTCCAATAAAATCAAATTCTCAAGGTATCAGACGGGAGCTTTTGAGGGTGTATAAGCACAAAGAATTTATAAATTGGAAACATAGATTGAGGACATTTTATATTTCAAACTAATGTTTCAAAAAGGAAAGTTTTTAAGAAATGAGAATGGTAATAAAGTTCCAAGATTTATTCCGACTTTTTGTTGATTTCTGTCAGATGTTTATTTTTCTTAATTTAAGTCAAAATTCACTGTGTCTCGAGTCTTTGATTAAACTAACTGAGTCAACTGGGACATTAACTAGTTTTTAAGGAATTTGGTGTTGGAACTTGGTGAAACATTTTTTTTTAATTATTGGATAAAAAATACTTGGTAGGTTTCACCTGTTCCAGGTACTTTCTGTTTCCCCTGAAGATGGGTTAGTCACCCGAAATATATATATCGAGATTAAAGATTCTCCAAAAATAAATTCGTTTCATTTTTTATATAAGGTTGGCAACTAAGTAATTGCGGATTTCACTCATAGATGGCTTCAGTTGAATTTTTAGGTTTGCTGGCGTAGTCCAAATGTAAAACACATTTTGTTATTTGTAGTTGGCAATTCAGCTGTCAATGAGTAAAAAAGTTTTTTGATCGGTTGCGTAGTTTTCGTTTGGCGTTCGTTGAAAAATGGAAATTCAAAAGGAACATTTTCGTCATATTTTGCTTTTTTATTTCCGCAAAGGGAAAAACGCATCGCAAGCTCACAAAAAGTTATGTGCTGTTTATGGCGACGAAGCCTTTAAAGAACGGCAGTATCAAAATTGGTTTGCCAAATTTCGTTCTGGTGATTTTTCACTCAAAGATGAAAAACGCTCTGGTAGACCAGTTGAAGTTGATGACGACCTAATCAAAGAAATAATCGATTCGGATCGTCACAGTACAACACGTGAGATTGCAGAGAAGCTTCATTTATCACATACATGCATTGAAAATCACTTAAAACAACTTGGCTATGTTCAAAAACTCGATACATGGGTTCCTCACGAACTGAAAGAAACGCATTTAACGCAACGCATTAACAGCTGCGATTTGCTAAAGAAGCGTAATGAAAATGATCCATTTTTAAAACGACTGATAACTGGCGATGAAAAATGGGTTGTTTACAACAATATCAAGCGGAAAAGATCGTGGAGCAGGCCAGGTGAACCAGCTCAAACAACATCAAAAGCTGGTATTCATCAAAGAAGGTTTTGTTATCAGTTTGGTGGGATTACAAAGGAATTGTCTACTTTGAACTCTTACCACCCAACCGAACGATCAATTCTGTTGTCTACATTGAACAACTAACGAAATTAAACAATGCAGTTGAAGAAAAGCGGGCCGAATTGACAAATCGAAAAGGTGTTGTATTCCATCATGACAATGCAAGGCCACACACATCTTTGGTCACTCGGCAAAAATTATTGGAGCTTGGTTGGGATGTTTTGCCACATCCACCATATAGTCCTGACCTTGCACCATCTGATTACTTTTTATTTCGATCTTTACAAAACTCCTTGAATGGTAAAAATTTCAATAATGATGATGATGTCAAATCGTACCTGATTCAGTTTTTTGCTAATAAAAACCAGAAGTTTTATGAACGTGGGATTATGATGCTGCCTGAAAGATGGCAAAAGGTCATTGATCAAAATGGGCAATACATTACAAGAATAAAGTTATTTAGTTCCATGAAAAAATTGTCTTTGATTTTCTAAAAAAAAAATCCGCAATTACTTATTTGCCAATCCAATATCTTAATGTGAAACCTACCAAGTATTTTTTATCCAATAACATTAACTAGTTATTCTCATTTAACAGTAGAGGAATAACCATTCTACATTAGATTTTGACGCTTCGATTATTATTGGTAACCATTGCTGAAGACATGGAGGAATCGACTTAAAATAAAAAGTAACGATCGAATCTTATATAATACTAGAGGAATAACGTTAATGCACTCCATTTTTGATGTTTTGACTATTAATGGTAACCTCTACTGATAACGTGGAAGAATCGACTTAAAATCAAAAAGACTAAATTCTTTTATGGCAAACAACTCAAGCTTGAGTTGCTTAGCAAAAAATAATTTAGTCTTTTTGATTTTAAGACGATTCTTCCAGTTTTCAGTAGAGGTTGCCATTAATAGTCAAAATATCGAAAATGGAATGCATTACGGTTATTCCTCTAGTATTAGATAAGAATCGATCGTTATTTTTGATTTTAAGTCGATTCCCCATGTCTTCAGCAATGGTTACCAATAATAATCGGAGCGTCAAAATCTAATGTAGAATGGTTATTCCTCAAGTAATAGATGAGAATCAATGGCTATTTTTGATTTTAAGTCAATTCCTCCATCTCTTCTGCAATGGTTACGAATAAAAACCGAAACGTCAAAAATCCAAAATAAAATGGTTATTCCTCAAGTACTACATAGATGAGAATCAATGGCTATTCTTGATTTTAAGTCGATTCTTCTATGTCTTCAGCAAAGGTAACGGATAAGAAAACAACACAGTTGCTATGGTTACTTATAAAATTTCCTCCCAAATTTTTAGCATTTCACAGCGAGAAGCCTATCCATTCTTACTTAAGTTAGGTTAAATGAGCTATATTAAAACGATCAAATGAATAAATTTTAAAGAATTTAAAATATAAAAATTAAAAAAGTACTATCTTACTCTAGAGTAAAAATATTAATTCCATATAAATGTGTATATACTTTATATTTATAATATATATCTAAGCTTTGTTTGTGCATCATATGTTTATTGAATTATATATGTGCGGCACCTTTATTTAATAAGCAAGTCTCCTTTAATCTTATCTGTTTTTATATATATCTTTATTTAAAAAAGAAAGTTTATTTGAAAGCTTGTTTTGTTGATTTTGTATTTGCAATTTGTTTAATTTTAACCTAATTTAAGTTTTATATTTTATTTTTATATTGTTTTAATTTACACTTTCTACCATCAATTTTATGCTCTTTTAAAATTCATATTTCAATATAATTTTATATTACATTTATTAAATCTAGATACAGTCCACTCTTGGAAAAGTATTTTTTTATTTATATTATAATTCCCTATAATATAAATTATTTTTAACCGACTTCAAAAAAAGGAGGAGGTTCTCTATTCGACTGATTTTTTTATTTTTTGTGCCTATGTTACCTCATCCGCCAATTGTAAACCGATTTTGAAATTTTTTTTTGCATTTGGTTCAGTCTAGCTTCCGATTGGTCCCATTTTTTTTCGTAGGTATAAGACCTTTTTTGTTAGGTTTGTTCAGGACTAACTTCTTTGTTTATGAATCGATTTCGATGATTCTTTTTTTATTGGAAAGGGGGTATCTTAGGGATGGTGCAATATTAATTTGGTCAAGTTCTGATGATAGGATCACTATTAATAACATCACTAAAAAGAGAAAAAATAAAACCGACTTCAAAAAAATTAAATGCAATAAATAAAATACACTAAAGGGTATAAAATAATTATTATCTTATTTTGTTACAACTAAACGACGAAATATTAACATGAAATTGCTTTTTGAAGCTGGTGCCAAACATATACCTTTTATGAATCGCACTCGACGGATCTTACTTAGTACGTTTGGCGGGTACGCTCGCTTATAGGTATAGTTTGTTTGGCACCGACTTCAAAAAGTAATTTCATGTTAATATTTCGTCGTTTAGTTGTAACTAAATAAGATAATAATTATTTTATACCTTTTAGTGTATTTTATTTGTTGCATTTAATCTTTTGAATAAATATTATAAAATAACATCCTTCTTTCCATTTAATTCAACCACATTTCAACACTATCCATTGTCGCCAACTTGGCGTTTTTTAAGGAAGAAAAATATTTAGTGGTAAACATGTTTTCCATGCATTTTTACAAATTTTTATTCTATAACTATTTAATTTTATTATTTACAAGAATAAGCTTTCGTATGTCTTCTAATTTCTGTGTCAATTTTATTCGGATTATTTTCATTTATTTATCTATATTTTAAACAATAAAAAACTACATTTAGAAATACACTATATTACACGAAATATCAGTTTAGAGTTAATTTTTTGTTTAATTTCTGTCTGTTTAGGTCGTCTTGAAATTTGTCATCACTCTTAGTGGAAAATTCTTTAGTGTTTGCGACCCTGGGAACAATAATCTAGTCAGTAAGAGTGGGGGAACTGGTATTTAGGGAACCATTTTTGATTTTCTTGGGTCATTATTAATTTGTCTCATCTACTGCATATAAGTGCTCAAAAGTTCGAATTTTCTACAAACAAATTGTAAGTACCATGCTTTCTAATTATTTATTTGTTAAAACTTATAACCTTACTATTAATAATACTGTGTCTATCTCAATATTATTTTCATAAAATTCATGGGTAATTTTTATTTTTGTGGGGAATAAATATATATATATATTTAATTGAATGTAATGGAAGGCAGCCCAGAGGTAGTGAGGAAAGAAAAAATTAACACATATAAAATAAGGTGTAATTTATTGGAATCCTTCCTCCTTTCCTTTCAAACCGACGTTTCGGAGGATTTTTCCCCTCCTTCTTCAGGGTTTCAAAGTGTCAATGAATGAAACAAATAAAATGTTTCCTTCTTCTCTCCACAGTAGTGTTAAAAAACTTTCTACATTTTTAACAAAGGCATAGAAAAACTAATTTTTTTTCCTCCTTTTCTTAATTAGGTAATTTTTTTTTAAGTATTTGGTTAATTTTTTGAATATATTTTTCGAAATATTTATAAATAATTTGGTGTTGGCAACCCTTGGAACAATAGTCTAGTTAGTAGGAGTGGGGGGACTGGTATTTAGATAACCAATTTTTATTTTCTTGGTTCAATATTAAATCTGCTCTACATTTGTTTTCACTTAAATAAGCCTACACAAAAGTATCACTTCTTTAGAAAAAAATTGTAAGTACCATGCTTTGTAATTATTTATTTATTTTTTTAAAACATAACTCTTTACTATGACTAATACTACTTTAATCTCAAAATTATTTTCCTAAAGTTAGTTTGTTTGTTTTTTGATTTTTCACCCTTAATAGTTTTGATAGACACTATTTGTTTAATTCAGTATTTTTTTATTTTTAATCTTCACTTTTGCCCAAATTGTGTTTAAGTAGAATTTTAATATTATATCATTAATATTAGTAAAAAGTAGATGTCTTTGATTTTATTTATTTATTTTGTTTTTATTCAATACTTTTGGAAATTTTTTCAAATACTCCTAAATATATATTTTCTACTTTTAATTGTACGTTAATTTGTAAAAGGGCGTTTAAAATTATTTTTTGTAGTCATTTTGAAAAATGTTTAAACTCCTTTGGTAAATCGTGAATTCAAAAAGGAACGCACCCTCTCAGGGGAACAGTAGTCTAGTTGGTACGAGACTGGTAGGCATAGAACCAATTTTGGGTTTTATATTATCAAATAGATATTTATTTTCTAATTTTAATTTTACTTTTAAACCTAAAACGGCGTTTTTAGTTGATTTTTTGCATATATTTGTCAAAATATTTAAAATAAAAATTTGGTGTTGGCAACCATGGTAACAATGGTCTAGTTATAGGAGTGGGGGAACTGGTATTTAGGGAACCAATTTTGATTTTCTTGGGTCATTATTCATTTGGCTCACCATCTGCATATATACGTTCTCAAAAGTTTACCAAATTTCAGCTCATATTAGGTTATAAGTCTGTTTCAAGATAAAAAACTCACCGATATATGTGTGTATGTTTATTTGCATCAAGCATAGGACAATCTCTTTGTTTGTCTATATCATTCAACATTTCTTCTACTCTCGGCAAAACAAAATATAATGTTCAATTAAAATCTGATAAATTAATTTTGAAGAATTTCCTCTCTCTTATCATCGACAAATAAGATCGAATTTGATATCTCAATTATTTTGAAAGGAAGACTGATTTTTTGGTGGTGCAAAACAGCCTCTCTGCGGGATAAAGTATTTTCTGTCATAAGGATACATTTGGGATAAAAAAAACAAAAATATATATATTTTTTTTTTAATTTTTATTAGAGATTTATTTGGTAATTAAATAATTACAAAAAATAAACTTAAATTAATATAAAATAAAATAAAAATAACTTATTAGTAAACTAAACGCCCTACCAATCATTTGGTTAGTATGGAATTTTTAGTCACGTAAAATGTTGAACATAAATTTATGAATTAATCAATAATCACCCAGCTTATTCGAAAAAAAACTTTTTAGAATTTATTTCTAATATTACTAAACGCGGGAATAACTTGGGAAAAATATTTGGATCAAGAAGATTATTGTCAGGGGTCCTTAAAGTCAAATATTTAATTTGGTTTTCTAATATTTGTAATGAGGTAATGCATTCACTAATTTGATCGAGGTTTGGAAAAATTAAAACCAATTCCACGAGTTCAGGAAATCTTGAAAGAATTTCAATAGAATATATAGTTGGGTAATATAAAAATATTTTTTTTGCTTTTGGGCAGATTCTTACAAAATGTTCCAAAGTGTTTAAGTTTGTTCCTTCAATATAAAATTCGATTAGATTATGTAATTTTTGGAGAAGATTATCATCAATATAAGAGTATATCAGTGGACCTAGTTCTTGATCAGGGCCTAAAGATGTCAATTTGGGTAGAAGGTTTAAAAGTTTGGAACAATCTGACGCACTTAATTCAATTCCGTTGATGTAGTCAATTTTTAAGAGTCCATTTTGAACATCCCCATCATGCTGGGCGAAATCCTCTTCGAGTAAAAGTTGACGTATTGCAGAATTCTTGTCTAAACATGTCACCCGTAGACTTTTCATGTTTGTGATTTGTTTCAGAAAGAATTTGAAATTCTCTTTGTTTTCAGGTTTGATCCATAAACTAATGAAATCGATCGTTTCAATATTTAGACAGTGTTTCGGTATTAGTTCCATAATGGATTTTATAGTTGTCTGATTATCTGAAAATTGTACAAAGCTAATATATTTTGTATTCTCGTCAAAGAAAATTGGAAGACAATTCAAACGGATTTCTTCGTTAAGCTGTTCTTCATACGAGAGGATCCTTTGCAGCAATGTGTATTTATCCACAGGGAGGATAGAATTTACAAGTATTCTCTTCTCATCTAATCCAGCATTTTGTTCCAACCCATCCAGGAGTGTTTCGAACAACCTATCCATTTCCATATTGTTCAGTGTAATGTTCATTATGAAAAAAGATATTATGAGATCTGAAACATTGAAAGAAGAGAAGTTTATTTATTATGTTACAACTTATGTAAGAGAAAAGAAAAAAAACCCATTAATTTTATTAAAATAATTTTGAAATTGAACTAGTATTACTCATAGTAAAGTAATATTATATGAGCTGAAATTTGGTAAACTTTTGAGAACGTATATATGCAGTAGATGAGCCAAATGAATAATGACCCAAGAAAATCAAAATTGGTTCTCTAAATAGCAGATCCCCCACTCCGATAGCTAGACTATTGTTAAAATGGTCGCCAACACCAAATTTTTATTTTAAATATTTTGACAAATATATCCAAAAAATCAACTAAAAACGCCGTTTTAGGTTTAAAAGTACAATTAAAATTAGAAAATAAATATTTATTTAATATTAAAAAACCCAAAATTGGTTCTATGCCTACCAGTCTTGTACCAACAGACTAATGTTTCCCTGATAGGGTGAGTTCATTTTTGTATTCAATATTTACCAAAAGAGTTTAAACATTTTTCAAAATGACTAAAAAATATAATTTAAAAATATTCTTTTACAAATTAACGTCCAATTAAAAGTAGAAAATATATATTTATGAGTATTTGAAAAAATTTCAAAAAGTATTGAATAAAAAAAAAAAAAAAAAAACAAATACGTCTACTTTTTACTAATATTAATGATATAATATTAAAATTCTATTTAAACACAATAAAAAATACTGAATTAAACAAAATAATTTTGAGATTAAACTGCCATTAGTCATAGTAAAGTTATGTTAAAAAAAATAAATAAATAATTACAAAGCATGGTACTTACAATTTGTTTCTGAAAAGTGAAACTTTTGTCTAGGTATTTAAATGTAAACAAATGTAGAGCAGAATGAATATTGAAACAAGAAAATAAAAATTGGTTATCTGGAACAAACTCTCAATCTTTATCAACTAGACCTATCAAGGTTGCCAAACAAAACATTTAAAAACATTTGAAAAATATATCACAAAAATCACCCAAGACAAAAACACCATCAGAGATAAGAGAAGCCAATCAAACTAATAAAGTGGGAATAGAAAACCAAACTAAAATTAAGTTAATGGATGAAATTTCAACCTTAAAATATAAACTAAAGATAAATAGTATTCAACCATATAGGATCAAATAATATATCACTGAATTATAAAATCATAAAAGCCAGAATAAAATTAAAAAAAAAGATATATATAGTATAGCATATATTATTCCTAGAAAAATAAAATCTCAACACAGAAGAATAACATTATGATAATGAGTATATTAATACAAGTTATAAGTTTGAACAAATAACAGAATTGAAAAGCTAGTAACTATGTTAAGTTAATAACTTCATAACTCTTTATAACTTACATGCAGACAGATTGCATATTGTTAAATCACCCAGAAAAATAAAAATGGTCCCATCATCATCTCCACTCTTACCGACTAGATTATTGTTCAGTGGGTCGCCAACATCAATTTTTATTTTAAGATACAAATGAGAAATATCAAGAAAAAACTGTTTTAGTTTAAAAAATAATCAGTCCTTATAGAAAAAGAAATATTATTTAAATGATATAATATTAAAATTTAATAAATATAATTGGAAGCAAAAAGTGAAGATTTAAAAATAAAAAACTTAACAACAAATATAGTCTATCAAAACTTTATAAAAGATAAAAAAAGACATTACATTAGGAAAATAATTTTGGATTAAACCAAGCATGAATCATAGCAGTTGTTCAATTTTGAGTGCCTTCCGCTAGATGTATGCCGTGTCGGTAATATGGCGGATTCTAATATTGATAAGACCAAACGAGATTTATTTTTAAATCGCTTGGCACCATCAGATAATGGCTACTTTAGCTGTTGATTTTCCGAGTACACCATCGGCAGCAAATAAACGAACAAACGTGATAACCATCTAGCAGGTTATTGCATTTCACTAAAGATACTATTACAACTATACCTCAAGCGAATTTTTTAAATTAAAAATAAATATGACCTATACAAACAGATGTTGCCGTAGAAAACTAAAAGAAACACACCGATGAGGATAATGAAATGGAAACCAGCGTATTTTATTTATTTTTATTTAACTTCAAAATTTGGGCGCAAATTTATCTTTCTTCTTCTTGATCGACTGTTTGAAAACAATAATTTCACGTTTCAAAGGAGGAGAATAAAGAAATTATTTTGTATAAACACACGTATTTCAGTACTATTCAAGCAAATGTTCAATGAAAATTTTCACCATGTCAAACACTTAAAAATCAATAGCAATTATCGTTCATTTAGATGATATGATTTGCTTCAATTGCAATTAGAGCACCGCCTAAAGAACAATATTCGTTTGTCGTCATAATAACTCGAAGACCGAATACCATTCAAGAAATCATGCATCTGGGATACACTAGCTAATTTGATAATTGCATATTTTTGCATGGTCGAGAAATATCAGATACATTTTAGTTGATATTACAGAAAATTGTTATTTCACACCAAAATACCGATATTTTAAAAGTAATTCTTCTGAAAAAAGAAGAAGAAACGAGAAGACATCAATTTAAATTATCGAAACAAAAATAGTCTCAACTATCGGCAGATGCGTAGCGCTGCGTTTATGTCGGATTACAAGATGTAACATGATTCGAAAAACAACAATCCAATTTATTTTTCTTAATATTCCGTTTTCCAATTGATCAGATCATATACTATACCTCATCAAAACGTCAAAAAGATTTGTAAATCTTTCTTCACAACAATGGGTTTTAAGTTCCTAAATCGTCCCATTTCGTCAGAAGTAGACCGTTCTTTCATCGCTATAAATAGTATATATTAGTGAGAACTGACAGAAAATCCTTAAATATAATTTCAAAACAAATACCAAAAACATAAATTTTCCACATTACAATCAATTTTAACTATTTTGAGATCCCATAATTTTTTTTAATGACCTCGAGAACTATGGTACCAATTGAATACTAGTGTCTGCATAGTAAAGAAGTGTGTATAAATTAGGGTATAGGATCAGATTATAGCTAAATAATGGTAATATTTCGTTATTTTATTATTCAGTCATAGGAAGAGATGATTAATGAGAAAATAAAAGCAATGTTCATAATTCATTTGTTAAATAACCGCATCTCCGCGCTTTTGAGCTCAACATTTTTGAAAACACAATGGTTGTAGTAAAGAAAATTTTGAAAATTTTCTAAAACTTTAAATTTGAATGTTTCTAAAAAAAAATTCCAAAAATTTTCATTTCTGTTTTTTTAATATGTTTCAAAATTATTCAAAAACAAAAGAATTATTTTTGAATTTTGAAAAGTAATTGTTTACATTTATATCCAACATTGGTTTCAGCACGTACCAATACCTGTGAATTTTTTTCTAGTTTTTTGTGATCAGAAACACATATTGGTAAAACCTTCAATCTGCAATGATTCAACGATAGTGAACTCATCGTGCATCAGAAGCGATCAATGAAGTAGAAATAAATTACAAACCACACACCATAGAAGCTGAGAAAACTAAGGCACAATTAGATTTTAATCAACATTTCCCATTAAAAATGAAAAACATATGGAAAAGTACCATTAATCTCACCATTGTCTGATACTATCAATCAAAGATTCAAAACCGTATTAATAATAAATATGAAGAGAACTGAATTTAACCTCAGAACTACAGACATGCACAAGAAAAATACTTTGAAAATTGTTCATCATTTATTAAACCAGCAAGCAAAAGCAAGGGATTCCACCGATAATCATAGAGCTGATCTCTACTGATAATGTGAAAATAACATTCCCTACTGTCAACATTTAATTAGTCAGGCAATGAGAGAATTCAGCATTAGAGAGGCAACCCAGTCCACATAGTCATAATTCAACAAGTCAACTGAATTAAGGCAACACAGGAGAAGAGCCATGAAATAATCAATTTATATTGACCATTGCCCTATTCTGTCAGGGAAGATGATTATTGAGGGGTTCAATCCATTTATCGAAAACTGATAAAAATGAGGATCTGAATTTAACTCTACAGAATAGAAATCTGAGGTTACCAAGTATTTAGTTAGTTTAATAAATAGTCAAGGAAACATCATATCAGAAGGTTGCCACTGAATGCACCAATGGAATTTATATCAAATTTAAAGTTTGAATCAAGAGCTGAATTTAACTTTTTATTCTCTGTTTTGGTGGTTTGTTTTGAATTTCTATAAACAAAGATTAAATAATTAACTGATAAACATTAGAGGAACATTGGGTAGTAAAGACAAGCAAGAATACAGCTGATGAATGCAGGCAACAACAAAAATATTGGAACACATTGTACAAATATACTCTCAATGACCAACCAAATTCTAACTAGAAGGATGAAAAAAGGCATATATAAATAAACAAAATAATTTTTGTGTATAGTCAATTGTGTTTACTAGTAAATACCTATCCATCCATCTCATCAAAATATACATAATATTTACGTGTAAAAGCATAGTGTGGCAGTCTGCAGAAGGTGAAAGATAAATGGTACTTTTGAGCCAAAATGTATGGAGTAATACAGGTGAGCATTATTAGAATGTTTTTATTTTTAATTTCAAAAAGAGAAGCTTTGACCATCTGATGTTGTGTCTGTTACTGACATTTTCTGCCAATGTTGTCCTATTTTTGATGATTTTTTTACTATGTCTAGCTTGAAGTTTTAATAATTGCTTTTTTTCAATGGTATTAATGCATTTTTATTGTTCAGCCAAACTTTTTATTGAAGGTTTACTTTATACTATGACAAAAGAACTTTGGGTAATCCCATACTAAATGCCTGATAATACATCAATTAATGGTAATGAACGTTATTGCTCTTATGAGCAATAATAGAAATTATATAAGCTAAAAATATTTTTTATAAAAAAATAACCAAAATGCTCAATAAACTGCAACAGTTTTCATAATTTCTATATTTAAGAATTTATTTATTATCATTGCCAGGCAAATCAATGACTTGACAGAAATAATAAATGTTAACATTTAAAAGAAGTTTATACTGTTTTTTCCTTCTGTTAAAACTATGAATTAAAGATATTCACATTTCATAGACATAACTTCTTGGAGTCAGAAGTTGCAAACACAAATGTAGAAGAGACATCTGCAAATACTATTTAAGACTATTTTGTGTATCTATTCTGTCTACGCTTTCTTCTTACTAGATTCATGCATATTAGTACAAGCCACCATACATAATCAAAGACATAGAAAAATAAAAATACTTTTATAGGAAGAAACTGATTTTTAAAAAATTAACAAAATAAATATAATAATAAGAATTTGAAGAATCAACAAAATGTATTTAAAGAGAAGGTAAAATACTGAACAAGGTTACACACCAAACACTGAAAGTGTTACATGAAATTGCCATTTCTTTAAAGTTACCAAAAGCCAACAAAATATATATTGTTACCCAAAACGTAATATACAAGATCATTTGAATGATTCATAAAAATGTATAAGGCTTAGCACTGGACTTTCAAAAGTAGCCATAGTTGGGAACCAATTATTTTATAGCTTTTATATATTTTATTTTATTTTTAGTTCTTATTTATTTTATTTATACTAATTTTTTTAGTCATTTTATTTATTTATCAGTGCTGTTTTGTTTTAAGAATTTAAACCATTATCATTTAACATTCAGTATAGATACAGTTTATGGGTAAAGCCATAGTATATAAAAGTTATATAGTTATTGATAAATTTATTATTTCAAAACCAAAGCAAAATCTTCAATATTTACCAACCTCTTCAACCATTCATTTAATGATACTGCAATTTCATTAAATGAAAAAGATCTTTTCATAACTACCATTTTTATGCACCTAAGCAAATCAATATAACTAATTTAATGTCCCATATCAACACTGACTGCCAACCAAAATACTTCAGATATTGACAAATCAAATAAAATGTTCTCAAAAAATAACTGGCATAATGAATATACATATATAACTATTTTAAATACTTATTTGACAAAGACAAATATTCATTTATATAAATTGAAATTGAAAAAAAATATGGGAAAGACCAGTTGAGCACTTGTAATGACATTTATAAATTAAAGAAGACCATTCCACAAACAAACTGAGTAATTTTGAATTTATCATTCACTAATAACAGTATCAAGCACCCTGAGGCAGGAACATTTGTAGTAAAGGTTCTGACCAACATTTAATTTCCAATCTGCATCAGATTCAACAATTTATAAAATTGCTTCATCAATACTGATGAAAAAATGGTTAAAGACTACGTTAATGAAAGGAGAATGAAGCAAAGGATATATGAAAATTGAAAAAATCTGAATAAAATATCAACAAAGATATCAACCTAGGTGAACTAAAACCATGACAGATCATCAAATAAGCTAATATTGATCATTCAAACTGAGTCTATAACAAGAATGACACAGGAATAGCCTCCAACTACAAATTAACTTTACCTGAGGCACTGTTTTTGAGTTACAGCAGCCTGTTTTAAGACAAAAACCCAACGATACAGTGTGTGGTGTTGAGCTTCAAAATTCTACACAGAATAACTTTATTGTTCATCATTCAACATTTTCTCTATTCTCAAGCAAAAACAAAACATAATGTTCAATTGAAATCTGATAAACAGACTTTAAAGAATTTATCAATGAATAAAATGATCCTGAATTTGATATTTCAACATTTGAAAATATTAACTGATTTCAGTGGCAAACAGCCTCTCTGTGCAGAGAAAAATACTTCATATGGATACTGGGGGATGAAAACAAAAATATATATATTTTTTTAATTTTATTAGAGACGATTTTGGTAAATTAAATAATCAGCAAAAGAACCAAATTATATTATAAAATAAAAATAAAAAGAACTATTAGTAACCAAAATGCTCAACAAATTCATTGCCAAAGGGAATTTTAAATGTTTGCCAAATATAAATGCATATTCAATCAACAATCAATTCCAGCTTATCTGAAAAAAAACCTTTAGAATTATCAGTTGGCTAAACGTGAACAACCTCAAAATATTTGACCAAGAAGACTATTGTCAGGTCCCAAAGTCAAAGACATTCCAGGCTTCTACATAGAATAGAGGCAATACTGGTACCACTCTGACTGAGGCTAAAAAACAAAACCAAATTCAATGAGTCAGAAACTTGAAAGACAATCTCTGAAGAACATAGAAGGTATATAAAAATATTTTTTGCTTTGGCAGACTTTTTGGGCAAAAACAACCAAAGGGCTAAGTTTGACCTTCACAGAAACTGATTGGGATTATGCATTCTGGAAGATTACTTTGTCAACATAAAGAGTATATCAGTGGATCCAGTCTTTGACTAAATGGCAGACACACTGCAGTAAAGGTTGAAAAGTCAGAAGTCAACTGGATGTCACTGAATTAAACTTTGCTGAGAATAATTTAAGATTCATTTGAACATCCTGAACAAGCAAGAAACTTCTCTGAGAGCAAAAGACGGCATTGCAATCTGTCTCAAAGATGTCACCTGTGGGACTTTACAATGGATTATTTTATGCAGAATTGAAATCTTCTAGAGCTGAAATGGATCCAGCAAACTAATGAAATCGATCAAGCTCAATATTTGCAGATAAGTGCTCACAGAAAGGAATCACAATGGATTCTTAGTGAATCTGACATCCAAATTGCAAAAAGCTGAAAATATATTTTGCATTCTCACGTGAAAATTAGAAAGACAATTCAAAACGGATTTCTGCTAAGCTGTTCTTCATTATATGAGATCCTGCAAGTGCACGTGTATTTATCCACATGGGAGGATAGAATTTACAAGTATTCTCTTCATCTGAACTGCATTTTGTTCAACCCATCTTAAAGGAAGCTCTGAACAAACCCATCCATTTCCAGCACATTCAGCAGAATGCCCATTATGAAAAAGATATTATGAGATCTGAACATTTGGAAAAGAAGAGAAGTTTATTTACAAACTTGTGGGTATATGAAAACCCATTAATTTTATGAAAATAATTCTGAAATTGAACCAGGCTTACCCAGCAAAGCACATTTATACAGAGCTGAAATTGGCAAACCTTTGAGAGTCCAAGAAGCAGTGGCAGAGAGCCAAATGAATACTGATCCCAAGAAAATCAAAAATTGGTTCTCAAATGGTAGATCCCCCAATTCGATAGTTGCATTCATTATGTTAAAATGCAATGCCAACATCTAAATTTTTATTTTAAATATTTTGACAAATATAAAGTAGTATCCAAAAAATCAAACTAAAAAACGCTGCTTTAGGTTTAAAAGAACAAAATTAGAAAAATAAATATTTATTTAATATTAAAAAAACCCAAAATTATTCAGAAAGTTCTATCATTCAAAAACAACAGACTAATGAAAGCTCTCTGATAGGTGAGTTCAGCTGTATTCAATATTTTAACAAAAGAGCTAAAGATTTTTCAAAAACAACGAAAAAATAAAATTTCAAAAATATTATTTTGCTAAAATTAACGTCCAAATTAAAAGAAATATATATTTATATATTTGAAAAATTTCAAAAAAAAGAGCTGAATAAAAAAAAAAAAAAAAAACAAATACGTCCATTTTTTAATAATATTTAATGATAATATTAAAATCGGCTACTAAATACACAAAAAATACGAATTAACAAAATGATTTTGAGATTAACCAAGGTTTGCAGCAAAGAAAGCAAGTGCAAACAAATAAACAATTACAAAAAGACAGTAATTTACAATTTGTTTCTGAAAAAGAAACCTTTTTGTCTAGTATTGTACAAACAAATGTAGACAGAAACAACATTAAACAAAAGCTAGGTAAAATTGGTTATTCCGTGTCATCATCCCTGCAATTCCTACTAAACTAGACTATCTTTTCCAAGGGTTACGCAACACCAAATTATTTAAAAATGATTGAAAAATATATTCAAAATCCACGCAGTATTTTAAAAAACAATTCAATTAAGATAAGAGAAAAGTCAATCAAAACGAAGTATATGTAAAATTAGGAAAAACCAAACCCAAAAATTTTTAAGTTTAATGAGCTGAAATTTTCAAACTTCTTTTAGTATTTATAGTCAAAACACGAACAATAATTCAAACTCATAGATCAAATAATATATCGTTAATTAAATTTACAAAATCATAAAAATGAACAAAATTTAAAAAAAATATATATAGAAAGTATACATATTTATTCCCCAGAAAAATAAAAAATTCCGGCATATAAGAAAAAAATAATATTGAGATGTTAGGGGTATTATTGTTATAAAGTTATGTTTCAATTGTGCAAATAATTAGAAAATAGTACTTACAAGTTGCTGAATAAAAATTATAAATCTTTGAGCACTTATATAGTAGATGATGTATATTTATTAACCAATTAAGAAATAAAAATGGTTCCTCAAACAACAATCTCAATTTTACCATCTGACATTATTCCCGGTCAACAACACTAAATTTTTATTTTTTAAAATATTTTTACAAATATATGAAAGTATCAGAAAAAACGCCGTTTAGCTTAAAAAGTGTTAACCAAACTTAGAAAAATAAATAATATTAAAAGTCAGACATAATATTAAAATTCTACTTAAACACAATTTCAAAAAGAAGATTATAGTACAAACAAAAAATCCTGAACAACAAATAGTAACATTTCAAAACTTTTATATAAAATATAAAAAAAAGACATTATATTTAGGAAAATAATTTTAAGATTAAACTGCTATTATCCTTCATAAAAGTTATGTCTATACTGAGTCTTCCATATGTTTATGTTTGGCAATATGACAAGATTCTAGCTTGTTGATAAGACCAAACTAGTATTTTATATTTTTAAATTGCTTTTTATGTTTAATGTATACTACAATTTTAGCTGCTTGGATTTTTCATGTTATATACTAATTGCACTATATCAAATAAACCAAAATAAATTATAACGTGATTTGTGTGTTATTTAAGAGTTTTATATTTTATGATAATTTAATATAGTTCTGCTACCTCAAGTTTAATTTTTAAATTAAAAAATAAATATGACCATACAAATAAGATAAATGTTTGTAGAAAAATCAAAGAAAGAAATTAATTTTGTTGAGGATGTAATTGTTTTGGAAACTAGTATTTTTATTTATTTTTATTTTAATCCTCAAAATTTTATGAATTCTATCTTCTTCTTTCTTTGACTTGACCTGGTTGAAAACACAATACCTTCAATGCTCAAAAGAGGGAGAATAAAGAAATTATTTCCTTCGTATAAAACACACACGGCAACAATTCTATGCAAATGCTCAGCAGTGTACACCTAATATTAAACATTTCTAAAATGCACTGCATTAGTAATGAGTCAGTCTGTATATTTGATGTGATATAGATTATTGTTCATAATTAAGATCCTGCATTTCCTTTGAATTGCAGAATGTTTGCTCATAATGACCCTAGGATCAATTATCTATGAATCAGCACGTAGAGATACACTAGGCTAATGTATACTGTTGTATATTTTTACATTGAGGAATATTTTATATTTGAAGCTGATATTTAAAAATAAAATTTATATTTCACACCAAATACCGAGCAGTTTTAAAAAGTAACTTTGAAAAAGAAGAAGAAATATGAGACTGAATTAAATTGACGAAAACAAAATAGGCCTGAACACAAAGAGAAAAGAAAGGTATTGATTACAAAAGGATGCAAATATATCTAAAAAAACAACAATCCATTTATTTTTTATTGTCTTGTTGTAATTTTGACTTAATTATATGTTTTACATTTTACTTGAAATGTCAAAAGATTATAATTCCTTTTTCTTTCAAAATAAATGTAGCTTAAGTTCTTTAAATTCGTCCTCATTTCTACTGGTGGAAGAATCCGTTTTTTCATCGCATAAAATATAGACAGTTAGCACCTTACATAAAACTGAAGATAATTTCAAAATAAATACTGTAAATATAATTACATACCCAATTTTAATTATTTTTGGAGATCCTAGTAATTTTTTTTTTTTAATAAAATTTTCAGAACTAAAAATTATTTGTGCCTATTTAGTGCCTACAGGTGTGTACGTGTATAAATGAAATAGGATCTGATTAGTAGTTGGTCAAATTTGCATTATTTTCGTTATTTATTATTCGTACGTCATCTAGAAGAGATGGAGTTTAATATAGAAAAAAATAAAAGCAATACCTATAATGTTGTTTTCTCACAAATAAAACACCTCCTCGCAGAGCGATTTCAGCATTTTTGAAACATCAGAATTATTGATAGTATGTTAAAAATTTTTAAAATTTTTTTAGAAACTTTTAAAATTTTAATGCTTCTAAAAAAATCAAAAATTTTCTATTTATTTTTTAAGTTGTTTCAAAATATTTCAAAACAAAATTATATTTTTTGAAGAATTTTTAGTGCTAATTGTTTATATATTTATAATCAACATTTGTTTCCAATACGTACTTAACATGATTTGATTCTTCTTTTTCTTTTTAGTTTTTTTGCATTCAGAAACAACATATGAAAACCTTCAATCCACGATTCTAACGATATGGTTCCTTGTATCACATCAAAGGATGAAGAAGTGAATAAATATGAAACTACAACAGACAGTTAAAAATGAAGGCATGAATTTGAAGATTTTGGACCAATATTTCCGATGGCACGAAAATATACAGGATGCAAGACCATTTGATCTCTACCAGCCAGTCTGATACTATTTCATGTCTCACATTCAAAACTGTATGAGAAAGTAAATATAAAGATGAGTCCGAATTGTCCTTGTGGAACGCGTTACATTACAGCGGGAGTGGCCATTTAGAAATTGTTCACTATTTAATAACAGCAAAGGTAAAGATCTACCTGATAACCATAGAGCAAACACCCCTACTGATACATGGGAATGCCAATTCTCACTGTCAACTATTTAATAAATAAAGGGGCCAGATATTAACCAAGAAAAGAGGAGAGGCACTCTCCAGTCCATATGCTTACCACCAACATAACCTGAATTAAGTTGAAGGTGTTATTGAAAAGCCAGAGTCAAGTGGTAGCTGGTCATTCTGATAGACCAATGGTCTGAAGCCTTCGTCAGGGAAGACATAGGCATTCAACTACTATCAGAAATCAGATAAAATAGAGACCTAATTCTAACTCTCATAGTATTAAATTGGTATAGAGTACACAAGTTAGTTAAAGGTTGGTTATTAAATGGCCAGAAACATACATTGACAACACAAAAATTGTTCAACGGCATGCAGACCCAGTGGTCACAAATTTCCAAAGCTAGATCCAAGAGCTTTGAATTGAATTTTTAAAATCTCTCATTTTAAGGTTTGTTTGAATTTATAAAACAAATATTTTTAAACAATAAATTGGATAAACATTGTATACATTTGTAGCAGCATTGCAAAGTTACACCATATCATTTAATTACATACAGTCAAAAGACAATTCATTATCAGCAAAGGTTACTGCATTCCAAATTAACGAACCAAACTCCTAACCACATATCAGTACATAATAAATATAAAATATTCTTTGCAGCAATATAATCAATTCATGTTTACTGAGAAATATCCATCCATCCGTAATCCTGTATCCAAAAATTATACATTAACAAGATTGTATGTGAAAAGCAGATAGGCAGTCCAAGAAGAAAGACAAATAAAAATCCTGAGTTTCAAAGAAGAGTAATAGAAGAGTACTTATTAGAACACAATTTTTAACGATCACAAAAATAGAAGTTTCAATCTGACCTGATTTTTTTTTTTTTTAAAATATACACTATTAACTTGCCAAATTAAGAACTGATCTGATGGATTCTTTGGAAATGGTGTTCAGCCCAGCTCTGAATGACCTTGTTTTTCAATGCAATGTATCCATTTTATTACCAGCCAAAACTTCTATTTATTAGCTGATTTCTGATAAGACTCTTTTATTTTTGCAGCAGTGGTCCCTGCAAAAATCCCATGAATTTGAATACAGCCCTGATAATATGACCACTGCAATCAATCAGTGATTTCAATCTTCAGATATTAAATAATAGAAATTATAATAAAATATTTGAGAAAAAACAAATCATAAAAACGTTCAATAAACCAAACGTTTCAGAAAGAACTTCATAGACAGACGTATTTGTATTAATTATACTGGTTATAGGTGAATCAACTGATCTGACTATAGTAATAATAATGAAAACAGCCAATACATCAGAAAAGAGGTTTTTTTCAGAACAGTTTTTCCTGATAAAAACAAGTTGACCAAAGACATCTACAGAATAGACCTGATGCAGAGAAGCAACTGGAGCTCAGTTAAAAATACAAATGGACAGAATAACGGCAAATAATTGTCATATCACCAGATTCATCTCTGCCCAATGCTTCACAGATTCAAGGGCTATATTGGAAGTCACCATTACAAATATAATCCAAAAACAGAAAAAGCTGGCAACACTTTATAAAAAAATAGGCAATCAGACTTGCATGAATGCAGAACATAATAATAAAGAACCTCAACCAAATAAAATGTATCAAAAGCAAAGCAAAAGAATTACCCCAATTCAGTTGGTGTCCTAAACAATGAAATACAAAGATGAAAACTATTTCTGAAGTCTGAAAGCAAATGCCATATAAAGGAGCCAACTGCAAATGTACTGAAAAGATCATCTGTCTGATCCATAAAATGTATATGCTCAAACTGACCCTGAAAAAAATGTTTATTGGCAACTGTTCAGAGGAACACAGAAGCAGAAATGATGATTTCATTGGTTTTATTATTTGAGTTTGATAGACACACTTTTGAAGTCATATTTTCATTTTTAATGTATTTGAAAATGTTTTGCTGTAGAATTTCAAACCACATTGAATACATCAATAGACAGGATACAGCCAGAAAAGCTTCTATATCTAGAAAAGTTGAGAAGAGAAGCATATTTAAATGTAAACATTTCTTCAAAAACTATGCCAGCAAACTTCAATATTTAACGAACTCTTCAACCATCATTAGAACATCGTGAATCTACTTAAATGGAAAAAACATTCTTCATATTCACTGACATTCATAACATTCGTGAAATCCAATAGTAATCTATCCATCATCCCACATCAACATCACCATCCCCAATAACCAAAGACTGAGGAAATGAATGAACCAATAACTAACCCCTTAAAAATATAATTCAATAAATATACAGTTATAGCATAATCATTTTAAATACTTTATTTATCTAGTGTTTATAAATATCTTATTTATATAATTGAAATGAAAAAATATACAAAAGACCAAAGTTGAGGACTCTAATTTATATTTATAAATAAAGGGTTTTAATTATTCACATAAAATAACCAATATAATTTAATACCCAGATTATTCATTTTCATCAAACAGTATCAACTTCAGAAACATCAGTAGTAAAATTTATTCAACATTTGTAATTAATTCAAAATCGATCAAATCAATATAAATTGTTGTATCATCATTCTTTATTGAAAATTTGTTGAAGATTTCATGTTAATAGAAATGAGAATTAGAGTTAAAGATATATGAAAATGCTCAAAATTCATGAAATTATCATCGAAGATATCGTTCAGAAAGTGGTCTGAAACTGCTTTAGATGAGAATTTTATCAACAGCTAAGATGGATTGCCCAAATTTACCGAGTCAGAATGACACTAAGCGAAGTTTCCCCAATCAGAATAACAGAACTTTTTTATCAGAAGAAAATTGCTGAAAGAAGTCTAAGTTCCAAAATAAAAACTACACCGATAATATGTAAAAAGGTTGACAAGCATAGAAGAATCTCTTTGTTTATTCATATCATTCAACATTTCTTCACCAATGGGCAAAAACAAAATATAATGTTCAATTAAAACTGACAAATTAATTTTTGAAGAATTTCCCCAATACTGAATGTTGGGACTGAATTTATATCTCAATTATTTTGGAAAATAGAAGATTCCATTCTTTAAAAACACTTCTGCGGACAAAGCATTACCAAGGACAATATACTTGAGCAAAAAACAAAATATATATATTTTTTTAATTTTTACAGAGATTTATTTGAAGAATGGAAAACATCACAGCAAAAAGAACCAATGAATATAAACAAGAAATAACTAATAGTACAAACCACAAACTGTCCACCAAACTACACAGGCTATATGAACTTTAAATGCAAAGTCATGCTGAACATAAATTAAGGAATTAATCAAGGACCCACCCAGCTATCTGAAAAAACCTTTAAGAATTTATTTTCAGAATATACCAAATGTAATAACTAAAAGATGGACAAGAAAGATTGGTTGTCAGGTTCCAAAGTCGAAATATTTAATTTATTTTCATGCCATTTCTAAGTCTAGAGGCAATATCAAATTAATCTGACTGAGGTTTGCAAGTACCAAAACCATCCCATTGAGTTCAGTGAAACTGCAGTGGAATCAATAGAAGAGAAGGTAATAGGCAAACATTTTGTTTTTGCAGATTCTACAAAATGTTCCAAAGCAGTTTAAGCTTATCCTTCCAATATAAAAACGCTGATTGAGATTTCAGGAAATCTGGGAGAAAGATTGTTTCCACTACATAGAGTATACTAGTAGAACTAGTTTCTATCAGCTCAAAAGAGGCCACTGCAGAAGAAGAAAAGTTGGAAACAATCCGTGATTTCACCAATTCAATTCCAAGTTGAGGGAATAATTTTAAGAGTCCATTTTGAAACATCCCACGAAAAGCTAAAGCAAATCCTTTATAAAAGATTTTAATGAATTCTATTCAAAGAAAAATGTCTCCAGACTTTTCAGTACAGATTTATTTCAGCAATTCAAAATTTCTTATTGAAGCTGATCCAGAAATGAAGAAACTGATCAGCCAATATTAGATATGTTTTGCATATCTGTAGTGAAAATGATTTTGTGAAGCAGCCTGATGGTCTGAAAATGAAATGCTGCAATATATTTTTGTATTCTCATTGTGAAAATTGGAAGATAATCAAACATTTCTGTTAAGCTGCCCACAGATCTGCAAATAAATAGCTTTCATCCATAGAAAGAGAATTAAGGCATTCTCTACCTAAATCCAGCATTTTGTTCCAACGCATCCAGGAGTGTTTTTGAACAACTGTCCATTTACATTATCTGTGAAGGTCTACAGAAAAGATATTAAGGAGACTGAAACATTGTTAGAAGTCATTACAGCAGCCAACGGCAGAGAAAAGAAAAAAAACCACACCAAGCTGAAAAGCAATGGAATGAACTAAAGGCCAATAGCCTAGCAGTAAAAGCAATATTATATGAATGAATAAAACTTTTATAATCGTGTATATATGCAGAATGTTCTAAACAATAATAATCAAGAAAAATCAAAATCATTCCTTTCAAGAAAGATCCCCAATCTGATACATAGACCATACAGCACAAAATGTATCATGCCACACTGGGCTTTTATACTAAATATTTTGACAAGAGACATCCAAAAAATCCACCAAAACGCTTACTAGTAAGCCAAAGCAATAAAATTACAGAAAAGTCAAAGATGGACATATTAAAAAACCCAAAATTATTTTGCATAGCCTATCAGTCTGTACCAATAGACTAATACAGCCTGATAGGTGAAAGTTCATTTTCAGGTCAACATTTACCAAAGAGTTAAACATTTTTCAAAACATCTGCAAACAGACGAAAATACTTTTCACAAATTAATCGTCCAGAATTAAAGTGAAGAGAAAGGAGTATTTATGAG
This sequence comes from Forficula auricularia, assembly GCA_024734495.1. Taxonomy (NCBI): domain Eukaryota; kingdom Metazoa; phylum Arthropoda; class Insecta; order Dermaptera; family Forficulidae; genus Forficula; species Forficula auricularia. Next base: position 266,674 of record JALMQS010000839.1, read on the forward strand.
CAGAGCCTGTTACCAGTGCATGAATGAAAAAAAAAAAAAACAATAGTCTATTTTTTAATTAATATTAATGACATACATTAAAATCTGTCTGTTACAATAAAAATAACTGGGAACAAATAATGAGATTAAAACTCACATACCAAGAGAAACATGTTAAAAATAACAATAATTAAAAAGCATGGCAATTTTATAAATTTGTTTCAGTAGCAAACTTTATTTGTATTAAACAAAACAAATGGTATATGAATACCATTAAACCAAGAAATAAAAATTAAGAATAAATAACAAATCCCCATCACTAACTGATCATTCTCCAAGTGTACAACATCAACACAAAAAGATTAAAAAATATATTCAAAAACCATCAAAATACTAAAAACAATTGACCAGATAACAGGCCAATCAAACTAATAAGGCAAAATTGAACAACCAAAATTGAAAGAAGAGTTGAAAGCTTGCAACCTTTGCATTAGAGGCACAATGAGACTAATCCAGGATCAAATTAATATAATAAACACCAAGACCAAAACTGGCAAAAAGCTGAATAACAGGCAAAAATATAGAGACAGAGACATACATTCTCAAAATAAAAATCACATAAAAGGCAATATTGATACAGCGTAACATTATCAGTGAAATGAAGTTTGAACAACAACACTAGGGAGCAAGGCTTTAGCAAGTTAAGGACAAAATAAAACTTTGAGCACTTGCATACAGATGATGGTATTACAATCACCCAAGAAAGCAAAAACAGCCCCAAATACCAGTTCCCCAAAATTTCACAAAGATCTGATTATTATTCAGGTTTTCAACATCAAATTTTTATATTTAAATATTTTTACAAAGAAGAAAACAACAAGAAAAAATGCTGTTTTAGTTATACAACCAAAACTGAAATAAAATATTATTTAAATATATTAAAAATTTCACAACAATAAATTGGCAAAGCAGAAGATTTAAAAAATAAAAATCCCAATCAACAAAGAGGGTTCATCAAAACCTGGGTAAAATATAAAAAAAAAGACATATATTTGAGAAAAGACCAGATAAACCCATTAATCATAAAGCCAGGTTCAACACTATCCTGCTGATGAAACAGTAATGGGCAATACAGATCCTGAAGCAATATAAGACCAAACTAGTGGATCTAGGATACTAAATCATGGCAACATCAGTATACACAACGCAATACATTCTTCATAACTATTCTTACTCATACCAGTAACCAAAATGTCCATATCGTGATCTCAGAAATACATTGTATTTTATTTGGTATACTAATAATAACTTTTGCAACTCAAGCTAATTTAAAATTCAAAAAAGAAACATGACCCATACAACAAGGAAGCACAGAGAAAACGTTAAAAGTAGCATTGATAGTGAAGGAACAATGAACTGAAAGTATTTTTTATTTATTTTATTTAAATCAAAATTTTCATAAATTATCTTTCTTTCTTTCTTTGACTTGATCTATTTAAAACATATTAATTTCATACTTAAAGGAGGAGAATGAAGAAACTATTTTGTATAAACACATGTGTATTTAAAAAAAATGCATACCCTAAGAAGAACAATAAATACCTTCCACATTAAACATTCTTTAAAATTCATTTATAAATTGTCATTCAGACAGAATATTTGACAGATTTTTGTTTGCTCATAATTATATCCTATTTTCATAATGGTATTTTATTTTAGCTACATGAACTTAGTGGAATCAATTATCAGTGAACTATGCAATTTGATACACTATATTAAATTTTATACTGTATATTTTGCATATTTATAGTTTATTTATTAGTTTGAAGATATTTACAATTGCATATTTCACACCACAAATTATACATGTTTTAAAAGTAATCCTTCTAGAAAAAGAAATAAAAAACATGGGATACTAATTTCAAATTGAATGAAACAAAAATATGTTTCCTAACGATGGGAGGGTAGTGTATAGTGTGCTGCATTGATATAAGATAAACAGCATCTAAAAACAATGAACCAATTTATTTTTCATATTTCATGCATTTCTGACTGGATCTATATTACATTATATCTATTGAAACAATGTGGATTGTAATTCTTTTTTTTCTTTCAAAATAAAATGTGGGGTTTAAGTTCCTAACTGTCCATTGCTTGTAGCTAGAACCAAGCTCTTTCTCTATCGTATAAATAGAGATATGAGGACCTTATATACAAACTTAGAATTTCAAAACAAATAATTTAAACAGCAACTGCCATACATTTAGCAATCCACTTGAATAATTATATTTTTGAGATCCTTGAATACTTTTTTTTTTAATGACCTCTGAGAACTATACCCACACTGAAATAACAGGCTCAAAATAGGTGAAGTGTGTATAAATTAGGTAGGACCGTATTTGTATTTATCAAATTTTGCATTTATTCTCTTTGTTATTTTGATATTCACATTGTCATTAGAAATAGATGATTAAGATAGAAAATAAATAATTTTACACACCATTTTGTTAAATAAAACTTACCTCCTCATGTATTTTTGATTTATACATTTTGAAACATTAAATTTATTATAAGTAAAAGAAAAATTTTTGAAAATTTTTAGAAACTTTTAAATCTTAAGAAATTGCCTCAAAAAATCAAAAAAATTTCTTGTTTTATTTTTTATATATATTGTAAAAAGAAATAGTCTTATTTTTGGGAATTTTAGTGAATACATATATATTTATAACTCAAAATATTGCTTCATATAAAAGGTTTCAATTAAATTTTAAAATTTTTCTTTTCTTTTAGCTATACTGAAGAGATGGAAAAACCTCTAATCATGAACATCTGCAATGATATAATCTCACCAGGACTGGAAAAATATCAGCAGCAGAAACAAATTAGCTAAAACTATATGTTAGATAGTTGAAAAAATGGCTATGAATCTTGAGGATTTTGGAATCTAATATTTCCTGAGAATTGAAAATATATGGGGATGCAGCATTTCACGATCTCTTACCAGCTATTTATATTATTTTAACTGGGATCCAAACTCAGGGCAAGTATATAGTATAAAGATGGTTCAGAATTTAACTTTTGTAGAATGGCAACATATTAAAAAGGGAGAAGCAGCTTTGTGAAATTGCTCCATTAGCTATTTACAAATGAAAAGAAAAGCAGGGATTCACTGAGCAATCATAGAGCACACCCTACTGGATATATGCAAAATGCAACATTCTCACTGTCAACCATACAGTAAAGGGCTGATAGACCAAGAAGTGAGAGAGAGGCACTTCCAAATTGGTGATAATGTATTCAACAACACCGTGGCACTGGCTGGTGCAGTGTTATTAAAGAGGGAAGGAGCTGGGGTATTGAGAACGAGCCAGAGCTAGACTATCGTAATGAGTTTGCATTGTGGAATACATAGGAGGCAAGTCTGAATCCATTACCTTAAAAACTGGATAAAACAGAGCATCTAATTAACTTCTAGAAGAAATTCTTTGCAGAGTACAATAAGCAGTTGTTAGAAGTAATAAGCAATGCAAACACAGATTGTTGCCAGTATCAAATTGCAATCTGTTTCAAACTTAGGTCAAGTCAAAATTTCAAAGTTGATCCAGAGAGTTGGAATTGAATTCTTTTTTACCTCTTCTATTGGGGGTATTTGCTTAATTTTATAAGTTGGAAACATTAAACACTAACTAGATAAACATTTGCAAAAGTACATACCAAGATTACTGAATTTGCAAGTGCAATAAATGAAAATATTTGAATGACATTGCAGAAGACAGACCTTTGAATAATCAAATCCAAATTCTTAATCCACAGATGCATAATACAATAAAGAATAATTTTTGCAGAATATAGAATTTAATCTATGCTTCCATTTGCAGGCCATCCATCCCATCCATCCAGGTATCCCAAAATTAGCAGCTGAAGCAATAAGATTGTAGTGTGTTATATATAGTGCAATCATGAGAAAAGATAAATAAAATTTTATTTCTGTATATATTAGTATATGTTTGCTTGTAGTCGTTTTTTACTTTTAATTAATTTCAAAAAATAGAAGTTTCTCTACCACACTGATTTTTTTTTTAAATTTGTTACTGATATCTTCACAATTGGCAACTGATTTTTGACATTTTTTTACATTGTCTAAGTCTAGCCTTTATTGCCCAGTTTTTTTCAATGTACAATCATTTTGCTAAGCTCCATGCAAACTTTTGATACAGTTGATTTCTTTTATATCTTTTATATTGCATATCCTTTGTGTGGTCCATATTTGTCAAAGTCTATATATTAAGATACAATATTTAATTAACAAAATATTTACAATTTTTATGAGCAAGCAATAAAATTATATTGTGTATATTTATAAAAAATAAATTCATAAAATGTCTTAATAAAATCAAATGCTTTGAAGAATTTCTATTTTTATAATTTTACTAGCTATCATTTTCTTAGTTAGTAGGTGAATTGTCTGGATTCTGGATTTGGGGAATATTAATGAATTAAAGATTAATGAAAATAGGGTTTTTTTTTTCTAGCAATTAGTTTTTCCTCTTATAAAAATAAATACCAGTACACTGTATGAGCACTTGACAGAGAAGCACTCTAAGTCAGAAGTAAAATACATGAAGACATCAGTAAATACTGCTGAAGACACAAGATTGAGGCCTGCTTCATGCTTACAGATCATGGGCAGTAGCTATATAAGTCATTATTAAAAGAAGAGAACAAAAAGAGAAAAATAAAAATACTTTTAGTGGTGGCTTAAATTGACTTTCAAAAATAAATGCAATTAAATATAAATAATAAGAATTTTAAGAATCAAGAAGTCAAGAGCAGAGAAAATAACATTGAATTATTAAATCAAATTGAGATTAAAGTGTTAAGAGAACATTTTTAAAGCAAAGCAAAACAAAGAAGAGTTTTACCTAAAATGCACTATAAAAGAGACTATCTGAGTTCTGATCTTATAAAATGTATGTTTAAAATTTAATTTCAAAAGTAATGCTAGAATAGAATTTAAATTGTTAAATTATTTGTAGCTTTTATGCATTGATGCATTTTTGGGTTCTTATTAGTCTTAATAGTGTAGCCAATTTTTTGAAGTCATTTAGCTTATTATTTAAAAAATGTTTTGTTGCAATTTTAAACTATTATTTGTTTAATATCAAGATGATAAAATATAGTAAAGCGGCATATCTAGTAGTAAAAAGTTATATAGCGTATTATTAAAATTTAAATATTTTTCAAAAACTAAAGCCAAAAATTCTTCAGGATACCAAACTTCTTTCAATCATTTGATGAAGATTTGTATCTTCATTAAAGAAAACATCTTTCATTTACAACTACTATTAGCAAAGACTGCATAAATCTATATAATCTAATACCGTCCCATTAATATCACATCCTCAATACCAAAATAATTAGCAGTTGATAAACGAATAAAATTAACTCCTCTTTTAAAATATAATTCACATAACAGCATATAGGCAATCATTTAAATATTTTTATTAGATTAAAATATATAAAATATTCGTTTATATGAATAAATGAAAAAATATGGCAAAGACTAGTTTAGCACTTTTAGAATTTATATTTACAATGAAATATTTGTCATTCATGAAGCAACAACTGGAGAATTTTAGATAACAATTTAGTGATTACATTCAGCTTTCATTGCAGTATTTAAAAATCTCTAGAGAATATCTTCAGTAGTGTACTTATTCAACATTTAAATTTCAATTCAAACCGATTCTAAAATTTAATGATAAAATTAGTTTATCGTTCGATTTTTATTGAAAATTGTTGGAAGGATTTCACAAGTTAACAGTTACAGTTTGACAAAATGATATATGCTTAAAATTGAAAATTTTTAAATAAAATTTCATCACTAGTGATATTTCAACGAATTGAAACTGTTTGTTTAGTATCTATCAAAATAAATAATATTGATTTTATTCAAATTTAATTGATAACAAGAATAATAATAGTTTAGTTTTCCAAATCATATAAATGAACTTTTTTATCATATATTCGCTTGAGTTATGTTCGTTTTAAGATAAAAATCCACCGATATATGTGTGTTGCATCAGCTATATATAATCTCTTTTGCTGTCATATCATTCAAATATTTTCTTTTAATTTCGCAAAACAAAATATAATGCGTTCAATTAAATCTGAGGTTTGTTCTTGTGTTAGTTTCTCGTTTTACCATCATAAAGATCGAATTTGATATCTCATATCATTTTGAGAATAGACCGATTTTAGTAAAATGAGCCTCTGCGGATAAAGGGATTTTCGTCATAAGGATACTTGGGACAAAAAAAACAAAAAATATATATATTTTTTTAATTTTTATTTAGAGAATTTGATTTGCACAAATAACTACAAAACAAACCCAATTATATAACAAAAATAAAAATAAATCCATAAAACCAAACGTCCTACCAAACTGACATTGGTTAAAAGAATCTGAAATGCAAACAAAAGAACAGATAAATTTGCAATTGACCACACCAACCCAGCCATCTGAAAAAACTTTAGAATTTATTTAATAGCTTACCAAACCATCATGATAACCTGGAAAAAGATTGGACCAAAGACATTATTAAACCAAAACAATATTAATTCTATTTCTAGGCATTTGCACAAGCCAGAGGCAACATTCATCAATTTGACCTGATATCAAAAAACGAAACCAATCAACATATCTGTTAAACTTAAAAGACTTCAATAGAATATACAAAATATAAAAGATTTTGCCAAAGGATTTTTAAAAATGTTCCAAAAGTGCTGCTGGTCCTCAATATAAATTGATAGATTTACAGAATTCTTTGAAGATTTACCATCAAGACAGAGCAGAACAAGTATCCAGCTCTGATCAAATGTGATGCCTAATGGGTAGGCTTAAAAGTTTTTAAACAACTGAATGCACCAATCAATCCCCACATGTACTGTCTTTAAGAGTCCATTTAACATCCCACTATATACAAACTTCTTCATAAAAGCTATCACATTGCAGAATCTTTGTCAACATAATGTTCCAGACCTCTTTCCAGGCTTCAGGATTCTGGCTTCCCAGAACAAAACTTCTGTCTTCAGCCGAATCCAGAACTGTCGGAACTGATCAAAGTCAATATTTAGACAAAATTTGCAATAGTCCTAGAATGACTTCCTGGTGAAGCAATAGACGCATTCAGAAAAACGGTACAAAAGCCAGATTTTGGTATTCTCATTGCAATGAGACAACCAAAATTGACTTTGTTATTATTCCTTCAAGGAGATCCTCAGAAATGCCAGCGTCTCGAGATGGGCAAAAGTTTTTTTTTCTCTCTGAATGAATGGAAAAGCAAAAAATAGATATCAGCAAATCTTCCCAAAGAAATTTGGTTTAGATCTGTTTAGGCATAGGCACCGGAGTTAACAAAGAAAACTGAAAACAAAATTAGAAACTATGAGGTAAAGGTTTATTTGAGAAAAAATAAAGGGGGGGGGATTGATGTCGTACTGAGAATTTAGATTTTATAAAAGGATTCTGAAAAAGGTTATTTTGGGAGTTTGAATATTTATATACCTGTGCTTATAAATGAAAGGGAAAAGGAACGTGGAAAAATACTATTGATATTAATAATAGAGAAAAATCAAACAATGGAAAGAATTCTTCTGCCTTCGGCACGCCCTCTGCAGCTAGGCCCTCCGGGCGGGTTGCCCTGGCGGGCAGCGTCTTGAGGAGGGCAAAAATTGTTTTTTTTCTTTGAATGAATGAAATTGTTCAAGGAACAGCAAAAAAAATATCAGCAAATCTTCACAATTAAATTTGGCTTAGATCGGTTTAAGCATAGGCGCCGGATTTGATTTTTTTTCTTTGTTTTTGTTTATATAGGGGGCTTAGAAGAAAAATAAGGATAAAGGCTAAGATACATAATTTTATAAAGTATAATTTAAATTTAATTATAATTTATTTATATCCTATACAAACTTGAATAAAAAATAAAAATTAATTAAAGATTTGTTAATTTTTTCACAATCTACAAATAAAACAAAAAAATTAATATAATAATAGAACAATACATAATAGAATAATGGATTAAAATATTAAAATATGAAATATAAATAAATACATTTTAACCTTAAAATAGTGAACAAAACATGACATTGATATATGGTGAAAGTAGTGAAGTTCGTGAAGCCCCTCGAGGGCCAGAAACCGTTATGAAAATTAATTTCTTAGGTTTTAACGCAATGCTTGCTTATAAACCACATTTTTTGTTTTTCCTCCCGGAGCTAAAACATACAAATTTTTAGGACTTCCTACTCTTGAGCACGCCACATACAATTGACCATGAGAGAAGCAAGGACTTTCTAAATTTACGCCTACTAATTTAAGGGATTGTCCTTGAGCTTTGTTGATGGTTATGGCAAATGCCAGTCTAACTGGGAACTGGACTCGTTTGAAGCTGAATGATAGTTCGTTTGGTAAAAATGGGATGCGAGGTATGAAAACGTCCTCTCCTTTTGCTTTTCCCGTTAATACGGTGGCTTCGATGACGTTTGGCAAAATATTCTTTACACAGAGACGGGTTCCGTTGCATAGTTTTGGCGGGTCCAGATTCCGCAGAAGCATTATTGGAGATCCTTTCTTCAACTTCAAAATATGAGAAGCCATCCCAGGTGGCTCAAGGGAATTCAGAAATTCCAGCGGGTAATTTACGGCATCATCGGTGTCCAGTGCAGAGTCAAATGACTTGTATGTGATTGCGTCGCCAGGTATTTGGTTCAGAATCTGTTCATTAATTTGTTTCACACTGTCATTTTTGGGTGCCAGGATGGCTCGCTCGCATAACCAATCATGGCTTCTGAAGTTTTTGTTTATATCTGGGTATATTTTCTGAATGAGCTGCTCAATGGACGACACTAACTGGCACAGATTTTCAGTTAGTATAATTTCGCCTGTCTGTGGATCAATAGAAAAAGTACCACTTCCAATCTGAAGCAGTCTCGCCGCAAATTGCTGTGCATCTCTTTCATTATGGATACGAACCCGCATATTTGTTGACAAATGGACTTTCTGAACTTTTTCCCAAAGAGCTGAAGCTTTGAGGCAGGCGTTAAGCTCATCAGCAGGTGTTGACTGCGAAATTACGGGAAGAGTTTGGCGAAAGTCACCAGCCAGGACAACTAATGTTCCTCCCATCAGTCTACTACTCCCTTTTAGGTCTTGTAGTGTGCGGTTGAGAGCTTCTAATGATTTCTTGTGGGCCATTGTGCACTCGTCCCATACTATAATTTTGCATAGTTTAAGTACTTGAGCTTGACCAGAACCCTTGCTTATATTGCAGACTGGGTTTTCATCTGTAGCAATATTGAGAGGTATCTTTAGGGCTGAGTGGGCTGTTCGTCCTCCAGCCATTAGGGTGGCCGCTATGCCTGATGATGCTACTGCAAGTGCTATTTGCTTACGCATGCGTAACTCAGCCAGTATGAGATTTATTAGGAATGTTTTGCCTGTGCCGCCAGGTGCATTTAAGAAAAGTAAGCCGCCACTCGACGTTTTAATGCGTTCCATAATAATATCGTACACTTCTCTCTGATCGTCAACCAAAAGTGGATAATTTGTTTGCACGTAGTGTTTCAGCTCTTCGGCATTGTAATTGAGCTCCCTCTTGACTTCGGTGTGAAGAAGGTCGGAGTAAGTTCTCTCAGGAGATTTTACTCCCAGCTGGAGCAGTGTTTTGCCGACCATCGCTAGGCACTTGTCTTCTAAAAGAATTAGTGCCTCATTAAATATCTGTGGTGAAAAATCCATGTTAAGGTCAGCGACATTTCTACGGGCATTTAAAAGTATATCTTCGCTCATGCTTTCCTTATATTTATCCCACAGGCTGTTTGGATTTGATGAGTTGCATGCCGTCAAAATAATGGCGAATAGGTTTCTAATTTGCGCTGGGAAACACGTTAAAGCTGCTTCAGAAAGTGTCATATCCCAGTGTTGGTCATTCTCGAGTAAACCCAGCTTCTGGCACGCTTCTCTGAATGTTTCGCATACTTCGCCATCAACAGTTTTCAAAGCCAGAAAAGATGTTGGTCCTCGTACAGTATGAAGCAACATTCTCAGAAAATAACACTCAGCATTGTTGGGATGGACGGCGTACACTCGGCCTAACGCATCACTTGCCACAGCTTCTTGCCCAGGAACCGGCATTCCTTGTTTCCGTTTGCAAAAACTTTTTCTCGATACATTCCAAGTGTAATACTTTGGAACTTCTGGATATAGCAATGTCCTCGCAAAGGTATCTTGTTGACACAGCTGGAAAAACGCCGTTAACGTTGTGTTCGGTGGTGTAGTGGCAACTCGCTGGGCTGTTTCGGCAGTGAAGTAGACACGCTGCCCATTTTCCAGGTGTACACTTAGGTGGACAACAGTTGGGTGGCGTTCATGAATGTGGAAGTTTAAAATGCGCCAAACCGCCTCATTGCTGCTGATGTATCTGCCCATTTGATAGCTGGTGATCTCGTCAAATCTGTTTTCATTTTCCAGTCCAAACACAGCCATATCACTTCCCTTGTTTACATATTTACAAACGTATTTAATGGATTTGATTGAATTACAGTACTCGACGTTGATATGAGCTTGAAACATTTTCGAAAGCAGCGGCGAGTATGGCACCACCCACTTGTTGTCTACTTCAATTTCTTGGTTTCTATTAATCTTCAATGTAGCCGTAAATCCTCCATCAACCGGTGCTCGTCTCCTGTATTGAGGATATCCATCCTTGCCAGTCTGAGTTTCCTGAATCAAGCATCTCGGATATCTTTTCGTGCATTTCCCGTCCTTCATGCATGTTGCCTTTGGATTAAATTGTCCGCACGGCCCGTGAATCATGTTTCTCTTCACCACCTCATACAGGATGGGATCTTGCTCTGAATCTGGAAACTCGGCGGAAATAACACTGTCTATTTGTGTGGGATGAATTTTATCCTTTAACCAAAGGAGTATATGGGCATGTGGCAGTCCTCTCTTTTGCCACTCGATGGAGTACATCCAACAGCGAGCTTCTCCAAATATGTTGTTTTTTACTTTAGTTAAAACTTTCATTAAATTTGAGAGCTTTTGTTGAAACACCCTTGCTGTTAAATCATGGCGGTCCACTGCTGTCTGTCCGAATATGAGCTCTACTGTAATCTCAGGCCAAGTGGGATTGCAAGTGAATGTTATAAATAGGTCAGGACGCCCATAAGCTCGAACGTATGTCATGGCGTCTTGGGAATATTCCTGCATATGTCTCGGACTCCCTATGAAAGTAGCAGGCAAAACAATTAATTTACCAATATCCGTTACATTCCCATCGTTGGCCACAGCATCTCGCAAATTAGTATATTCATCCGCGCGAAGCCTCGTTTGATTCAGTCGAATAAACAGAAGTCGCTCACTTTCAATTTTGGCGTACATATCGACAATGAACTGTTGGAAGAGCTGACGAAAGTTGAGGATGTGGTTAGTTTGCCGTTCATGTATCATTATTCTGTATGCGTAGAAGTCCATCGCAGAAACTTTTTTGTTTGTTTGTTGGCCTGTAGTAGGGTTTATTTGCATGATGTTGAAATGGTAACCATCATCACCTCGCCAGAACATCAACGGATACTGCAGAGCGTCGTAGGATCGATGTGTCTCTGAGATTCGCTGTAGCGCTTCACCACGCCGCTGAATAATGATATCCCTTCTATTGAATTGGTCGCCCACCATAACAATAGCTACTTCACTAATTTGAGGGGCATTGAAGCGACGTTCATGCTCTCCTGCCGGTTTTTTATCAGCCCGAATGACGACTTTATATTCATCAGTCGGCAATTTTTCCAGAGCGGTTGTAAATGTATTAATCAGTTGGTTTTGACCACGTAGGAGTCTTTGAAGATGTTCAATAATAATACGTCTTGTACCGGGTATATTCTGACAGCGTTGATCTACTTGAAGTTGTTCATCCCCCATAAAATAAATTTGTAAAAACTTTGGCGATTCATTTGGGCAAGGAAGAAGTGACCCTATTCGATGGTAAATTTGACCCTGAACTTTGAATGTTGGCATGAATCCTTAACAATAGAATTAGCTCCGAAGGATGTCATTTGAAAGCAGCAGTTATATCTTCGTATATTTTGTAGGACATGATTCGAATCTGCTGTTGTCCCTGTCATATACGCCATAAATTCATCAGGGGGCGAATCCAGATGCGGAAGCCTCACCTTACCATTATTGCAGCACATTCCTTGGGACTCACCTTTATACTTTTTGGCAGAACAATGAACACATATCTTATCCATTTTGCCAATCAGAACATCAGGATGATTTTGGTAGTCAAAATGCGGATCATAGTTAAAGGCTGCAAGCGACAAATTGGAAGGCCTAACCGATCTTCTAGCTCTGGATGCACGGATTCTGTTGACTGCGAGACGTCTCTCCCGCACTTCATCGTTTTCGGCAGCTCTAGATGCAGATGCCGAAATCCGCATTCGCTCCAGCCGACTCACCCGCTCATCTTCGTTTTCGGCAGCTCTAGATGCAGATGCCGAAATCCGCATTTGCTCCAGCCGAATCACCCGCTCATCTTCGTTTTCGGCAGCTCTAGATGCAGATGCCGAAATCCGCTTTTGCTCCAGCCGACTCACCCGCTCATCTTCGTTTTCGGCAGCTCTAGATGCAGATGCCGAAATCCGCACTCGCTTCAGCCTACCCTCCCGCTCATCTTCGTTCTCTACAGACCTGGATACCGCACGTGCAATTCGCATTTGTTCTAACCCGAACTCTCGCTCTTCAGCCTGAGATGCTCGCTGAAGTTGCACTTTCTTAACCTTCGGATTGATTTGATTCATTTTGAAACGTCAAAGAAATATCTAGAAATAAAAAAGTAAAATTTTCCTTCATTTAATATGTCTATTTTTTTCATAAATATATGCACAATGTAGTTAAAATAAAATTTTTTATCTAGATATATAGATAGATTATTAAATTAAATTAATAAATTTTCAAGACGTTTGGCTTAATATAAAAGATTTTAAAATTTTTTATTAAAAGATGTGTATTTTTTCTATAGAGGTATTGATAGATTATTAAATTAAAGAAAAAAATAATAAATCTATTTATTTATCTATATAAAAAAATACAAAACTTTTATCAATAAAACAGAGATGATCACATGTTAAAATATATTGAAAAAATTATTAAAAAATTAATTTCAAACCACATGTTAAAATATATTTTAAAATAAGTAATATGCAATTAATAAAACGTAGATAAAAGATTTTAAATAGTACTTACATGTTAATTTTAATTAATAAATTAAACGTAGAAAAGAAGTTTTAGATAGTTTTTTTAAAATTAAAATGATACTATGTATACTTTTTGAAATTGAATTAAATTGATATATAGGTTTTAGCTAAAATAAAAGATTTTAAAATTATTTATTAAAAGATTTGTTTTTTTCTATAGAGATATTGATGGATTATTAAATTAAATTAAAAATTAATAATTTCTCAAGACGTTTGGGTCAAAATAACAGATTTTAAAATTCTTTATTAAAAGATTTGTATTTTTTCTATAGAGGTATTGATAAATTATTAAATTAAAGAAAAAATTCATAAATTCTCAAGAAGTTTGGGTTAAAATAAAAGATTTTAAAATTCTTTATTAAAAATTGAAATTGAATGAAATTGATTCAATAATATAAGAAAATATTTATTTAACTCATTGTCTAAGCAGGGTGTGTACTGTCAAACAATAGAGGGAAATATAAGATTTATTTAACTCATTGCCTAAGCACAATGGCTTTCTGACCAATCAAACTCGTTCTAACAATTTAACGCTTTGTCACTGGCCAATCAGATCGTTTCCACATACTTTTCTATTTTATATATATAGATAGATAGATAGATAGATAGATATGATATACTGATATACATGTATATTATCAAACTTTCGAATTTCTAGAAAAAAAGTTGAAAGACGCATGCGTGGTCAGCTAGCTGCGCCAGGGTGTCAAAGTTCAACGTTTATATGTAGTGTACCATATACGAAAAAAGCTAACTCACACAGATGGACACCGAGAAGGAATTCCATTTCCTCAATTTCAGTAGGCTACATTAAAAAATTGTTATTATCTGTGAAATGCATTTTTCCAGGACTTTTCCTTACTTTTTCCAATAAATCCTCAAGTTTTTCAAGATAATTCGATTGCCTATTGGGGGCTTTCTCAGGGTTAATCCGGTATTTCATTTTCTGGAGTACCTATGCTTAAAATAAATTTATAATGATATTAAAAATTAAATTGATTCACCAGGCTATAATTAATTTAATTATTTTAGAAAGATTCTAAGGACCCCTGGTATGTAGTGACCCTCTTGCTCTGCCGATAATTTTATATACTTATATAGTAGCTGTATTATGATAGAGGTAGAGAAAACTAGGACATGTATCGAAGGGTTTATTTTAATAAGCAATAAAATTATCAATGTAAAAATTATTTACTAATTTATTAATGCTTTAAAATATGCTAAAAAATGAATACATGGTAAAAAAAATCAAACAAAATTATGTATAAGTATATTGTAAATATACATGGAAAAATTTCAAAAAATTATTATAGTTTTTCAACAGGACTTCATTTTTTCATTCATTGTGATTGTCTTGACGAGCAGTAGCTCGAGATTTTGCATTTCTCAACCATGTTTTTATTATTGAGGATATTCCGTCATCTGTTGCTGCTTTGTCATGAAATTTGACAGCCTCTGAAAATATATACACACAAGTTAAAATTGAAATACATAAATAAAAATAAATGAATAATAATTCATTATTGAATTATAGGTGTATATCTATATCTATATCTATATATATATATATATATATAGACTAAATAAAAGTTTAATTAAATTACCTAGAATGACAGAAGAAATTTCTAAAGAAGATAATGTTTTTTTGCCATGGGCCCCAAGCCAAGTGTAATTTGAGGCTATATCATTTGAAAAAATCCGCCTTAATAAATTCAGTGTTAAGCTTTTCATATTAGTGCCTCCAATTTTTTCAGAAATGATATCTAAATAAATAAAAAATGTTTTTATTTTTATTGAAATTATCAAGTTTACAATATGCTAAAATCAATTGTTTACCATGAATGCTTTTCCATTTTGGTTTTGTAGAATATTTTCTATAAAATCAATATCATTTTCGTCTATAATGAACGGCTTCTTGGAAAGCATTGTTTTCAGCTCTTCATTCTCAAAATATATTTCTACATTTTGTGGAGAATTATTTACCATTTGAGACAAATTGGTCATAATCGTATTAAGTTTTTCCTGCATTTCAAGTAAAGTTATTTTAATTTGCATGATGTCTCTTTGTAGTTTTTTACCTAAAAATACAAAAGTTTATTATTTAAGACAAATATGAATAAAATTTTAACATGTCTGAGAATAGTACCAACAAAAACTCACCAGAGTTGACTACGGCTATCTCTTGGCTATTTAAGTTATATTTTATTGTTTCAGGAAGAGTTTTATCATTTTCAATTATTTCAGGTGAATGTTCAACAAAATTGGATTTATCAATCTGGAATATTTTTGAATAAAATGATAAATAAATAAAAATCTTTAAAATATATTATTTTAGTATAAATTATGTTCGGTTACGTTTTAATATATAAATAATATTATTATTATAATAAATTAGTAAGCTCAAAAATATATATATTATGTAATGAATAATCCATTAAAAATATTAAAAACATAATAAGTGAAATATTTGAATTAATATATCTAAAAAACACACACCTCTTTTTGGGTAGGAAAAGGAGGTAATATTGAATCTCTTTTTTTGTAAGGTAGATCATCATCATCTGAGCTTGAATACAAATATTTTCTCTTTGGTATATCTCTCCGAAGAATATTAGGCTCATTATTATCAAAATCTGAATTTAAATCGGAAATTTCTTCAGCTTCTTTCAATTTACGCATTCCTTTTTCAAATGAATCTAAATAAGTAGAGGGAAAAACTAATAACAATTAGATGTTTTTTTCTGAGACGAGCTGTTTTAAATATCAATTGAAGTTTTTATTGAAGCAGTCCAAGGATTAATAAAAAGTTATGTTTTATTGGAAACCTTCCTTCCTTTTGAACCGACGTTTCGGAGGATCATTCCTCCTCTTCAAGTTTTAAAGGGGCAATGAAGGAATATATAACAATTACAATGATTGTTTTGTTTTTGAATGAATTTTTGAAAATTTTAACACTAAATATGTACATATATAATGTTTCTTTTTTGTTTTATATTTTTTTTCCTGCGTTGTTTTTTATATATGATTTTCATTGTTCTTGTATTGTTTGTTATATTTTTAATATTGTTTTTATATTTGTTTATATAAATTTGATGTTGTATTTTTATAAATCTATGCAAATTTTCTTGATGTGACACTAATACGTAGGTTTGACTTTTGTACTGGGAATGTTAATCTCTTTTTTGTAAGTGGACTTCTAGTCCGTATAAATATCTAAATAAATAAATACATTCTATGGATGATTCAAAAAATATTTCTAGAACATCAACGAGCACTGTTAGAGAATACAAGAAGGAAAATTTGTATATGCTTTCTTCAGTAAAGCCCTTTGAATCCTGAAAAAAGAGGCAAGATCCTCCGAAACGTCGGTTCAAAATGAAGAAAGTTTCAAAAGTGTAAAAAGAAAAGTTTTATTCGGAATTGTCTTCGAATTTATCCTTGAGCTCACTTTCATCAAAATACCTAAACAAATATAATATATAAATCATACATAAATATCTACATTTTTTAGCAATAAAATGAAAAATGAATTCCTTATTTTTTTTTTTTTTAATTAATATTTTCTTTCTTAAACTTCATTTGATATTAAACTTAGGGAACGCGGTGTAGGTTTATAGTGAAACATTTTTAAAATATACTAGGTTGGAGTGGGTGGTGTTTCTCTCAGTGAGGAAAAATAAATAATGAAATGAGTTAAGCCATTTAATTTTTAAATTCTCAATATATTTCATGTTGTTAGCCCATCATTAGGAGTACGTCATTAGGAGTATAGTCGATGTACCTGTAGAACACATAATCCTTTTTATCGGGTGTTTATTCCAACTCTCTAAAGGATCCTCTTGATTTTTAACTGCTTTGTTGAATCTACTTTGAGAGAGAAATGATGGCCATCTAGATTCTTTCTGATCCTTTGTGAGCCATTTGCTAGGAATCAGCTGTATCGTTTTGTCAGAAAATTCAACTACAAAGTAGCTAGACATTCTGTAAAAATAATTATGATTAAATGAAGTGAGTCTAGGGCGAAAATTATAAGAAATTTTAAGATGGTTTACTTTTATAATAATTGATAAAAGAAATCTAATTTAACAGGGAAGTACACGGATACCTATTATTATTAAATTATTAAATTCAAATTTATTAGATTAGAACTCTCCAGAAAGATATGACTCATATATATATTCAGTAGGTTGGATCCAGAGCCCACCTCAACCCACATAGCACGCGACACTTCGACGACCCTAATAGCTAGGTAAACGATTTTTTTTAAGATACAAAGAAAACAAAAAAAAAAGGAAATAACTAAATCAAAAAAAAAATATATATAAATTATTCTCATGTCTCAACTAGCCATGTAATATTTTTATAACCATATTCACCAGAATATATTTAACTTATTTTTTAGCTTTCGTATGTTAAGTTAAGCTACATAGATTTTTTTTTTTTTTTTTAAATAATTAAAATTAAGAAGAAAAATTTATGGGATTTCTTAGTCTACTAATAAATCTGAGGTATTAGATAATTTTTATTTTATGTCATCACAAGTGTTGAATCCACTCCCTCCGAAATCTCAATGCGAATGCCGAATATATGCTATACCTACAGGCGATTGGGACTGGGATAGATTTTTGGCTCTCGCATTGATTCCGGAGGGTTTGGATTTAACAAAAGTGATGACATAAAATAAGAATTATCCATATCGGATTTATTAGTAGACACTTTTCCATGATTTTCTTATAAAATTTATGTTTAAGAAAAAGTAATACTGGTAACTAAGGTATGGTCGTAACCAGCACGGAGAGGGAAGGTTTAGGGTCTTAGAAAACCCTCCTTCCCGAAATGATATAAAAAACGTTGAAATTTTACAGAATATAAATAAACGTTCAATCTAGACACAGGGCAGTGTGTCAGTCAAGTTCGCAAAAGAAAGCTGACGCACTGGCCATTGCGTATATTGATCCGAACCATTTCGAGCTACTTTCGACCCCCTCATAACTGAAAAACTATTAGACTTGCAATTAACCGTGCCTAATAAGCCCCTTTGAACACCTAGAATACCTAATTTTTCAAGTTATTAAAGGTATTACAAGTACCATTTTTATCACTCACTCATCACCTAAAGTACTTCCGCTGATCCTAGAATGCTGAAATAAGGCACACTGATAAAGTTTGGTGTACAATTAAAGGTAAAAATCGAAAAAACGAAACTTTCCCTTTTTCAGGACCTAAAATGAAGGGGGTGAAATTTATAGGCTTAATTAATATATAGTGAAATTACAATCAAGCTAGAATGCTGAAATTTGGCATACTGATAGAGATTGACGCATTAATAAAGGGTGAAAAACGGAAGCTTTCCCATCTTTAGGACATAAAATAAACAGACAAAATTTAACTGCCATTCAATTATTTAAGATAAATAAAAAGATAAAACTTTTCAAAAATTAATGATATTCCATCAAACACATAAATGTGAAGAAGCGTCAAGTTCGGTACAAACAAAGTTCGGGGTTGTACGCGTCGCTGATAAATTAAATCAGATCAGATCTAAACGGGTATCAAGTTCCATATAGTAAATATAGTTCCTTAAATCATAGCTATATAAATATACAACATTCTTCAAATGATTTAAAAGAAAACTTGGCAAGTTTTTTATCCAACTGAATTATTTATAGTATAAAATAGGACAACTAGCAAAAGTAAATTTTAAGCTTGTATTAAATATCATCACGTTAAACCTAATTTATTGGATATTATAACTTTCCAAGTTATAAATTTCAATATCAAAGAACATAACAATATTTGCTTTTAAATCAGTTGAAGAATGTTGTACATTACTTTAGCTGTTTTAACTGGAACTTGGTAGTTGGTACCCGTTCAGATCTCAACTTGTCTGCGACGCCGATACTTAGTTTGTACCGAACTTGGCCCCTTTTTCACATTTAGGTTTTTGGTGGAATAAAATTTACTAAAAAAAAAATACTCTAATAAAAAAACAAAAATAATAAAACAATCTGGGTATCAGGGAGGTCATGTCTTCTAATACTAGGAGTAAATTCATACTCCCCTAATACTACCGGTGGGTAACACTCCCCACCCCCGATAATGAACTAATCTCTCGGAATTCTTTTATGGCTACGGCCATTGGTAAACAAAAAAAATTGGACCCCCCCAAATCAAATACTGGATTGGTGACTGCTGTTGGTAGTAGAATTATTCGTTATGTAATAGGGTAACTATGTAGAATTCATCATTCTCCATTTTAATTATAAAACATTTTGTTTCGAATTCATTAATTGAATGCACAGAGATTTCTCGGCTAAGATTCTTAGCTAAAAAAATGCCCACTTTAGATGATTGACATGGTATATCAAATAAATCATTTATAGAATTAAATTCTTTACCAATTAAATATATTGATTTATCATCAGTTTGAATGATATCATCAACTATTATTATTTTTTTATTTTTAAGAAGGCAACAATTATTGGGACATGAAGTTGTAACAATATTGTTTTTGTATTTAACTCTATTATAATGACTTCCTTCATAATTTTCAAGAGCAGTTGCATCAAAATTAATTGAAGATAAATTAATTTCGAAATACTCTTTATTACCAGTATAAGTAAGCGTATTATCATTATTAAAACATGTATTATTTTCCATGCAACGCAGATATAATTGCTGTAGAGCTTTGTCTGGTTTTCTTATGTATTTTTTTATCTTTTGCATATAATTTTCAAACTTAAATGCACTAAAGTTATAAAAGATATTAATTTGCCGATGGTAATAGATTCAAATTTACTAGAAAATCATAGATCAAAGATGGTGTCATCTATTAAATCCGATGGAGTGGAATATTAAACTAAAGTTATCTAATACCCCATGATTTTTCACATCTTCTGAAATGTGAAAGAGACCGTGTATATTATGGGAGATATTTTGTTTTCCATAAAGTATACCAAAAGATAAAATAAAATGATCCAAGAGTTGTTGAGAATATTCAACATCACCAGAAGTTAAAGGTTCACCGGCAAGTAATCTACAATCTATATTTAGTGAAATAAAATTTTTATAAACATCCTAATCCAAAACATTTTTTAAAACAATTGGACCCCAATAAAAAGACACTGTCCTGAACTCTGTAGCTTTCCATTGTTTCACATATGTCCAATGAGCGAGCTTTCCCACAAAGTTCCTGAAGGCGTACAACAACTAATTTTGTTTGCCAAATTATCAGATATTATGTTTATTTGTCTAGATGGCAATCGAAAATTTATATTATTTTACTTGTAACCAAAGCAATAATAATTTTTTCATTACGCCTAAGCATAATAAATGCATGTAGTCCAAAGGAACACCGCTTACTAAGCCTAATTTCGGAATTAAATTCAAAATAGATGTACCTAAATGGTAATTTTCATCTGATTTATTTAAAAAGCTAATATCATCTCTGCGTTCTGATTTATCAGGAAAACACATCCTGTTGTTTAAATATACACCCTCAGCTGTACATTTAGTACAACTTGAATAACCTCCAAAACTTTTGATTTTCAATACAAAATGCCTTAGCGGGTGCATCACATATAATGTTTTTTATTGAAAATGGATATTTCATTTCCGATAAATAAACCGTTATTTGTCAAATCTATTGCTTCATTGATAAAGGCTTGTAAGAATGAATTGGAATCTAAAGGTTTAGATTTGCCAAAGTAGGCTCCAATAATAAAAACACTATCAAACCCCACCAAAGACCCTAGAATAGGCCAAAACGAAGCCGTAGATGATTTAAAAATCGGTAATCCATCTATGTTCCCAGATAGCACACATTGGTACTATGTACGTCCATAGCTCGTCCACGAGCGGACGTATGTACGTCCTTTTTATGCCCATTTTTGTGCCGCTGTACGTATAATGGACGTACACAGGACATCCAGATTCCCCAAAACGTACGTCCCTCATATGTCCAGTTCGTCCATTTTACGTCCGCATTTGGCATCCTTTTTACGTCCGTTTGGTGCAGTTTTACGTTCTATGTATGTACATAGTACATCCAATTTGCCATGCATGTACGTTTGGTGTACGTTCTGTTTGTCCATTGTACCCCCCCCCCCCACCCCCACCCCTACAACAGCCTATAGGTGTACGGTTTCTTACCTAATAGGTGCTTTATTGCCCTTTTTCCATCAGCTACGATAATATTTTAATAATAAAATGGGTATAAAAAAATAAATTACTCGGGTTTTTCATTAAATTATATTTTTATTAATCATTGAAAATTTAGGTGTAGTACAACACATAATATTTATTATTACTATTTTGATGATAAATTAAATGTAAGTGATTTATTTAAAAATTTTTTTTAACAAATCCCTTTCTTTAGCTCTGCGCAACCATTTCGCAATTGTTTCCTCTGCAGACTTTTTTGTTCCAAAACTTTCAGCAGCTTCTGTAAAGCAAATACACCAATGTTTTGTTAGTACAAGTGGGATATGACATTTCATTCTATTATTTACAATAAAAAAAATTATAATATACAAAAATAACTTTTACCTATTAATGCAGCAGTGATTCTGAGATCACAAAATCTTTTTTTCTCTTCTACCTAACCAGCTGTATTCCGCTGCTAAACTGTCGTCTAAATAGCGAATCATAACTCGTTTGGTTAATTCGTACTGATTATTTCCTCCTATTTTTTTTATTTCATTAACCTGCAATAAATAAAGAATAATAAAATTAAAGCTAAATATATAATCTAATTCAATATATTGTTAAATCTACCGTAGCTTTAAATAATTTTTCTTCATTCAGTTTTTCTTCTGCTTCTAAAAGATCATTTTCTGTACTGATCGGAAATACAACTAAATCAAATATGGAGTGATCCTTTTCTTCTGTGCCAGAGATCACTAAGTTTTGGGTCGTGATTTTGTTTTCCAATCGAATCAATGTTTCCTGCATTTCATATACTACTGTTTTTATCAAAAATTGCTGATGAAGAATTTGCTTTATCGATTTTTCTGTAACAAAATAGAGTAATAATATATATTGAAAGGTTCTTCTTCAGTAGCAGAATTATTTTAAAATTAAAGAAGGCATTAAATGAATTAAATTTAAAATATAATAAAAAAGTTTTTTTATAACCTATAAGAAGCAATTTTTATAAAAATATAATATATTTTAATTTACATACCTTTTATGTTGAGACTTCCAATTTTTAAATAAGAGATATATTTAAACACTTCGGTGGGAGACCAAATGAATTAAATATTTAGTAAGCAATTAATATTTTATTATGATAATGATAATGATAATATCATTGCTTCCTCAATCAAAACGCAACTGAACTCTGCTCGCTTCACTCGAAGGAAACAGGCCACCCAGGTTGCCAAAAGTAATCAATTAAATAAATAATATTATTATTATTTTTTTTTAAGGACTATTTAATTAAGAATTAAATAAATAATATTATTATTTTTTTTTTTTTTTTAATATTAAATTAAAAATCAAAATATTTTAAGAACAAATTAAATCAAGAAAAAAATGACCATGCGATGTATATAAAAAGGAATTTTTTACCAATATATTTATTATTTTGTTTAAAAAAAAATTTCTTTATTATGCGTCCAAACCATATTTGAAAATATAGAAAAAACTTTTATGCACTCTTTTTGGGCTGTAATACGTTAATACATGGAACGTACTGCTCGTACGTAATGCGTACGAAGTGAAATGTACGTCCATGGGTTGTCCATTTTATGTCCATGGACGTAAGTACGTAAAATGGACCTAAACCGTACGTACTATGTACATGGTGTGCTATCTGGGTTAATTGACAATTCAATTTCGGCCAATTTTCCTTTGTTAATAATATCCAAATTATTGCCTAGTAAATTAACAATACCCTCTCTAAGTCCAAAATGAACATAATCACCAGGTGGAATAGCTATGGTATTTACTGTTCTGGGTGTTTTTAGTAAGGTCTTGGCATTCATGGGAAGTGTAATTTTATTCGAAATCAATAGTTTTAATAGAGAATTAATTGCGACATGTGGAATTCTATAACGAAGAGCCCAACGAGCTAGATTTTCAGCTAATGTTAAATTATTTTCATTAGAAATACCAGATGAGACATCAAAAAAATTATCTTCGATAAAATTATCATTTTCAGAATCAAATTCAGTATCATAACTATAATCAGATACCATTTGGTAATCGGTTTCAATTGAAATATCACGTGTACTTCCATCATCAATTAAAACATTTTCAGTGGAACAAGCTGAAGTTGTAAAAGTTGCTTCATTTTCGCTAGAATCACTTCCTTCCTCAGCCCATATTCTACGAAGTCTCCTTTTATGTCTGGAGGAACACATATCATATGGCTTTCTGGATGAATCTTTATGATATTTTGACATTATTGGAATTAATAAAATTGGTCAATTTTATAATCTAAAATATTTAAACTATTTTAAAATCTTAAATAATGTAACAAAAAGTACAAATACTTATTTACTATTATAAATTCAACAGCAAAGAAACTATATGGATGCTCGGTAATTTTAAAATAAATTAGATTATATTAATATTTTATTGTTAATATTTTGATTTATTCTTTATCCTAAAAAGCATGTTATCTCGTAAAATTTATTTTGAGACCCCAGTCGCCCACAATATGAGTTTACAAAGAAGCGGCTTTTCATTTTGTCTTTCTAGACATATCTTTTAAAAAAAGTAATAATTTATGAAAGTATCTTAAAATTGATATAAAATAATTTTTTAAGTAATAATACTGTTTGAAAATCAAAATGTTTATTTTTTTTATTTTTAATAATTATTAATATTGTTGATTTTACAATTATTTATTTCATTGTAAAATTGAATCTTAATTAAGGCGCACAACAGCAGGTAAAAATTAGCAATAAAATGAAATAGAGAATCTCTTTTTTCTTAGGAAAATATATTTAGTTCTCAAATATTTTTTCCCCATTTTCACATATTTATATTGATCTAAACATAAACCAAATATGCCACTTCCCATCGGTGCCCCTTTGAAGTTTTCTCTGCTGAGTCAAGGTCAAGAACCAACCCATGTGGTTAAAATTTTTTGTTAAAAACGACAGCTTTCATAATTAAATATACATATATTCATCAACAAACTGATAAACAAATAAAAATATAAGACTCAACGTTCCAATCAAAATATATGTGAACGAAATGTCGTGGGTTATATTTTTATGTGTTTATTAGTTTGTTGATGAATATATTAAAACTTGAAATGATGGAATTTAATATATTATAGTAAACTACTGTGCTGGTGAAACCTGTTAAATATTATAAATCTATATTTACACATACCTTTTAGGAGAAGTAGAATTATCTTCGAGGAGAATTATTATTAATGTCTGCTTTCTCGATGAGTGAACCATTGACTGAAGACTGGAAACTCAGCGACCGTTGCGAGTTTCAGTCAGAGGATTCCCGCCTGTGGCGACGGAAAAATTCCCGCCAATTGACAAGATATGAAAGATATCTTTAAGAAAATTGGAAGACCTTCTCAAAAAGATGTTGTCATTTATCATGATGTGTACCATAACGCATAAAAAGAGTCATCGTTGAATAAAATATGAAGATCGAAGGGTGAACCGTAACCTAATATTGTGTACACCTACATCCACTTCCACTTTCATTTCCAAGTAGAAGACAATAGATAAAGGGGAATTATCTAATGAATTCCAAAATAATTCCACATAATTCCAAAGACGGTGTACACCTAATTCCAATCGCGGTTCACCTCTCTATAAAGATATAATAAGATCAAAAAAAGTTTGAAAAATGTTTATAGAAAAATATGTTTTTTCCTTGTGGTTTTCTAAGTATTTCAAAAACGGTTTAACTAAACTATTAATATTATAATAAAAATTGATCGATTCGCTCAAATTCGTTTAATCGTTAATCGAAAATTTATTCCAAAAAGTTTGATTTATTTGAAAAGATGTTTATTAACACAATTTTTCGAACATTCTTAAGACTATCTTAACAAGTGCTCTAAAAGATATCTTCATGGCATATTTAAAGAGATTTGGAAGATATAAAATCATATATATGTTTAATTAGTATTTTACACTAAAAATTTAATTTCAAAGAGGTCTTTGAGATAAATTGTAGAGCATTCTTAAAGAGGGTTTGCCGTATTGTATAGAAGACATCTTAAAGTATTTTACACTAAAAGTTTAATTTCAAAGATGTTTTTAAGATAAATTGTAGAACATTCTTAAAGAGGTATTGGCATATTGTATAGAAGACATCTTAAAGTTATCTTTAACAATAATATTAAGATATAAGATCAGAAGATCAGAAAAGATCTGAAGAAGACATCTTCTAGAGCGAGTGTGCTATCTGGGAATGAATCCTGAATGTCTTCAGCAGGGGGAGGCAAATTTTCTTCTTTTTTTTTTCTCAGACGCTCTGAATCTGAGCGAAGTAATTTTCGAATTTACAGCTTGCCCAAATTCAGCATCCGTAATTTTCCCGGGGAAAATTTTGTTGACGCTATCTAAAATTGGGATAAAAAATAAAATAAAACTTTTAAATTTGAGGAAACAAAAAAGAATAAGTATCAAATAAGACATTGATGTCTTATACCCACATTTCAAGGCATCAAGAATCTTCGGATCCAGGCGCTTTTTTGCCGAAATATTTTGCCCCAGTTTGTTTTTTGGGGCGCCTCCTTTGTAATTGCTCTCAAGGAGAACATCAATCTTAAACAGACATGGTAATAGGGCCTTTACCATGCCTATGGCATTGTTTCTGGAAATGGCGGTCATCCATTCCAGCTCATCCACTTTGACACCGCTTCCAGATATGCCAAGTTCAACCTGTATATTATAATAGTATTAAAGTTCTTTTATTTTTTATATAAAGTTTAATTGTTTTTATTCACTTACCTGCCCCACGTGAAATCCGCCACTTTTATTTGGTGGAGGTGATATGTCTTTGCTTGTCGATTCATCCAATTTTTGTTGAATTTTCGATATAGCATCAAACATACTCGTATATGCTATATTAGTTGAATAAAACATTTCACTGTCGATGGTAACAGAATTGTTTTTATTTTAGGTTAAAAATAAAATGAGAGTCTTCTGTTTTTTAAATTAAAAATTATTTTATTTAAAAAACAGAAGACTCTCATTTTATTTTTAACCTAAAATATATGCTATAGTCTCCGACAAAGCGGAAATAGTCTTTTGCATGACATTAATTCTGTAAACAAGTGAATTAGTTATTTCACATGCACATGCTATTCAAGCCGCATACAAAGGGAATTTTATCTAAGATTGCCATCAAAGTTTTTCTTGACAGCAGCGCAAATGTGCGCTTAAGAAGATTAAACCTCTTTGGGCTCTGTTTCAGCAGAGACAATGCGAACAATTTATCCTCCAGAGAGTATCGACGGCCTCGGCAATTTTTTGGACGATTTTTTTTTCGATTTAGGACATGAAGAAATTATAAGAGGTCTGGTAATAGTCAACTTCATCAATTCATTGGCAGATTTTATTGCCTCCTTAATATATTCTCTGTTGTCCAACAGTTGCAAACCCAAGCGAGTGCATTTTTCCCTTTAAACCCCCCCCCCCATTATTTTAGCCTGTCTTGGCGTAATTGCGACTGGTTGCCTCGCCTCCACATCTTGCAGAACGCAGAAGTTAATGTAGAGCATGTTCAAAAAGTTCGCCATTGCTCACAATAGACGTTTTTATTCGTGTGAGTAATTCTGCATGCACATTTCTCAGCATGGAAGGTGTTACACTATTGAAAGCATCTGTAATACGATGACGTAGATTCAGCAGACTTGTATGTGGAGTTGCATAAGCCTGATCTTTTATGTAACCCCACAGGAAGAAATCCATCGGAGTCAGGTCCGGCGATCATGGAGGCCATTCAATACTACTACTATACCCAATAATTTGTTATCCAGAGCAATCTTTTAGAAAGCTTCGCACTCCAGCTGGCTGGTGTGCAGGAGCACCGTCATGTTGGAACCACATGTCCCGTAATGCGGACAGGGGAATATCATCCAAAAAGTCGGGTATGATATCCTGTAATAGTTGGAGGTACTTCCAGATACCGCCCCACACATTAATGGACCAGCGCCCAGTAGTGGGCATAATGTCGGTTTAGTACTCTGGTACGCTGAAACAGTGCCTCGTCCGACCAAACAACGTTGGACAAAAAATCTGATTTATCTTCAATCTTTCATTATTTAATGCCCAGTTGCACCAATCAAATCGACGCTCATTATCCCGTGGCAACAGTTTTTGCTGCAGAGTGACATGATAGGGAAGTGCATGTTGACTATGCAGTATTTGCCATACTCGGGCCCATGTTAAGCCACAAGCCATGCTGATTTCTCTTGTACTGCTGTGTGGATGGGCTAATGCATATGCCAAAATACTCTCTGGCGGTATACGCATACTTGCACTCACTGGTCTGCCAGAACGCGGACGACTTTTAGTGCTTCCTGTCTCCATGAGCCGTCGCACTACATTTGCGATGGTAACTGCACTTGTATGTGGCCCATCTGGAAAACGAACGGCATACTCCCGTGCAGCATGCGTTGCGTTTCGTTGACATTCGCCATAAATAAGCACCATCTCGCAATATTGAAAGTTAGTGAAGCTTGACATTCTCACACAGCTCCAAAATTCTAAATCCAAACGTTTATTTTTAAGAAATGTATCTTTTTTTAGGATCTCATTCATTTAGGATCATTCAAAATTCCATTTGTTTTGTCACTTTCAAAAAAGAACACATACTATTTTCTACCCGTCGCTAGGCAACGATTGAAATTGCCACAACACAGAAAATAAAATTTTTAAAATGAAAGCGCTCGCACATTAGGAATAAAATTATCGTCTGCCATCAATAATTTTATGCTATGAGATTATGTTGTTTGTATCCAGCGAGCGCCAACACCTTTTAAACTAAAATTTTAAATGCATTGGAAATTAAAGTTTTCAGACATTACAGTACAATACAAAGTCACAAACTGCATTTGCACACTGCTACATTTCCGAAATGTAAATATATAGAGTAGAACAGTCGCGCATAGATTACGGAGATTTTTGGATGCAGGCAGTAATTTATCCTTTCCGTGTAAACCAAATATCGTTTCGTACTAATTAATTGATGCTCTAAAACTTTCTAATTGGAAATTTTGCTCTATCTCTTTTCGTTTTTGATTTGCAATGGCTAACTTCCACATTTCGCCACTAGGGGCGCTGGTGTCGTTTGCATTAGGTCGGGCATAGTCGCTTTACTAATACCGTTACCTCACTTGCGTGGCTGTAGCACTCTCCGTTCGCAAGTATTTTCAGGTTAACGGGACTTTCCTATGCACCCTGTATATATCAAGATATAGAATATTTAGGCTTTAAAATAATATTTCTTAAGGAAACTCTATTATTCTAAAACTAACTAAATAAAATAAGATTTCTCAACAACTCTATATAGGAATACGCAGTGAACGTCCAGAACCTGAAATTTGAGGTTATTTTAGAAAACAAACAAACGTGTATAAATAAACCTTAAATTTGCTTATATGAAAAAGTTCAATTTTTACCTTTACAAAAACTCAAAGATCAGTAAAATTAGGCCCGTTATTTGTGTATATGAGAGGTAAACAGATTGTCGCAGGATTTTCTAAAATTATAATCAATCGCGAATATGAAAAATATTATTTGAGATTTTAACCCTTAAATGCATATATTTTTGTTTTGGGTTTAAAAATTTTTTTGGACTAAAAACATGGTCAAAATACTAGGAAAAATAATTTAAAAAATATTTGTTTAAAAATTTAGCATTATTTTCAAAATTTCTTGTTGTTGCAATTTTGCAACATTGTGCATTATAGGCAAGTTAATATATTTTATTCATTAAATAATTTAAAACAATTTTTATTTTTTTTAAGCACAATACCACTCCACATTTTTCGCAGGTGATGTCAGTGTATCCGTTGCAACCAGGAAGTTTGCATCTTGTTCTTTTTTCTTGAGAAACTTGATCACATCGCACGTCTTTCGGTGGTATGTGCTGGGCATTTCCTCGCTATCTCTTAGTTTGAATATTCCGTTCTAATGAACTTGATGGTCTACCTCGTTTTTTCCACATTACAGAGACAGTTAGCAACTACGCTTCTAAATGTTGACTGTTCCAATATTTCGGACTGCTTTCCTGTAATATCCAATATTTCGGACTGCTTTGCTGTCATAACCTTTTTATATAAAAGCCATGCATTTACCATAGCTAAATCCAACAAATGGTAAAACATTCGTAGGTACCATTTTCTACTCTTTAGTTTTATTTTGTATCTTCCTATAAAGCTCTCCATCGGGTCAACCCTTCCCATGTGACGATTGTATTCCCGAATAATATTGGGACACTCTATTTCAATGTGTTTGCCTCCTTTTTTTATCATATCTTTTGACAGTACCAACAGGCTGCTTGCCGGCATAAGTTGACAGGAGAGTAACACATTTATTATCCTTCCAAATAAGTAAGGACAACTCAACCCCGTCGATGTAGGTAACATACTCAACTGAGCTACCACGCTTTTCCTTTTTTATTTCCTTTTCGGTAGGCAGTTTACAATTTGGGATTCTATTACGTCGAATAGTTCCAAGAGAATATATTCCTCTTTTGGCAAGATATACCATTAGATCCAAAGTAGTGTAGTAATTATTACAATATAGTCTATAATTCTGCATTGTAGGTATAATCCTAGATAAACAAACTACAATATTTACAGAAGCTCCAATATCAGGTTCGTCGTCCGGTCTTGTTTGAAGATTTTCTTGCCCAGAGTACATTTCAAAATGGTAGGCAAATCCACTCACACCCGCCAAAACAAAAAGTTTGAAACCCCATTTATGAGGTTTCATGGGCATATCATGCTCACTGGGCTGGGAGAGTCTTGCTCATTTAAATCTTACTATATACCTATATTCTTTCTGTTTCTCATTTAAATGTTACTATATGTATGTATTCTTTCTGTTCGCTCATTTAAATGTTATATATGTTATATACCTGTATTCTTTCTGTTTCTCATTTAAATGTTACTATACTAGGTGTATAACCTTAAATCCGCTGTTTTTTAGTCAAAAAAACACATGGTTTTTTCATAGAAAGCAAAATCAAATATATTCAAAGTACTTGCCGTCGCTACCTACACATTTCTCCCATCTCTCGGGCAATTTGTGGATACCACGCCAAAAAAATCCCTTCTCTTTTGAGGCAAACCACTCATCAAGCCATTTTCGGACGTCTTCGTATGAATCGAAGTGCTGCTCAGCGAGCGCGTGGCCCATTGACGAAAACAGGTGGTAGTCTGAAGGGGCCAAGTCTGGTGAATAAGCGGGATGGGGTAGCAGCTCCCAGTTGAGTGTCTCCATGTAGTTTTGGACCATTTTTGACGTGTGCGATGGTGCGTTGTCGTGGAGAAAAATCAGCTTTTCATGTCTTTGTTGATAATACGGTCTTTTTTCACGCAGAGCACGGTGCAATTTGATCAGTTGTTGGTGGTAGCGGTCGGCGTTGACAGATTCACCAGGTTTCAACGTCTCATAGTAAACGATTCCCTGCTGATCCCACCAAACGCACAGCATCGTCTTCCGTCCGAAGCGATTTGGTCTTGAAAGATGTTGATGGTTGGCCGGGGTCAACCCATGATTTTTTGCGTTTAGGGTTTTCGAAATATACCCACTTTTCATCGCCTGTCACAATCCGATGCAGGAACGACTTTCTTTTTTGTCTGTCAAGCAAGATTTCGCATGTGTTTTGGCGTCGCTCC
Organism: Forficula auricularia; assembly: GCA_024734495.1. NCBI lineage: Eukaryota > Metazoa > Arthropoda > Insecta > Dermaptera > Forficulidae > Forficula > Forficula auricularia. The sequence goes on from JALMQS010000839.1 coordinate 297,803, forward strand.
ATCTGCCTGTCGTTCAATTCATGCGGCACCCATTTTCCGATCTTTTGAACCTTTCCCATAGCACGTAGCCGCTTAGAAATGGCTGGTTGAGTAACACCCAATTGCTCGGCAAGCATTTTCTGCGATTGCGTATCGTTGTTAACGCTTCGAGACTAAGATTTCTCTTAGACTCCTTTAGATCAAATCTAGAGATTTGAAATGACCGTGTATGTCGCCACCAAATAACTCCCGCTTAACATAAAAAGAGAAGGGGGGATCTTAATTCCTTTGGTTAATTAATTAACCTGGATGAAGCGAATTAATCTCCTCTCGGTTTTTTATTATGCACGAGTCTCAATCCCCTTCCACTTTGAAGGAATTATTTAGAATTAATATATATAATCCCATCCAAGATAAAGCTGGTTCCAAAGGGATACTCGAAAATTTTTCGTTTAGGTGGTTAATAAGTGGTCGCAACTTGTGCAGTCTATCGTGGTTAGGATCGTCTTTAGGTAAGTGCTTGTTATTGTCGTTGAAATGAATGTAACGTCTTATCTTTTCAAATTTATTTAAAGGCGTGACATTTCGAGGGTTGACTCACCTTGAAACTTTTCCGTACCCCTTATTGGGGAATATATTGAGCAGGTATTACTCCACTTCGGAAAGAAGGCGGCCGACAGACCATTTATTGACATTTTCACAGATGTTGGACAGTTTGGTTGGATGATATTTGGCAGATGACAGTCCATCCAGTTTGTCGAAGGACTTTTTGACCTTCTGAATTTTTTTGTAATTTGATTTATCTATCATTTTTTATCTTGTTTAGCTTCTTCAAGAGTGTGCTCAACTGTAAAAAATTGTCTTATTAAATTATATATTTCTTGATATGGTGATATATAGTAGATAAAGTAACAATAACTAATGATAAAAACAGAGATGATAAAATATACCCTTTTCATGGCACCTTATTTTGCCTGTGACAAATAAATGTTTCCAAAACAGGCAAAAGGTCTAAATTTTGTAAGATAGTTATATCAAACATTACGTCCCCAAAATGAAAGTCTGGGTATATAGATTTTATGAAAAGTAACAAAATAAATTACCAAGTTGTGTAATTATTTTGTTAATATTTTAAACTTTCTCGTTGCCTGAAACCCTCTTATAGCAGTGAGTTTTTCGTCAATTCTCTATTACCTTATGTTTATTATATATATATCCTATCATTATATCTGGTATAATGTTCATGCATTTCATTTACTTTTGTGAATTCTAAATACCGTGGTAAACAGAGATGATAAAATATACCCTTTTCATGGCACCTTATTTTGCCTGTGTCAAATAAATGTTTCCAAAACAGACAAAAGGTCTTAATTTTGTAAGATAGTTATATCAAACATTACGTCCCCGAAATGAAAGTCTGGGTATATAGATTTTACGAAAAGTAACAAAATAAATTACCAAGTTGTGTAATTATTTTGTTAATATTTTAAACTTTCTCGTTCCCTGAAACCCTGTTATAGGCAGTGAGTTTTTCGTCAATTCTCTATTTCCTTATGTATATTATATATATATATATATATATCCTATCATTATATCTGGTATAATGTTCATGCATTTCATTTACTATTGTGAATTCTAAATACCGTGGTAATTCCATGTGATACAATTTGTAGACAAAGCTCATTCTTTTTAAGTACAGGAAATCACTTACATTCAAAAAAACCTTATATATCTATCTGTATAAAAGAGCTAATAGCGCTTTTAACGTGTCGTATTTCCTCTTGAGTGACATCAGTAGTTTCTTTGATAAAACGGAATCTTATAGGTCGACAACGGGTGAATTGAGCCTGTTCTCTCCTATGTTAGATCTTAAGTAATTCTTTACTCTCTTTAGCGCTGAAAACGACCGTTCTGCTGAGCCGTTTGACGCTGGTGTACACAACAGCATTCGGAACGCAATTCCTACGTTTGGATAAATGTGCTTATGTAAATGGAGCAGCAATCCAACGTAAAAACTCTTAGTAATTTTAATGAGAATGTTAAGCGATATTTGTTTAGCCAGAGATTGTGATTGCATACTTGTATGATATTTGTAATGCCTGTTGTAGATCCCTTGTGATCTTTTTAGGTTGAAAAAAGACTCCGCAACCAGGGCCCCCAGACCGGTTGGGCCCCTAGGCCCGGGCCTTGTGGGCCTAGGCGGAAATCCAGCACTACCGATGGATGAATCAAATTGAGTCCCAATATATATCCTTTCAATTGAATCAATCCTTTTAATATATTTCGAATCCAATTATAAATGTTTTAGTAAAATAGTTTTTTATTAGTGATATTATTTTTTGACATATTAAATGATTTAAAAAATATGAATTTTTAATTCGAATTTGAACAAATAAAATTTTTATGAAAATTTATAATTAAAGGATCGAAAAACAAAATATATTACAAATATTAATATTTAATTGGGTGGATACAATTTTAAACAGAACATTTTAATTTTTAATTAGGTCTTGAAAATCTAAATTGACACCTTACAAATGGTGGCAAATTTGAAATTTGTTATTTCAGAAAACATAATTTTATTTTACGAAATATCAATAGCTGTCGCATTTACAATATTTTGCACGCCAGCCATGATGCTTCTTCCGCAGTGTTGCCTACACAACCGCTGTGTCTGCTGCCACTTTGGCGCAAATTAAAACTTGAATTACACCATTCCGGTGCACAGTTCCTTGATAATCGAGGTGTCAGAATTCCCCCGGGCTCCCCTATATAGTATAGTACTCCACCTGTGTATCTATGACTTATAAATATACTTAACACAATTTTAATTATTTATATTGAATTAAATTTCAATTTGATAATTAAAGTAAATGCCCCTAAAGCGGACACTCTTAAGCAAAATTGATCAATTGACCAAGAATATCTCCCTTATTTCTCATCTGAGATAATTGAAATCGCGTGAACGTTAGCAGCAGAGATTGGCCTCACTGTTCCATGAGTTAATTTTCATTCATGTACTTAAGGTTAAAATATTTGTCAAAATTAGTAACAAGTTGCCAAAATACCCTAAAGCGGACACCCAAATCATGAAAATTCACAAAGCGGACATAGCCTTACCATAAAGCGGACACATACTTTTTCTTTCTTTAGATTCATTAGGGCTACTTATTTCTAAGGCAAAAAGAAAACATACCATTGTAAAAGAAATTTAAGATTTAATGAACACCAAAAATACATGCATCTGGTAAAATCACCCTATATCTAAGTAATCACAAAAAATTTTCCAGATCGGGCACTGAGTAGATTTCACGACGAGTGCTGAATTTTGTCGGTGTCCTTATGTGCCCCAAGATTTAATTCCACTCATAGAAGCAGATGTCCTCCCTCTCTGGCCATTTCCAAAGAAGGCCGTTTCTCGCCATGGCTTTCACTTTCGCTCCATCTTCTACAATTTCCGTGATGATACCGGCGAAAATAGCGTCATCGTATTTCACGGCTACATATTCTCCTACCTCCCTTTTTGCCGGTTGAAGGGCACAAGCACCTTCGGGTTCAGACCCATTTTCTATTTGCCATTCTCCCTCAGAGCTTGAACCTGAATATTTTACGTCATCCTCACTTTCACCGTCGCTTTCATAGACACTCCTCCTCCGTACCACTTCCTTTTTCATCTTTCCTTAGTTTCTTTAGACGATTTACTTCCTCCTTCGCGATTTTTTTTCTTCTCTTGTTTTACGTGCGTCCTCTTGTCGTTTAAGCAACGCGTTTTTCTTCTCTTCCTTTTTTTGCAGATACTGGCGAGCTTCTGGTGATGATATCACTGCAGGCATACGGACCTTACTAGTAGACGGTTGGCTGGTGGTTTTTTTGTGGAATAATTTGTTCTTCTTGAAAGGTGAAGGCACTAAGTCCGAAACGGCTGGTGCTAGCTCAACTAGATCGAAAACGCCTGGGTTTAGTTTGTTTCTTGCTGCATGCTCGGTATCAGTAGTTGATGCTTGGAAGCTTGACTCAACAAAATATTGTCCGCGGTTCTCAGTTTGTGTAGCTTCAAAGTGCACGCACAGTAGCCACAAACCATAAAGTGATTTCTCTTCGCAAGCCCCATGCCATTGCGAACCATTGTTTTTTTGAAACTGCCCTACTTTCCGTAGGCCTATTTTCTCTTCAAGCTGTTTGAGAAAACTGTCTGCCAAGGCGGGCGATTTCGGTTGAACATCAGCTTCTTGTTCAGTGCTCAATGGTATCTCTACAGCGAAACGATTCCATGGCACAAGGCCACATTTTTTGAATCCATTCCTGAGCGATTCTTTATTAAATTCTTTTAGAGCCTCATCTAATAGAGGGCAAAATTCGACCTTCTTCATTTCTCTAAAATCATTAGAAAGTCGCCACTCTTGTACCTTTTTCTTCCACTGCACTTTTAAACCTTTGAATACAGACACATCCATGGGTTGAATTAAATGCGTTGAGTTTGGGTAAAGGGCGACCAATATGATGCCATTAGCGGAACAAAACTCTGCAAGGTCTAGTGAAAGGTGGGAGACATGGCCGTCCAGGAAAAAAATTACCGGAAGTTTTATAACCAGCTAAGGCTGGAAATAGTTGGCTGTGTACTCGTACATTGTTTCCTGAGTCATCCAACCATTTTCACTTTTGCCAATGGTCCAGTTGTCGGGAAGCTGGAAGCCAGCTGTTCCTTGTATCGGAAAACGGCCATTGGAGGGGCGAATTCTCCCTGGGCATTAGCATTTAGCAGAACTGTGATATTTTCTTTTTCGTCGTTTGAGTTGGCTAGGTACACGAATTTACTTCCCCGCTCTGCCAACACTTTCCCCCCCTTAGGGTTCAAGAAAAATGCAGACTCATCTGCATTGAAGACGCGGCGTGGGTCATTTAAAATATGGAAATGACCGTTCTCAATCAAATATTTCTCCACTTCAGCGAACCAGTTGTGGATTTGACCAATACTGACCCTGGCCCTGCTTTTCGTCAAGTTTTGGTACAGGCGCAGGGATAAAATTTTGTGGCGCTTCATAAATCCTTCGTACCAGTTCCTACTTCCTTCACACTTTATGTTGAGAGCCGTTTTATATTTCATCACAGAGGCCATAAATGTCTCTTTAGACAAAGGAAAGCCGGCTTTGGCCATATCAATCACCCAATTGGCAAGAAAGCGTTCTTGTGGTTCTGTGAACACAGGTCTCCTTCCAATCGGCTGAACTTTACCGGATCTTTTATTATGCAGCATTAAAGTGGTCCGCGGTATGTTGTGCTTCTTTGAGGCAGACTTTACTGACATGCCTTCTTCTATGTCTTTAAGGGTGAAGGATCTGGCGTGCTGCTCGAATGTCTAGACAATCGCGTCGGCGAGCTTGGCGGTGGTGTCCAGTGGAGTCTCTGGTTGGCCCCGAATGATTGCCTGGACGTGGGTTGGCAGGCGCTGGAGCCAGAGGGACCGAATGAGGTTTTCCGGCATGCTCGATGGGGCCGCCAGCGTTCTCATTGAGCGGAGTAGGTCGGATGGCTTGCGGTCGCCCAGTGGTTCAGCCTCGAGGAGGCGGCGGAGGTTTTGTTCCTCCGTCGGTGATAGGCGGTCGATCAAGGTCTGCTTGATCGCCTTGTATTTATCCGAGTCTGGAGGCTGATCGATGATGTCGGCGACCAGGGCGATCTCTTTGAAGTTGAGGTTGGACAGGACGTGCAGGTATTGGGTCTCGTCCTGTGTGATGCCGGCCAACTTGAATTGGGCTTCTATGACGCTGAACCATGTCCGAGGCCTGTCTTGCCAAAACGGAATTGTTTTGACGCTTACGCGGTTGATGTCCTCGGTCATGGTGGCGTCTGCTTGAGTTTCCGGTCTAGGAAGAGCTGGTCGCGGAAGGCACGGGTTTCGGTTCGCGGTTGCGTTTTAATCGTTCTTAGTGCGGGGTCACCACTGAAGGATCTGCATGAGCTGGAGGGATATTTCAGGGCGAAATAATACTCAAACAAAGCTTCCTTTAATAATATCTTTATTTACAAATAGTAAGGAAATATGTACAGGTTGTTCGAACTGGTCTCGAAAGTTTTTTTGTGTCGCTAGAAAGGACGCTGGTGTAGTACCGGTGCTGTGCGTATCGCTTCCGTCAGCTTGGTGGCGCTGGGGTGTTCACCTGAGCTCCCGCGCTCTCTTGAAGTCTTATTGTGGGTCAATATGTTCCCCACAAGGGCTTCTTTCATCATTCCCTTATCATAATTGAAAAGCTTTTTAGGCATATTTATCGATCTGAAACAAGTAAAAAAGAAATAAATTAACATCCTAGCCATAATTTCAGAGGTGACCTTAAGGCGGACACAACAAAATCGGAAAGCGGGCACACTGAGTCCGATTTGCGGTTGACATTTTTATCAAGAAACGAAAAGAGGGCACCCATGTCCGCTTTATGAAAGTATAATAACATAGTGACCCGTTACTTTATTAATCAAAATAATAATGTAAACATCAGTCTGTCAAATGCTTTGGCTTGAAATAAGTAAATAATATAATAAAGTTATACTTTCTTTTCTTAAAATGTCAAATAATTTAATAACAAATATTAGCAATTGAGAATAGAACTTATATATTGCTGAAATACAGAGAAAATCACTTTTTCAAATTTTTTTCTTCAAACGTGACCTGTGTAAGCCATGGATTTAAAATCTGACATTGCAATCTTTTAGTAAAAAAAATTCCAATAGAAAGAATATCCGGTCTCTGCTAATTACTAACTTAAGAGTAATGACTTTATAAATTAAAATTTTAATTTAAGATTTAAAATTATTTGCCATTGTTTTTGTTAACATTTCTGTCCTAATTTTGTGAATATAAAAGACAAATGCCGATATTAGTAGCTTTAAGAAATTACAATAGAAATTCGAGAGAGATGGTCTACTACTAGATCCAACATAATAAAAATAATCCTCTTGAATTTCTATAATTAACTAATTTTGTGATAATGTTTTCCTGTTATTTCTAGTTTGGGTACCTACATCCTGGTGTATTTTATCATTTTTTATATATTACTATTATTGTTATTATTAAGTAATGTTTGTATTATAATTAACTCTAAATTAAATCAAACAAAAATTTATATTTAAAATTATAATCCCAAAAATGATCAATATGTATATTAAAATTTAATTATTTAATGATGTACCTATATATTTATACAAAAAATTGTATTTTGTAAAGTATTTGTATAATAAAATAATAATTATATATTTATTTGTATAGAGATTTGTCAAGCTAATAAAATGTTAAATTAAAAAAAAATATATACCTATATATTTGTTTTCATTATTAATCATTAACAGGTGGACCCCGACAAGGAACGATTTTCCAATTGCAGAAATCATTTAAGACAATGATTCTTCATGATCTTAAATATTTTTAATTTTGAGGAGAAAAATGTAGAAAAAAAATGCGGTTCTTAACAAGATATGAATTTCCTAAAGTATTTCCTCGTTTAGTTGTAACTAAATAAGATAATAATTATTTTATACCTTTTAGTATATTTTATTTGTTGCATTTAATTTTTTGAAGTCGGTTTTTATTTTTTTTAACTCGAATATCAGCAAAAGGGCAATTCTACCGTAACTGTGGCGCCGCGATCTGACGATGGATTCTTGTAGTGCTCTCCAAAATAAGACGAAAATGAAGAATACCATTTTTCGAAATTTCGCTTAGTTTTCGAGATATCCAGTTTAAAAAAATACTGTTTTTTTTTTTTTTTTTTATTTTTCAACTGTTTATTTATAGAAACCACGGAAACCGTAGTATCACGGGTTCTCTTGACTACGCTACTGACGACGAATTCTTTTAGAAAAAGAATAATAATTAAGAAATAATTAGTAAATACCCAAAAAAATCGAATATGTATAATTTTTAAGAAAAAATAAAACCAACTTCAAAAAAATTAAATGCAACAAATAAAATACACTAAAAGGTATAAAATAATTATTAACTTATTTAGTTACAACTAAACTACGTAATATTAACATGAAATTACTTTTTGTACTCGGTGCCAATTCGATTCATAAAAGGTATATGTTTGGCACCGACTTCAAAAAGTAATTTCATGTTAATATTTCGTAGTATAGTTGTAACTAAATAAGTTAATAATTATTTTATACCTTTTAGTGTATTTTATTTGTTGCATTTAATTTTTTGAAGTTGGTTTTATTTTTTCTTAAAAATTATTTTTATTTTTCTCTTTTTAGTGATGTTATTAATTACTTTTAATAGTGATCATATCATCAGAACTTGACCAAATTAATATGGCACCATCCCTAAAATACCCCCTTTCCGATAAAAAAAGAATCATCGAAATCGGTTCATAAACAATGAGCAAACCTAACAAAAAAGGTCTAATACCTATGAAAAAAAACGAAAAAAAAATGGGACCAATCGGAAACTAGACTGGACCCAATGCAAATTTTTTTTTCAAAATCGGTTCACAATTGGCGGAGATATGAGGTAACATAGGCACAAAAAAAAAAAAAAAAATTTCAGTCGAATAGAGAACCTCCTCCTTTTTTGAAGTCGGTTAAAAAGTGGTTGCCGGTTAGGTTAAGATATATTCAGTTCGGCTCGGTTCGGTCGAGCCGAACTGATCTTAACCGAACTTTCCAAAGTTTGAACGGGAACCCATTTTTTTTATCGAAATGAACCGAGATGATGAATAGAACCGAACCTATGAAAAGTTCTAAAAATGAAAATTGCCAACACCCACTGGCGCCACACGGAACCCGTGATACTACGGTTTCCGTGGTTTCTATAAAAAAACAATTGTAAAATAAAAGAAAATAAATACAAAAAAACAGTATTTTTTAAACTCGATATCTCGAAAAATGGTATTCTTCATTTTCGTCCTATTTTGGTGAGTACTATAAGAATCCATCGTCAGATTGCAGCGCCACAGTTACCGTAGAATCCCCAGAAAAAAGGTAATTATATAATATAAATAATTAATTGACTAAGGGCCGATTTATCTGTCGAATAAAGTTTATTCGATGGATAACAATATTTTCAATTTCCCATTGGTCAGATACTTAGATGTTATCTGTCGAATAAAGCCGCTAATTGAAGAATAAAGTTAGTTATGCTTCTTGTTAAGATTTAACTATGACACTTTGAGGTTATGTGGTGTGTCATTTGACAGTTAGGTAAGTAGTTTGTGCATACTGATCTACATATTTTTCATTTTGTTTATTATTATAATATATATCTCATGCACGCACGTTCTAATGGATATTTTTGTGCAAATCGACGACGCAGCGATTGAAGAGGAAAGTTTATAATCACAACACAATTTATTTATCCAGGCAGGAAGCAAATAACACAAATAACCTCAGCAAATAAAACAAACAACAAACAATTATTTTTACTAAATAAAAACAAACAAATAATTAAATATGAATATTACTAGGAGCTAAAGGTCTTGTGACAAAGCATCGTAGTACTATACATGCGAAAATCCCGGGTTCGAGCCCCGGCTGATCCTTTTTTTTTTTTTTTTTTTTTTTTAATGAAAAGATAAGAGAAGTAGTTACACCAAAAAGGTGCAACCCCTAAAGGCCTTGGTTGGCCCCTCCATCGTGAAAAGAAGAAGAAAGAATTTTATGGGTTGGGCGGGGGTCGAAGGTATCTGTGGATACGGGTCTTAAATAGCTGAAGGTTATAAGTCGCGGGAAAGATGGTGGCAGGGAGCGAGTTCCAGTCTCTGGAGGTCATAGGGATAAAAGAGTTGGCGAAAGCGCTTGTTCGACTTTTATCCAATTTGCCAGCGAAGGGGTACTGAGCGTTTGAAAACCGCGTGTTTCTCGTAAAGAGGGCATTAAGGGGGATAATTGATTTCATCTCGACTGAACAGACACCGTGATAGTATCTGTAGTACAGGGAAAGGGCAGAAACGGTTCTTCGGTGAGCCAGGGAGTCGAGTGAGTTGGTTAGAGCCGGGTCTCCTATTAGTTTAATTGCTCGCTTCTGAATTGCATCCAGTGTAGCAAGAGAATGCTTGGAGGCACCCCTCCACAGATGAGGGCCATATTCAGGTTGACCAATCATTTGAGCGCTGATAACAACATTACAAATTGATGGAGAATAATTATGTAATTAAGTTTTCTTCAAATATTCTTGTTCATTATCAGTTAAACTTTCTGTACTAAGTCATTTGAAACATTCGATTAGAAATAATCATGCTCGAAAATGTTTTTCCTCACATTTCAGACGAAAAAAATTGGTACATTCCGATGTGGCCATCCTCTTGACTGTACCATACGCCCTGGCCCCTCTCTTACATTTAATATTTAATAAAATTATTGATAATCATGTGGGGGGGGGGGATGAGTATTTTTAAGCTACTGGAGCCCATTGATTATGTAGGTATACAAAATTTGGTTGAGTTTGATACAAAGGCCAAGATTTTCACCCCCCCCCCCCCACCCAACATTTTGGTCGGTTAGTTTTTGCATTTTTAGACTTCTAGGGGGCCCGCTGATTATGTATTACAAAATTTGGTTGAGTTTGCTAAAATGGCCTAGATTTTCTTTTTTGCCCCCCACCCCCCTTCATTAATTTTGGCCCCAGAAATAAATTATTTTCATTCTTATAGGTTTATTTTATAGTATATTTCATTTTTCTTGTTTTTTTAGTTTGAAAAGATTATAATTTTAAATTTTAACCCCCCCCCCCCTTAATTTTGGGTCGATATGCACCAAAATCTAATAAGCTCTTAATCTCAATGGACCAAAAGTACGTGTGAAATTTGGTTTTGATATTCACACTAGTTTTTGAGCTAGCTCGCCCACAAAAATTTGGTAACCCACAGACCTCTTCACAGACTAGCAGCAGACATTTTGACAAAACAATTATTATTTCGAAAAAAATTAGAAAAAAAACGAGTCATGTAAGGATAAATGATGACGACTCCTAATCTCTTGCAAAGTCAGCCGTCAGCAATAAAGTAGTATATAAGGACGATGCGAGATCGTCGCAGCAAGGCTTGTCTCTGTTTGGATTGAGACCTCCAGTCTCAATTGTAATAACCTGTTGTATCTTTAATTCCAATCAATAAACCAATTATTCCAAGTAAATATCGTTTTTTTTTAATCATTCGATATTGAAGAATAAAATTAACGCTTCTTTCATGCACGATTACAATACTTGACCATACACCCTGTATGATAAAGTAAAAAATGATTACCTATCCCTTTATCCAGAAAAAAATTAAACTTATATACTTTAAAGAGTAAACTAATAATAATAAAAACAATGTTTTCAAAATTTTCTATAAAAATCGTTTTGTTATTTTTTAACAAATGTAATCAACGCCTACGTTACATCTTATGAAAATTATAATTTTGAAAAAATCTAGCGCAAGCGCGCTTTCTACTTTCTCTACCGATTTTGATGTGTCACGGTCTCATCTTCGACAAAATTGTTTTTGATGGGGTTTTTTCGTAATCAAATTAATTATTCTCAGGCAGAAAAATTCCATTCTTAGGGATTTAAAAAGGGTTTATCTTTTCTTTTGTACCCAGACAGACAATGGGTCGGGTTAATCCTTTATTCTCAAAGGCCTTGAAGAAGTATTGTGATTGTGGATTTTAACATATTTTGTTCTTCCTAAACGTTAGAAATATTAATAAACGTTTTATAATTGTTTTTATAAAGAACTTTATTTATTTAATAGAATAAAAAAATAATCAAGAATTTATTTAAAAATATATTTCGCATAAGCAGGTCTCAATTTTCTAAAAAAACAACACATTTTGATAGGTTTTATTTATTAACAATTGGATGAATACAAATGAATCATATGGTTGAATCAAAACAGGTGCAGGAGGTGGGGTGCAGTGGTGGGGAACCCGGGCGTAGGGCGAGGTTTCGGGGGTTGAGGTGGAGGGGGGGGGTACAGTGGGCGAATATTATATATTATATATAAAATAAAGCTTTTAACTGAAGGAAGAAGTTACCGAGCATCGCTCGGTGCCTCCAGGTACTTCCTTATTATCTCAGAGACTGTGTTGTAACTATGAATCAAAATTGTCTTAAAATATGTATTGGTTATTGTTTAATGTTGGATTAGTTTTTTATAAAAATGGTAAGAAAGGTTTCTTAATTATAATTAAATAAACCCAGTTATATTCAAATCTCCCAAGAGAAAACATAAAAGAAAAAGACATTATATATTTTTCAAAATTTTCTATGTATAAATCTTAATTTGTAACTAATTTGAAATATTTGTGATAGACTGATGATAAAGGCAATGCCTTCGAAACTATAGTCTCTAGAAATAATTAAAAATTATTTTATTTAAAAAACAGAAGACTCTCTCATTTTATTTTATTTTTAACCTAAAATAATTAAATATGTTTGTAAATTTTCCGATATCCCGTATAGTACAATGCTAAAGAGCCCGAAAAACTCGATTTTTGAAATTAAATATCTCTGGAACTGTATTGTTCGTTTTGTCACCAATCGATGGAGAAGTATTTAAATAATAATATATCTAAATTTCAGAAAAATCCTAAGAAAATGCATTTGGCGGAACAACTACCTTAACTTATAAAACAGAAGTCCATAGACAATAGATAGATAGCTACTTATTCCTTGGTTAAAAGATGGTTGAAAATATTTATTCCCTTGATAAACAACCAGTTAATATAGGAGTTAGATAAATATAAATAGTTAGTTAAATACAGGAACTTTCAGTGCCTGTCATCTGATTGGCCATCCCAGCTTCTCCATTTACCATCTACCCTTGGTTAGTGGTAAAAAGCATTTTCTTTGCGACATACAACCGGCCCTAAGGGTGCTCCTTATTTAGTATATTTCCTAATATTTACGCTGACAGGGGCTCATATGGTTTTAAATAAATTAAAAAAAATATCCCCCAAGTTTCAAGTCTCTATTTCAATTTTAACCTAGTGCTACACAGCAATTAAGTTTCCCATCTAAATAACATGGGAGTTTTGCCATTGAACGATCAATTTTTATTCCGGCCAAAGTAATAGTTCAAAAAATTTGAAACTCTGTAGATTTTATCCTTATAATAGTAGCTATCCCTCAAAATTTTTACAGATTTTTAGCTATTTTAATTTTGGAGTCTATAACTTACTAATGCTAAGTTAATGATAAGAGTAAATAAATATTATGTTTAATATTGATTTACTATGAGTTACTTTCTGTACTTCCTGAAGATGGGCTGATAGCCCGAAATATATATATATTGAAAAAGAAAAAAAAATTTATATCTTTTAATTTTTCAACTTTAATGTGAAATAAGTGACCTAGCATCCCCAACTCATAGTAAATCAATATTAAATATAATATTTATTTACTCTTATCTTTATTAAAGATGTTTCACCTTGCACCAACACCACAATCTCTACTAATTATGAATGCTAAGTTATAGCACTATTTTATCCAGATGTAATAGCTAAAAATCGCTAAAAATTCTGACGGATAGCTACTATTATAAGGATAAAGTATACAAAATTTCAAATATTTTGAACCATTACTTTGGTCGGAATAAAAAATTGATCGTTCGATGCCAAAAACCCTATGTTATTTAGATGGGAAACTTAATCGCTGCGTAGCATTAAATTGAGATAGAGACTATAAACTTGGGGGATATTTTTTATTTTTTATTTATTTAGAACCATATGAGCCCCTGTCTGCGTGAATATTCGAAAATATCCAAAATAAGGAGCACCCTACTGCGCAGCCTATGACAATTGCCAAAAATTAATTCAAAAAAATATCCTTTAGACAAGTTAAAATCATTTGAATCTTTTATTTTAGCATATATAGAAATTAGATATAAACATCCCAGACTATTTTGACGGTTTTTAAAGTATAACCAGACTGTCCCAAAGTTGTTTTATAAATATACGCAAAAAACATTCTTTAGGCACTCAGACTGTAACGCTGCGATGAAATGACTATGAAACTGATTTCTTCCTTTTATATCTAAAATTCAGTTCAATTTTTTTTTTAATTCCATATGATCTTTAAATTTGTATATTTTACAAATGTAATATTTTAGAATGCTATTAATTATCTTTATCTTTTGTATTTCAAAATTGAATGTATTATTTAAAAACAAATTCCATATATTTGTTAATTGTATGATATATAGCAGAAAATAGCTAATAAAGATTAATTATTATTATTATTAGTACCTGGAGCCACCGAGCGATGCACGGTAACCAAATTAAAAAAAATACAAATATACATATATAATACACGCCCTCTGGACCCCCCTCCCCCGGAACCACGCACCTAGCCCCCACTACTGCATCCCCAACCCATCCCCGAACCCCCACAACTGCACCCCACCTCCATCCCCACCCCGCCCCCAATTTTTCCATTTCTATCTTTCTAGTGGTCCACATATTATGTGTAGGTATATTTTTTTACTCGTACACCAATTTGCCTACATTCGTTCATATTGATAAACATTATAAAAAAATAAATAGGAAAATAATAAAAAAAAAAAAATAATCGTATAGGATCTGAAATAAAAACATAAAATTAAATAAGATTTGTTTCCAAGTTATATAGGTAAAAAAAAGCCACTTCAACCACTTTATTTGTAAACACTCCTGTTTTGTTATGAATCCACCTGTGCTGTTATGTTTTAGACACCTGTTACTTTAAAAAAAATTCTAATTTTAATATAATATAATAATATTTGTTTTAACCTATTAGTGGGTTTTAAAATTAAAAAACCAATTAATAAATAAAAGATAATTGAAAAAAATGTAAACAAACTTTTTTAAGATTTTCATCTACACTCGGAGCAGCTAAATCGACTCAACCTCTAAGCGCGCATACAAGGTCGTTTTTCTTTTAAATGGCCAAGCCGATATTTATAAAATAAATATATCTTTAAAGCTTATTTATTTAGCTTTATATTGATATCAATTTCAAGCAAATCGGCTCATTACTTTTTAAATTATGTGATCTGAATGACAATGAAAGGAAAAAAGGGTGTAAAGGAAAGGAAAAGTAGGGATGTTCAAAATTAAAATAAAATTGACATTTTAAACATAACAAAGAAAATTTATTTTCTTAATAATTTGTGTTGCCCCCTCTAGCTTTTATAACAGCCCGCATGCGATCCTGCATCGACCTGATGAGTTTTTTTATAAAATCTTGAGGGATGCCTTCCCATTCATCTAACAAAGCTGTCTTAAGCTCATCAATGGTCGAAGGTACCGAATTTCTGGCTCGAACCCTTTGTTTGAGGTGGTCCCACATATGTTCGATGGGATTCATGTCTGGGCTTAGCGCTGGCCACTCTATGGTGTGGATAGCGACTTCGGTCATGTATTGCCGAGTGACCATCGCAGTGTGGCACCGGGCATTATCATGCATCAGTAAAAAATTTTCCCCAATAAATCCTTTATAAGGAACAACATGATGCAGAAGAATGTCAGCAATGTAACGGTCAGCTGTTAGACCCCTCCCCGGCCTCCACCAGGCACAAAAACAATATCTGTTTTCCCTCCAGAGAAATGCCACCCCAAATCATGCAGGAACCACCACCATGTGACACTGTTTGAGAGAAACAGCATTGAGAAAATCGCTCTCCCTGACGCCTGTAGACCCGACTTCTCCTGTCACTTCCATGAATGCAAACTCTACACTCATCTGTGAAAATGACAGCCCGCCATTGGTCGATACTCCAATTGAGATGTTCTCGAGCAAATTGAAGTCGAGCTTGACGGTGACGTGAGGTTAATTTTGGTCCAGAGGCAGGTCTTCTGCAAGTGAGGTTGGCTTCCTTCAAGCGTCTTCTGACTGTCCACCGACTGACAGCCAGACCTCGAACTTCTCTCAGCTGCTGCTGGACATCGACACCAGTGAGGTGGCGGTTTCGGAGAGACGTCGTGACGATAAAACGGTCATCCCTCTCAGACGTGCACCGGCGGCGGCGGGTATTCGGTCTCCGAGTGAAGGCACCAGTCTCCTGAAACCTTCTGTAGACTCTTGAGACAGTAGACTGACTTAAGTTCAATTGAAGAGCGACTTCTCTTTGGCTAAGGCTCTGTTCCAACAGAGCAACAACTTGAGCGGCAACTTCTGGCTTAGTATCCATGATTTTCTAAAAACAATTGTGTCAATTTGCGTAGATGTGTTCAGGTCAATTGCTGAAAATCGATTAATAAGAATAATTGGTTACATTGGTTTTTATAAGGAAATTGTAACTAACAAGTAGCGGCAGCTAGGAACAGCAATTTTTCCAGTTCAGCCATTCGGATCACATAATTTAAAAAGTAATGAGCCGATTGGCTTGAAATTGATATCAATATAAAGATAAATAAATAAGCTTTAAAGATATATTTATTTTATAAATATCGGCTTGGCCATTTAAAAGAAAAACAACTTTGTATGCGCGCTTAGAGGTTGAGTCGATTTAGCTGCTCCCGAGTGTATAAAAAATTACTTTAATTAAGAAAAGATCAATTAGGATTAAATTTGTCGAGGTCCAGACCTAGCCAGATCGTTTCCTCATCCTCAATACTTGTTAATAGAGTTGGTTTCATCAAAATCGGTAGAGCCGTTTTCAAAATAGAACAAAGATATAAATATATATATACAATTTTTGCTCGTTTAATAATAGTAGAGTAGGTACATTTAAAAACAAAATCAAATTCAAATTGAGCGCCTTCGTATTCTTATCTTATACAGAATCTCGATAGATGGCAGTAAAATAGCATCCAGACGTGACGGATTTATTCTTTATTAACCATCGTTCATAGATAAAAGAGCAGTTAAAATGACAAGATCTTATTAAAAATTCCCAATCTAGATGTCTTCAGTCTGAATTTCTATTTTTATTTTGAATTATTTAGTTTTATAAAAAATAATTTTAAATTTCCTGCCTACATTTAAATGTGCGCATGCGTGCGTGTCAGATCTAAACTAGCGCCTCTAGTGGAGAGAATGTTCGCCATCTATCTATCTTTCATCCATGGAGCAGATTTCATCATTTCTGAAAATATCTCCATTATGAATGTTGTTGACTCCTTTTTAACCAAATTTTACTGATCCACATATGGCAAATAAATTCAAGTAAGTAATATTTAATTATTATTTATTTTAAATATAAAGTTTTTGTGCCGAGAGTAGCAGAAATTTTTATATATTGAAGGAGACAATAAAAGATGTGTTTTCTGCTGGAATTATAAATTTTATTTATTTATATCGAATTATAATTCCAGCAGAAAACATACTCTTTATTGTCTCCTTCAATATTATTATTTCATAAACCTAATGTATTTATTGTTCAATGTCTTTTGCTATTAATACCAATCTCCTCTTTGTGAATAATTTACTTTAAATTTACAACACCAATTTATTAATTTCTTATAAATAGAATTCCCCCTGTATCTATTTATAGAAACTAATCAATTAAAATGTTTATATTAAAAATCAATATTTATTTGATTTAAGAATGTTCTGAATGTTGCTTAGAAATAAATAAGACAACACAAAGAATATATTAATAATAATCATTTTAGAAATAAATAAGACAACACAAAGAATATATTTATACTAAACATTTCCATTTTTCTTAAGGGAGAATAGTGTAGGTTCTTGCTAAAACATATTTTAATAAACAAATAAAATTTAAAAAAATAGGTACAATTCTAGGTCTTAGGTTTCACAAAAATAAAAGATAAGATGCTTATTAGTAGGGGGTCAGGATTTATATATTGACAATTAACGTCTAAAATATGTATATTCGAACATCAAATGAAAATATTAGCTATGTTATTAATTATTTTGATTATTTATGTCCATCGATTAAATTAATAAGTTGTTGTAGGGAAATAAGGACTATAGCTTATGCAAATATTTTTTATTTTATTCCAACGTTTCGTCAACTTTGTTGACTTCCTCAAGGCTCAAATAAATTAACTTCTTTGCATATTTGTCATTTTATAAATATTCATTTTTTAGCAAACATATTATATAGGCCAGTCATTGAACAGATTGAAAATATTCATATTGCCATGCTTTTAACAGATCGAAATTTAAATACGTCTATAAAATGACAAATATGCAAAGTTAATTTGTTTGAGCCCTGAGGAAGTCAACAAAGTTGACGAAACGTTGGCATAAAATACAAAATATTTGCATAAGCTATTGTCCTTATTTCTCTACAACAACTTATTAGTTATTAATTTTATTAATATATTATACAATAATCTTTTTATAAAAATGGAAATATTAAATTTTATTAACAGATAAATTAACTAGCTACATAATATATAAATATATATAACTCTAGAAAATAATTTTAAACCAGTCAGTCAACTTTTATAAAAAAATTAAATTAATTCAAAAAAAATAGTACTTGACGTTTCGTGAGATTTTCCTCTCTTCATCAAAAATAAAAGACGTTTTTCGAGTGGTGACATTTTTTATTTTTGATGAAGAGACGTCAAGTACTCTTCTTTATTTTTTTTGCGTTAATAAATTTAATTTTTTATATTAAATTGACTAACTAGCTTAAAATTATTTTCTTAAGTTTAACAGAAATGAGAAATGTATCAGGATGTGTATGGTTTCAATATCTACTTTTCTATAGTTTTTAAGGAATTTGGTGTTGGTACTTGGTGAAACATTTTTTAAATTATTGGATAAAAATACTTGGTAGGTTTCACATTAAGATATAAAAAATAAAACGAATTTATTTTTGGAGAATCTTTAATCTCGATATAATATATTTCGGGTGACTAACCCATCTTCAGGAGAAACAGAAAGTAACTGAATATATATATATATCGAAACCTACCAAGTATTTTTTATCCAATAATTTTACTTTTCTATAGGTTACTTTTTTAACACTCTTTATATTAACTTCACTTGTATTATCTATCAATGTGACTTTTGTTCTGTTAAATTCCTCAAACATTTCTCTATAAAAATTATTTTGTACTTTTTAGAAGCGTGTTTTTTAGTTTTTTTTTTTTTTTTAAATATAATTTATTAAGATTTCTCTGGTTTGTCAGATCCCTCAAATTCCACTCCAGTAATAAATAGGTTACTTTTTAAAAATATCTTAATGTTTTACACATAAAAAACCTAAAACAAAAAAACTAATTCAATTAGAAGACGCACGAATCGAAGAATGGGTGCTTTTAAAAGGATTAAAGAATGATTTTAACGAAAGTCACATTGTATACTACTGATTGTACCACAAGTATTTGTCAAGGTTTCGTAAAGCGTTTATAATTCATATATTAATTATTAAAGTTATACTAAAGAAAAGATTATAGGAACTTTAATTGAATGTAATGGAAAGCAGCCCAGAGGTAGTGAGGAAAGAAAAAATTAACACATATAAAATAAGGTGTAATTTATTGGAATCCTTCCTCCTTTCCTTTCAAACCGACGTTTCGGAGGATTTTTCCCTCCTTCTTCGGGGTTTCAAAGGGTCAATGAATGAAACAAATAAAATGTTTCCTTCTTCTCTCCACAGTAGTGTTCAAAAACTTTCTTCATTTTTAACAAAGGCATAGAAAAAAAAATTGTTTTTCTATGCCTTTGTTAAAAATAGAAAACATTCGGTTTATATATCATTCTGTTAAATTTCGCAAACTTTTCTCTATAAAAATAATTAAGACTAAAAAATAAACAGATAAATTATATTTAAAATTTAAAAAAAAAACATGATTCTAAAAAGTTCAAAATAATGTAATACTTAATCAAAAAGTGTGGGGCGCAGAAACTTTTAATTAATTTCGACAAATTTCCCCCACGCTTTTTGATTAATTTGTACTTTGTAGAAGCATGTTTTTTAGTTTTTTTTTTTTTTTTTTTTTAATATTTATTTTTTTACTTTAATAGTCTTAATTATTTTTATAGAGAAAGTTTGCGGAATTTAACAGAATCAAATGTATTTGTTTTTCATGAGTTTCCTCAAATGATTCATTCGCGAATCGAATGCAGGTAATTTTGTCAGATATTAAGTAATAATAATATCTGAATTTATATATTTCTCTGTAAGAAATAATCAATTTTTAAATATTTTTCTAATTAATATATTAAATAATAATTAATATATCAAAGAGAGTCAAAAAATAACTCTTTGGTATTTGTTTTTATTATTTTTATATAATTTCATTTAAATTGAGTAGGTAAACAATTAACTTTATAGAGAAATGTTTGCGGGATTTAACTGAACAAAAGTCACATTGATACATAGATAGATACAGGTGAAGCTAATAAAAAGCATGTAAAAAGAATTTACATTTTAGGAATAATTTGATCTTAGTAAAAAATTATCTTAAGGTAGTTGTTTCGCGACAATACGAGTAAAAAGTTTATGCTAGAGTATATAGAACAGACAATAAGGATTCATAATTCATAAGCCCAAAACTTTTTGCTGTTTATCTACTGATTCTAGCCAATCCCGTGCTCGTTTGACAAATCTGGCACCATTGTAAGAGATTGAATATTTTTATATTAAAATGACGGATAAAATACATTTTAAAAGTCGATTTATTTCTATAAAAATCGTTTTGTTATTTTTGTAATACACCTTATGAAAATTATAATTTTGAAAAAATCTAGCGTATGCGCTCTTTATGCATATTTCGCTGGTTAAATAAATGCGCTGTTGCCAAATTGTTTTTTTGTGTAAATTTTTTTATACATTTTTCATTATTATCTCAGAAACTGTATTGTAACTATGAATCAAAATTGTCTTAAAATATGTATTGGTTATTGTTTAATGTTGGTTTGGTTTTTATAATATTGCTAATAAGAGTTTCATAATTATAATTAAATATGTATTGAAGGAGACAATAAAAGAGTATGTCTTCTGCTGGAATTATAAATTTTATTTATTTATAACGAGACTATATTTTCGTGGGCTTTGCCCTCTTCATCAGTCTATTACAATTGATTCACAGGATTCTTCATAAATTAATTCCTGTGAATCAATTGTAATAGACTGATGAAGAGGCAAAGCCTCGAAACTATAGTCTCGTTATAAATAAATAAAATTTATAATTCCAGCAGAAGACACACTCTTTATCTTCACTTACTTATATACATTTTTCCAGAAATGTTAGAAATTATATTAAACATTTTAACAAAGTAATAATTTGTTTGTTTTTTAAGAATATATTTCAAAAATCTTTTAAATAGATTTATAACATTATTAATATTATATATCAATTCTAAATGAAATATTTATTATTTTAGATACATATATATTTTGACGAACGAAACTTGATAACATTTCAAGCAAATTTGGAATAAAGATACTATCAAATTTACAAATCAAACAACATAATATGTAAGTATTTAATTTATCTAAATATATTTACTTTAAACATTAGTTTTACTATATAGTCTAGGCAAATTACGATTTTAACAGGAAATAATTCCCGCTAAAGATTTTATTACTGGAATACCTTTATTGGTACTCCAATATTACTACCCTAAGTTTTCCCCCAAATCTGTGTTGTGGAAATTTTTCTACCCGCCTCAAAATAAGAATATTTCGTAGTTTTTTTAGTTTTTCTCGAATAACTCTAAAACGGTTTATCAAATCAAAAATATATCCATTAGATAAATTAAAGCTCTTTAAATTACTCTAAAATAATAACAATTTAATCTATTTAGGTTCAATGGAACCGCTACTAGCGCCTGTCAAAAACAGCCGCCGGGATCACTTTTGAATATCCCTAAAACTCGTATATTTTTCGATTTTTCCCCATTTTGACCATGAAGGAGCACGTTTTAGACAAAGACCACTGTATACATTTTTAAACTAGATTAAATTTGCTAAAATTTAAACAAACTTTCATTTTAATTGAATAATGGTAACCCTAGCCGCAATGAGGTTGAAGTTAGCATTTTTTTGCAAAAAATCCCAGTTTTTCCTTCATAAAATGAAAAGCACAAAATGCTGGATATCTATAAATATAAGAGTTTTATCAAAAACGTGGTCCAAGTAAACGTTCAAGTCAACAAAATTTACTAGAGAATGAGATACAAATCAAGTTTCTAGGATGAGTTTGAACCAAACTACAGCTTAAAGTTATTATTTTAATATTGTTCGATCACGTGTATAGTAAAAGATTTTAAGTTTTATAAAATATTGCTAATAATAATTATATAAAAAAATATGCTTCCTTCAGCCCTTTGTAATATTTGAATATAATATTGACTAAGAACCTTTAATACTACTTTTGAGCCACAAAGAACTGATCATAAGTTTCCGATATTTGATTCAATCGCGAATCGAATAAGGGGATTTTTGTCAGATATTAAGTGAAAATAATATCCGAATTTTTATATATTTTTGTGTTGAAATAATGAATTTTTAAATAATTTTCTAATCAATATATTAAAGAATAATTAACACATTAAAGAGAATTGTTTTTGATCCTCCTTTAAACAAGATATATATATCGAGACTACTGCTGATTGAGGCTATTGAAGTCTGCTGAATCTTAAGTCTGAACATCTCAGATTACAAATCCATTTGGTGATCCATATCAGTGTATGGTATGGCGTCATGCGGGCTAATCGCGAAATGATGCTGGATCATAGCTAAATGGATCACATCTTTTTCATTCTCTCTTTGTCCAGACTTAGATTCAGCAGACTCCATAGCCTCAATCAGCAGTAGCCTCGATATATATATAAATATATCTTGTTTAAAGGCGCGATCAAAAACAATTCTCTTTAATGTGTTAATTATTCTTTAATATATTGAATAGAAAATTATTCACAAAGAACTGGATAACCGAGGGGTGATCCGCGATTGGAAGTAGGTGTACACCTCTTTGGAAGTACTTGGAATTATTTGGAAGTACAAGTGTAAGTAGGTGTACATCATATTAGGTCGCGGTTCACCCCTCGTGGATAACAAAAAACCATAGGTTACCAAGGGGGCCATGGGAAACAAAAGGAGAACCACTGGGCAAACTGTCTGGAAGGTACATAAACGCATAGCCTTATCTAACGGCAAATAACCGTATTACATTTAAAAAAATTCCATGGTGTACAAAAACCCTCATCAGTTTTTATAAAATCATTTTAATTATTGTTTATTTTTTTTCTGATAGTATTAAGGATTATATACATTTATAATTTGAAAGTTTACATTGGGAAAATAAGGACAAGTTTTTTATTTGTGACTTTTATTTATCCACCAACGTTTCGTCGACTTTGCCGACTTCTTCAGGGCTTCAAATAGTCATGTCACACATTCGTCTAAGTTTTCTTATTACCTTCGTTACCATTGAAGGTCATCAGAATACAATTTTCAAAAGATATTTGGCACATTCACAAAAAACACAATTTTTCTCTTTATAATAAGAACCTTATCAATACAAAACAGAACAGAAATCACTTCTTATAAAAATACAATAGAATACTTTTCTTTTTATCCCTATATACAAAAATCTCAACTTCGAATGTATCGTTTTGCATATAGGGATAAAAAGAAAAGTATTCTATTGTATTTTTATAAGAAGTGATTTCTGTTCTGTTTTGTATTGATAAGGTTGTTATTATAAAGAGAAAAATTGTGTTTTTTGTGAATGTGCCAAATATCTTTTGAAAATTGTATTCTGATGGCCTTCAATGGTAACGAAGGTAATAAAAAAATTTAGACGAATGTGTGACATGACTATTTGAAGCCCTGAAGAAGTTGGCAAAGTCGACGAAACGTTGGTGGATAAATAAAAAAGTCACACATAAAAAACTTGTCCTTATTTTCCCAATATAAACTTTCAAATTATAAATTAAATTATGGACGGAAATGATAATAATTATATACATTGTTTTAATATTTATTTTTCTATAACTTTTTAGATATTATAAAGAAAGCAAAAACAAACGAAAATGGAAATTGAAAATAATCCATGCCACGATAGAATAACAATTGGTGATTATGTTGTTATACAAAAACAAAATTATTCGAAATTACATAAGATGAATACAAAGGCGACTGTGATGCTGGGTAAGGATTCAATCGAACTTTCATCTGCAATCGGAGATCCACTTCCATCCACGTATAAAATGGAGCCTAAGAAGAAAAATAGTTATCTGTTGACAAAATGTGAATCTACAATTAGCATGAGTGAGGAATTATTAAAGGACACATCGAGTGGCATGGATAATCGGAACATTTTCGATGATGGAATGTCGCAGCAACTTAGTAAAGATGAAATTGTGGAATTGAAAGACAAAGGCCTCCCCGGAACGTTAATTGTTGAACAATTGTTGGAAAATAGTAAAACGTTTAATAAAAAAACAGAATACGCACAAGAAAAGTATTTGAAGAAAAAAGAGAAAAAATATTGTGAATATTTGACAATTCGTCGGCCCAATATTCGACAGGTGGCTGGAATTTTATATAAACAGGATCCGTCGAAAATTCTCGGCGTCCGAATTGATACGCTGGCTCAGATGTTGACGGCGATTGGAGTCCACTCGGACTCGTCAGCCCATTGGCTCATGTACGAGAGTGGATGCCAGGGGTTGATCGCAGCCGCCATGCTCAATGCCATCGACGCCAACGGGGTCATTATCCACCTCCATGCGGGAACAATATTCCAGAAGAATGCCCTGCTGGCGATGAATTTCTCCGAGGAGCAACTCAATCATCTTTTAACCGTCAATATCAATGGCCTATTGAGGCGATTATCTCCTCCACGGGAGAAAATTGACCAAGAGAAACAACAAGAAGATCTTTCAACATCTACTTCGAATCTAGGTGGGTATTTTTTATATTCTAGAAATCATATTTTTTTTTACTTTAAGGTTTTTCCCTTCAGTACCGGTTTAAACTCATTTGCGCCCTTAAAATAATTTGTTACGTCACTTTATTCTCAAATAATACATATATATATCAAAGCGCACAGCGTCAAAATTTATTTATTTAATAATTAATTATTTGATCATTATTATTTGATAATAATTGTTAAAAATAATTATTATAATTTTTTTTTTAGATCTAATTGATTTAATATTTTTTATTATTTGATGTCGTATAAAAAAATAGTTTTAATAAAAGTTGTTCAGTTTTTTTTGTAGATTCAGAATATGCACAGAAACATATAGGTTTCCATTTAAAAAACAGAAGTTGACCTCGAAATACCCATGAAAGCTTGTTCTAGGTCGACAAACAATAGCGTAGTTTAATTTCCCCCAGATATAAATAAACTTTTATTTGAAACCTTTTTCATATAATGCACTGTTTTTGAGTTACAAGACTGTCTCAAGATAAAAAAACTCACCCGGTATATACAAGGATTTTATATATATAGATAATTATATAATACATATAAACTCTTCGAATGTATATTGTAATCACAGCTTGCATCTCGCAATATAGCAAATTCGCTTTTCAGATCATTTTAATAAATTTCCATTATAAGTTTATATTGCTAATAAGTTATATTTTTCTTGATTCATTTAATATCTCTTTTGATAATGTATTTGAATTACACATCCTTGTCTTACACCTTTTTTTATTTTGGCTTCTCTTTGCTCATCTCCAATATTTATAATTGCCGTCTGGTTTTGATATAGATTGTAGATTAGTCTTCTCTCCTGAATTTTATTCCTGCCTGTTTTAATATTTTAAACATAATTTCCCAATTGACGTTATCGAATGCTTTTTCTAGGTCTATGAATCCGATGTAGACAGATTCTTCCCTGATAAAAGCCCTTTCTATTATTAGTCTAAGAGAGAGAATTGCTTCTCGGGTGCCTCTGTTTCTTCTAAAGCCGAACTAGTCTTCCCCCAGATGTTCTTCAACTCTTTGTTCTATTCTCCTTTGGATTATTTTGGTTAGGATTTTGGAGGCATTTGAGGTTAGGCTAATGGTCCTGAAATTTTCACATTTATCCGCGCCTGTCTTTTTGGGAAGTGTGACTATTTTGTTTTTTGGAAATCTTTTGGGATGATTCCCAATTTATAGATTTTGCTAATTAGTTCAAAAAGTTTGTCACGTGCCTTTTCTCCAGAGTTCTTTAGGATTTCAGCTTGTATATTGTCTATTCCGGGTGCTCTATTATTTTTTAGTTCCTTCAAAGCTGTCTCGAATTCTGACCTGAGTATGGGGTCTCCTAATTCGTTTTCGTCCACAGATTCTTCTTCTTCTATTGGGTTCATTGTTTTTTCTTCTCCATAGCGTTCTTCTAGGTGTTCCTTCCATCTATTTGCCTGTTCGTTTTCGTTTAGAATAATGTGGCCTCCTTCATCTCTCATGTTCTTGCTTTTTGGCTTGTCTTCTTGAAAATTTCTTTTTATTGCTCTATAGGCTACATCAACTTTTCCCAATACTAGATTTTCGTTGACTTTACATTTTTTCTTGAATCATTTTTTCTTTTGCTTTTCTACTTTCTCTTATAACTTTCCATCTTAATTTTTTATATGTTTCTTTCCCTTCTTCGTCTTTTCTGTTCTTAAATTTTCTTCGTTCGTCAATCAGTTGCAGTATTTCGTCTGTTCCCCATGGCTTTTTAATTTCGTTTTTCTTTGATTGAAGGACTTAGTTGGCTGTTTCGGTCAGGCTTGATTTCATATCATTCCATTCTTGTTCGATTTCTTCTTCTTTATTATTTGTGGGTGTTTTTTCTTCCAGTTTCTTATTCATTACGTTTTCGAAGAGTTTTTGGGTTTCCTTATTTTTTAATTTAGATATATCCCAGTTTTTTCGCGACCCTCCCTTTTTTATTAGTTTTTTAAATTTTAGTTGGCATTTCATCTCAATTAGATTGTGATCTATAGATATATCAGCCCCAGGATAGCTTTTGATATAGATTGTAGATTAGTCTTCTCTCTCTGAATTTTATTCCCGCCTGTTTTAATATTTTAAACATAATTTGTGCTTACTGCAAAATTCAATTAATCTTTCGCCCCTTTCATTTCTATTTCCTAGACCGTGTTCGCCCACCACTTTTCCTTCTTTGCCTTTTCCTACTCTTGCATTCCAATCCCCCATAATTATTAAATTTTCATCCCCTTTATTTTTCCCTTTATGATGGTCTATTAATTATTTTAATATTTTAAACATAATTTGTGCTTACTGCAAAATTCAATTAATCTTTCGCCCCTTTCATTTCTATTTCCTAGACCGTGTTCGCCCACCACTTTTCCTTCTTTGCCTTTTCCTACTCTTGCATTCCAATCCCCATAATTATTAAATTTTTCATCCCCTTTAACCCGCTTCATGAGGTTTTCAATTTGTTCGTACATTTCTTCTATTTCTTGGTCCTCATGTGATGTAGTAGGCATGTATACCCGGATTATCACAGTATCTTTCGGTTTCGAATCCACTGTGATCATAACAATCTTTTTGCTTACCTGTAGATAATTATTTACCCTTTGCCCTATTTTTTTTATTCATAATAATGCCCACTCCTGCCATCCCATTCTGCCCCCCCCCCCCCCCGTGTGAATCATTCTATGGCTGTTTTCAAACCAAAAATCTCCCTCTTCTGGATATCTCATTTCACTAATCCCATTAATGTCCAATTTGTGTCTATCCATTTCCCGCTTTAAATTCCCTAGTTTATCTACTACCGTTAGCGTCCTAACATTCCACTCTCCGACTCGTAGAAAGTCATTATTTATTTTTCCCTTTATGATGGTCTATTAATTATTATAGATGTTGAAATTGGAGACAATGGAGTCTATTTATTTGATAATGTATTAGTAATTTTTATTTTATCTCAAGCTAAAGCTTCACTCTTAGTGTAAGATAATAATCATATCTCTATGAAAAATGTATTTTTAAGAACAAACATTCATCCTAGAACTTGATCTGAAGCAAAAATACTAGATCTATGAATTAATTTTTATCTTGAAAATGTTGGAATTCAAGAAGTCTTCAAAACTTGGAATATAAGTCATTAAAAGCATAATAAACACACTGTTAAAATTTGAAGACGATTTAGCGAAATTTTTTACATATGGTAGATTGGGAAAGGGTGGGAAAATGATCATTATTTTATATCATTTTCATTGAAGGACTCTCACCATCTTGATAAAAAATTAATATTTGTTAGAAAAATATATTCGGAGTAAATTAAAAAAAATTGAAATTATTTATTTACCATCTTAGTTTTTATAAATATATGTATATTTGGGCAATTATTTTTAGTGGAGGGGATATAAGCACAATGGCTTGGAAACGATCCATTAATTAAGAGAATATAGTTGTTTGAAAAGTACAGGCACGTTAAAAAAACAACTTAAAATTTTAGCACCGTTCTTATGTATAGAGTGGTTACGAGGCTAAAACTTTTTGTGAGGATTGTCGCGAAAAAACTACTTTAATTAGCATTTAGACATTGTCCTTTGATTGGGTGATTAATTGATTTTTTGTTTGTTTCTGTTTTAGATTTAAGTCAAAATTTAACGGAAACACCCGAAATTAACAATATTAGTGGAACATTGAAACGTAAACATAGCGAAGATAACAAGGAGAGTGATAATGAAGAGAAGGAGCAGCTAAGGAAAAAGCCCCGGTGGCAATTGGAAGCCGAGCGAGCTGTCGAAATTCTGCAATCCACCAAAATGGACGGACTGTTAGTTGTCTCGAAAGAGAAACCGAACAACATCGTGCAGGCGTTGATCCCATTTGTCTCGCTTTCGAGGCCCATCTGTGTCTATAGTGCCTGTCGGGAGCCGTTGATCGAACTCTATTTCGAATTGAAATCCCTCGGGAATGTTATCGCATTGCATTTGACAGAAACTTGGCTGAGATCGCATCAAGTGTTATCCGGACGCACACATCCAGACATCCTAATGACCGGCAGTGGCGGATATCTCTTAACTGGAATTGTTGTCGAACAAAAGGCTACATAATGACCCAACTAACCTTTGGAAGAAAGGTAAGTGCTGAAGGAAAAACGCTTAATTGAAAATACACACAAATTTTCAATTTTAATATTCTAAAAAGTAAAATTTGACCACAAAAATGTTGACATTTTTACAATTTCTACTATGTGAAAAATAATAAAAATAGCGTTTTCCGTTGAGTGATTCAGTGTACATTTATGTGCACTCGGCACGACTTAAAAAAACTTTTATTCACAGAGAATTGTGTAGATTCGAGGTGAAACCTATTTGAGCCGTTTATTTTGAAAGTGGCCTAACTCCATTATTTGTTATTTTGAGATATTTGTATTTATATTTTTATAGGCCACTTTCAAAATAAACGGCTCATTTATTAAAAGAGCATCGAAAATTGTTTAAAATCATTTATTAAAGTTAAAAATTAAAAACTAAAGATTTTAGCATCTTTTTTTTTTGAAAATAGTTGAAATGTTTTTCAAAAAATCACCTCGGGTTAAAAACCAATGTATATTAAGAGAGAAAGAATTTAATTTTTAGGACAAAATCTATGATTTTAGAAGAAATATATTTATATTGCGATATCAGAGGGATTCATCCAAATCCAAAATCTAGGATGAATGCCCTCTGATATCGCAATATAAAAATATTGCTCTCAACTCGAATCCAACAGAAAACGCTATAAATTTACAGAATTTAATGAAATCTTTGTAACCATTTATATAAATCTTAAAATAGAACTGGATAATGTTTTCAGATTGAACCACCCATAGTGGGACATTAGAATATTAGCCAATAAACTCAAAAAATCACAAGAATAAATCAAATCATCTACTTTGATCATATCAGCCTATAGATTTGAATGCTTTGCCTTCATTTTCAGTATTATTATTGAAAATTGTATATCTAATTGGATTTTATTTTGTTAAATTAAATTATCAATGCATACATGTTCGAATATAAATAGAACTAATTTACAACACATACTGCCCGTGTATATTTACTTATACCATGCAGAGGACACATTATTTGATTTATTCTTATAAATTCAACAATTCGGTAAAAAATATTTCAATCTTAAAATTGAAAAAAGTTTAAAAATGATCGATTATCTGAATTTTCTCCAAATTATTCTAAATGGCTTCAGAATTTGAAGCCGGAACGTCGTGAATAAACTAGTAAATTTTAATCAATTTTCTAATTTATAGATAAGTAGTCCAACGGTAAAAAATTCTTAATTTAATTAACTTGATCACCAAAGCCTCAACAAGCTTAAAATAACAGATTTATCTAGGTAACAAAAATATTCCAATTAACAGTTGTTTTGTCTCGCATAATTGATATTTTGGGTTTCTATATAGTTATACAAATCGTCTTCGAAAAATCATTCTAATATGTCCACAGGTGATTTATTTTTCAAAATTGTCATTTTCGATTTTATTTCAGACCCATTGTCGTATTATTTATTTGTTTATTTATTTATTTCATTTTTCAACGGCTAGAAGCCTCAATTTACAAAATTATAAAATTATATATTACTTACACCACAATATATTACAATACTCATTCAATACGTCAACACATTACATAATTATACATTAGCATTATATTAGTTATTCATAAATTAGTGTGAGCTTCTTGAATAAAGCCGCTACCTTATTGATTTCCAAAGAAAATTCCTGAGGATTAACCAATTTTGGTGCCAACTCAATGTAACACTGGATTTCTTTCAGGATGTCTACCAGTAGGCATCTCTGGATAGAATGTCATTGTTCTTCTTAATGCATAATTGGGGCTATGTAGAGGAAAGAGAGCAGCAAGCTCTGTACATTTTACCTGGCCCGACATAATTTTATATATAAATATGCAATCAGAGGCGATCATACAGGAATTTACAGAAGCTAGGCAGAAAGACTCAGCAGCAAGAGTGTAGTCATGATTAAATCTTGACATTGGATTATCAGTAAGTGATGTTAATTTTCTTAGAACTTAGTGCTGAACTCTCTCAATCCTATCAATGTCCCCCCCTCGAATTCGGTCTCCAAATAGCAGATGCATACATAATTATAGATTTAGTTAGAGTTGAATATAGGTATTTAATCACATCAGGACTTTTGAATGACTTAGTGCTACGAGATATAAAACCCCAACTCTGTTTAGCTCTACCCACCACATGTGCTCTTTAAAGGTGAGTTTAGAATCGAAAATAACTCGAAGGTCTTTAATAGAGTTAACTCTAATACAGGTAGTGCCATTTTCGAGTATATAATTGAATTTAAAGTGGTTAGGTTCTTTAGAAAAACTAATGGTAAAACATTTATCAAAGTTTAAGAAAAGCAAGTTCGCATTACACCAATTTATTATTTTATTCAACTCTAAAAATAGCTTTATATCATCGGCAAATAATAATACATTACAAAATTCAGATATGTTTGCTAAGTCATTAATAAATAATAAAAATAGTAATGGACCAAGATGACTGCCTTGGGGAACACCAGATGGAGCAATAAACTTGTGTGATTTTATACCTTTAATTTGTACATAAGAGTTCTCTCGAATAGATAATCGCCAAGCCATCTAATTATAGAAGACGATAAATTATATTTGCATAGCTTTAATAATAGTATTTTGTGGTTTATATTATTATAATGAAATGTTAGAATAATTGACGTCCTATTTTTTCCAGTCACTCTTCGACAATATTTTACTTTTGGGTAGATGTTGGATTCTCTTCTAAATAGGGAACGCGCATTGGTTGCTGTCCTAAAAGAGATTATGAAAAATAAGAATTGACATTCTTAGATGAAATAAATTCACAACAAGGATTTTCAAGAAAAAAAAAGAAAGAATGAACCACAATTGATAAATGACTTAAAATGAATTAAATTGGAAGAAGTGGCAGAGCAGGGGGACTCCTCTGACTCTTGATCAATATCCGTTTATATTTTATTATTTTCAGTACGTCGATCCACACTGGGGCCGAGTAAAGAATTATAGAGTTAACCACAGAGTTGAATATTCGCCTTTTGTTGGTTCCAGAGCCATAGCGCTCCTACTCGCCCTGTGTTGTCCCAGGATAGGCTTTTATCGATGATAACTCGCAGATACTTGATTGTATTCTTTGGTTGGGTTGGTCTGCCCAGCACGTCTACGACAACGTTTGAGAAATAATTCGAAAGTACAGTTTTATTAGAACTAGTGGAAATACCATTAGTAAGAATCTCGAAATCAAAATGTTGCGATTTATTGAGATCTCTTTTTTTATTACAATATTTCGAGTTATACTCTGAAAAATACACTTCATATATTCTCGTTTTTATTATTTCGACATTAGATACTATTATGTCTAATTAAAGTATTTTCTATTAAAGAAAAAGTAATTTTATCGAATATTCGTTTTTGGTCGACGTTGAAGTCTTTTATCAATTTTTTTCAGTTCATCTTCCGACACCAATTTTCTTTTGCATTCCCGAAATCTTCCATTGCATTATAGTGGGAGCGCATTTTGGAATGATGGTAATTTAACATAGCTGTTTTTTCTCCTACATAATGCAAGTCTATCAGTCGAACATTATATTTATAAGAAAGTTAAGTGAAAAAATCTCATTATTCAATTATAAATATGTTTGTTCTTAAGAGCTAAGGCATTACAAAGATGCCAAGGTGGAATGTCTTCGTTAGAAAAAAGAAATACAAAATTTCCTTATATTCTAACTATTTATTTTCACGAAAATCTTTTGAGACGTTTCAGCCTAATTTCTCACGGCCTACGACGAAGGTGGAGCAAGCTCCTACCGTTCCTTCGCGTAAGACTCGCGCACGCGAGTTTTTCAAATTATGTCATTTTACAGAATTTTTGGTTTTTTTAAACAAAAACTTGAATAACTCGCGCATTTGATTAACTTTTAACACGTTCACGCCGGCGCGTACCACTGGTGGCCCGCGCTAGACTGTCTCATTGGGCGGCGCGTACCACTGGTGGCCCGCACTAGACTGTCTCATTGGGCGGCGCGTACCACTGGTGGCCCGCACTAGACTGTCTCATTGGGCGGCGCGTACCACTGGTGGCCCGCACTAGATTGGGTTATTAGAAATAATGAAAATTTAACGTTTATTTATTAAAAATATTTATTTTTATAAAAATTATAGTTAAAAACGTGTCATATAAATGAGTTTTGTTCAATAACATAAACATAATAATACAGTATATAAATGTAACTCAAATTCGGGAATTTTTATTTATAACTTCATTATTTATTGTTTTTTATGTAATTTGTTGAAACATTTCAAGCATAATGCTGGCTGGCCCTTGCACTGGCCACAATAAGTCTTAACTCTTGTAGTTTTGTTAGTGGCATAATCTCTGCCCTTTTTCTCGGACAATTTTTTATAGCATTCCTTGCAGCGTTTACGTGACTCTTGCAGATCCCTCATATGATTGAAGAACATGTTTACGTGACGGTATAGGACAGTATATTTGTTCTTCAGCCAAAAGGTGATCAATAATAACTTCCCTAAATTGTAACAAATTCATATTTTTAGTGCCCCATCTTTTATGAATATACCACGCATTCACGAGGGAGGTTCCGCATATTAATTGTATTATAACTTTTCTGTACCATTTAATGGTTTTTCTCAAACAACTGTAATAACCCGATAGTTGATCTGATAAATCAACACCTTTTTTTGCAATATTATAATCAAACACAGCATCGGGTTTTACTTTGCCATTTGTTCCTGCCACAAATTTACACCGGTGATTCTTTGAGGTAGTTAACATGCAAACTGGTCTTTTGTCAGTCCATTTCAGA
The DNA here is from genome assembly GCA_024734495.1 of Forficula auricularia. Classification (NCBI taxonomy): domain Eukaryota; kingdom Metazoa; phylum Arthropoda; class Insecta; order Dermaptera; family Forficulidae; genus Forficula; species Forficula auricularia. The sequence continues at coordinate 331,470 of JALMQS010000839.1, forward strand.
AATTTTACACCGCTACGATTTTCGAAATGCATCAATTCACCACGTTTTTGTTTTTGTTTTGCCTGCGGTGGTAGAAATTTTTTGTTTATTTTTACAGTACCACAAATAAATGTATTATTTTGTAATAGTTCTTCACCCAAAGGAACACTCGTATAATAACCATCAGTAAATAAAATGCGGCCCTCAAATAATAAACCATTTAGTAATCTCATAACTACATCATGAGAATGTGATTTTTCAATGATTGTGTTATTTTTCCCGGCGTAAATTTCTATATTATAAGTATAGCCATCAGGTAAACACAATTTGTATAATTTTACGCCGTACTTATGTCGCTTGCCTGGAATATATTGACGAAAACGTAGACGTCCTCTCCATGGAACCATACTTTCATCGATAACGATATTTTTGCCAGGTCTAATAGAACTCTTGAAGCTATCTACAATTAATTCAATAATGTTTCGAATTTTGTACAACCGATCTTCAGTTCTAGCTGTGGTATTGTCCGCAAAATGTAAAAACTTAAGAATAGATAAAAAACGGTCACGTTTCATTGCTTTTTTTATGCGTGCGTTCACATACATGTCGTTGTTAGACCAATACAATCTAATTTCTGGTAATTGAACTACACCCATAATAAGCAATATGCCAATAAAAGTATTCACTTCATCTTTTGTAACAGACTGCCAGGCTTTTTGGTGTATTCTACTGCTAGATGAAGAATTTTTTATACATTGTGTAGCATATTTATTTGTTTCTTCAACTATCATCTCTAGTATGTAATCCATGAAGAATAGTTTGTAATGGGTGGTTTTTTTAGAGGTATAGAACTTCGAATTGAAATAAAACACAAGAAAATTGTTTTAATGTCCATCAATTTGGCTTTATTGGAAGGATAATTTTATGCCATTAATGTTTAAATATGATTTCGGGCATGTGGCCGCCGCGGCTGGCTCGAATAAATCCAATTCTACAGGTCCAATTTTCAACCACTTTTTCGAGCATATGGGGCCGTATGTTGGCAATAACGCCACGAATGTTGGCTTCCAAGTCCCCTAACGTTTCTGGTTTGTTGGCGTAGGCGAGCGACTTCACATATCCCCAAAGAAAATAATCCAATGGTGTCAAATCACACGATCTTGGTGGCCAATTGACAGGTCCATTCCGCGAAATTATGCGCTCATCGAATGTTTCCTTCAATAAATCGATTGTGACGTGCGCTGTGTGGCATGTAGCGCCGTCTTGTTGGAACCACAACTCATCCACATTCATGCCATCCAATTCGGGAACAAAATAGTCGGTTATCATGGCTCTATACCGGTCTCCATTAACGGTAACTGACTCTCCAGCATTATTTCGGAAGAAGTATGGCCCAATGACTCCACCAGCCCATAGAGCACACCAAACAGTCAGTTTTTGTGGATGTAATGGCGTCTCAAGGGTCTCATGTGGATTCTCTTCACTCCAAATGCGGCAATTTTGCTTGTTGACGTAGCCATTCAACCAAAAATGAGCCTCATCACTGAACAAAATTTTGCGATGAAAATCAGCATCGAGATCAATCTCATTTTCGGCCCATACACCAAAATCACGACGCATTGCATGGTCTCGCGGCTTTAATTCTTGCACAAGCTGGATCTTGTAAGGTCGCAAGCCAAGATCTTTGCGCAAAATCTTCCATAAAGTTGATGGACAAAGCTCCAATTGCTGTGCACGGTGGCGAATCGATTCATTCTGGTCCTCTTCAACACTTTGCTCTACAGCGGCAATTGTTTCTTCGGTGCGCACTGTTCGACGTCTCTGCGGATGCGTATTATCACATAGAGTAAACGTAGTGCGAAAACGATCCATGGTTAACCGAATTAATTGCTCTGATGGACGATTATGTCGACCATAAAATGGACGGAGCTTGCGGTAAACTTCGCGAACTGAACCATTATTTTCGAAATAAATTTGCACGATTTGCAAGCGTTGTTCTTTTGTCAACCTGTTCATGATGAAATGGCAAACCAAACTAAATATTAATCACTTGACAGCTGACAAAATGGCCGCCAGTTAAAAAAGTGATGCCAACTTAAAGTTCTATACCTCAATAAAAAACACCCTATATAAAGCAAAAGGGTCATTACAGTCAGTGTCATATAAAAATTCCTCTTCTTCCGAATATTCATTTATTACTGAAGTTATTTCTTTTACTGCCTGCCATTCTTCATCGCCATCCTCGTTCTCTGATATAGACACCACATCTTCTTCCTCCGAGGAACATTCGTTCATATCACTGTTTCCAAAAACAACCTCTTCGTCAGAAGAGGAAGAAAGTATCCGTAATCTTGATGCCTTTCTCTTGCTCCTATTTATAGGTTCATCAGAGTCACTTAATTCCATATCCATGTTATCTACTTTTTATTAAAATAAAAATTAAAAAAATATTCTAACCGCTGTACTACTGAGCAAACACGACGCCTATGAAGGAATGCACAGGAAATAATGGCGCGCCGCCAGATGAAGCGTAGCATCTATTAGAGCGCCGCCTAGCAGCAAAAAACATCAAAGTCGGCGCGCCGCCAGATGAAGCATAGCATCTATTAGAGCGCCGCCTAGCAGCAAAAAACATCAAAGTCGGCCCCGGCGTGAACGTGTTTAAGGATTTTATGAACATTTAAAAATAAAAAGGATTAAAATTGCATTTTAGTCACTTTATTAATTAAACTTTTAATTAATTTACATTTTAAGAATTTGAATTTGCTGCAATTGAAGGGAAACTTCTACAAAAAAAACTTTAATTTAATTATTGTAGACATCAAAATTCAATAATTTTATCGTTTTCTGATTTTCACATTGCTGATATATGTGTGAATGCAACACATTGAGTGTGTTATCAAGAATTGTAAAGTCAATTCCTATATCCAAAACTCTGGATAGAGCAGGTAATTCAACCAGACTTTGAGTTAATTTTTCGTATTTCAGTATCAGCGCTTTTTCATTATCATCAAACAATTCCTTCAACTCTTCATTGGCCTCGATTATACTTAGAACTTTTGAAAAAAAACGTCCTTTTTCCATTCTTCAAAATTTTCACACAAATTCAGATGCACTAAACAAAGTTTCATACAACGAATTGACGTTGTCACATGTCTTCCATTCTGTGACCGAGTTGTTGAAAAAGTTTTCATGTGTCTCCAGTTCCTCTAACTGCTCAGAGATGAGTTCAGTTTGTTCAAAACAACTTCTGAGAACTGGATGAAGCATCGACAAATTTTCAGAATCGAAGTCAATTGATAGTCCACAAACTCGAAATGCTTTTTCAATTGATTCTCATGTTCTCTCTCGTCTTAGTCCATTCAGAAATCCACTGCGAAAATATGAGATAAGGCGGCTTTTTGACATTTCCTCCTTTAGTTTGTAAATCTTCATTTCATGGGCGTTAAATGCTGTCGTTGCTTTATGGTTAGTAACCTAAACCATAGCATTGCTGTTGAGTAGTAATTAATCTCCTCTGACACTAAAATTTTGTCCGTATAGATGTCATCGACTCTATAATGATCTATCAGTTCCTTTGATATCTTAGCTAGTCCTGCGAAACTAATGATAAAGTCCGCTCTAAGTGCTATATCTCTTGAACTACGTCGTCTCCGTAGATACTATCCTTAAGGATAGGTACGTTTCGTTGTGGCCTAGGTTTCACTTTTGAGGGATCACATCCCCGACAGCACCGAATCATTTAAATACCAATTGCTTGTTATGACCTGTATACCAGAAGCCGCAAATGGAAAGCGTGCCTTCAATTGAGAGGAAGGCCGTTACAGCAGGCATCGCACGTTTATAAAGAGCGGCCGTATAGCGAGGTATGGGTGTATGATAAAAAAGTTGGTTGTTTAGCTGCAGACCTGACTCATCTACATTGTAAATATTTGCGGGTTTGTTCAAGAGGTTCAATGAGTCTAACGTCTTTTTTAACAAAGTGAAATAATCATTCACTTCTTCCATTATCATACCATCCGCGCGGGCCATAGACACTCCTTGGGCTTTTCGAATTGCCAATGATGGTCTTCGTTTGAGAAATTCGTCAAGCCATGCCCTTGCGCTTCTCTACGTTGAAACGTGTGCTGGAAACCCGGCCCATTTGCTCAGCCAAGTTGAAAGCCGTTGAACTACCGTTACCGTATACCCCTGTTCTTCGCTTACATTTTTTGCTACTTCCTTCTGCCCAACATCGGACACTATTTTTGGAACTTTTGAGGCCACGGTCTGGATACCCGTTTGGTTCATGTTGTAAATTGCGCCAGGCTTAAATTTGTATTTAATGTACACTTCTTTTAAGTTGTCGAAGAAATTGGCTATTTGGGTTTCTATCTGAACCCTATTGTTCTGGAGATCCTCGTCTTGCGCGGCACACGCACTCTTAGCTCTTAACTTATGTCGCTTCATAAATTGTAATGTGAAATCTTTTCCTGCCGCTCAATTTTCCTGGTTGAATGAATGTCGAATTCCATTCCATCTTCTGCGAAATTGAATAGAAGAAAACGCAGCCTCTTAAAAGAAACGCCGTAGAACATTTTATTGAGCATGCAGATGTGCTGCACAAGCTCTCTTTCCTGAGCATCGCTGAAAGTCGTTTTGAAATGTGCCAGTTTGGACGCTGCCGTTCCCTTCTTAAGCCTATAACAACAAACAGCAACGAATTAACATCATATTTTAAAACCCAGTACCTAAGTGTAAGCTCAGTGGGTTTTGTATTTAATGAATAAAAATCTAGAGAATCAAAAGTAAAAATTGTTTTCGTGTAGATTGTAGACAATGGTTCGATCACTTTTAATTAAAAAATCTTTAAGATAAAATAGTAGATAAGAGATTAATATTAGATAATAAGTAAAAATATATTTTTCTAGGTGGGTTTCACAAATAAAACAAATATATGTTTTGAGTTTTTTATCTCGATATATATTTCGGGTTATGAGCCCATCATCAGGAGTTACAAAAGAAAACTAAATTTAAAATTGGAAACAAATGTATAAGTGAAGTTCATTTGGGAGGAACGTACATGGTGGGGGGAAAGAATGCAGTATTGGTTATTGTATTAATAGACAAATGAACAAAGGAGTTTAACTAAGGGCTTAGAATTATCCCTGGGCTTAGAAATAAAGGAAGAAGTAGAACACAACATTCGGTAGCTTTTCCCGAGATCTTTTTTTGGGGCAGAATTTTCCCGGGAAAAATAATACATTTTTAAAAGGACTAGGTATGTTTGGTTTTGAAGTTTCTGACTGAGAATTTAACTGCAAACTATCACTTTGTTGGTTGGAGCCACTAATATTATTCTCAGTACTATTATTATTATCAATTGCTGCACAATCCTCGATATTTACCGCGATTTCATCAAGATCTGTTTCAATCCTGGGTTCTTCATGTACGCATTCTATTTCAGAAACAATAGACTTGTTATTTAAATTAATCGAATACTTTATATTTTTCCATATTTCATACAGACATTTATCTTCTGCATTTCCTTCCCATTCTGACTTAGTATTCTTAAATAGACTTAGTTTTTCAGAACCTATAAATTCCTCGAGGACATCCAGGCCAGTCTATAGTCTTTTCTCATTTTCAATATTTTTTGTATCAATACTAACCAAAGTTTCTTTTTCGTTTGTACTTATTAAAGTTATAGCTCGAGGATTCCACGGAAAAAGGCCGCATTTTCGAAATCCATTCGCTAACATGGTTGGCGTTATAGTCTCTTCGATAGTCTCCTCAAGTAATCCTGAAAAATCTTTTTTTTTCAAGATAGGATTGTCAGTGTTTCTGATTCTCCATTGATGTACCTTTCCTTTCCAGTGCTCCTTCAGCGATCGGAAAACGGCTACATCCATCGGCTGAATCAAATGTGTAGCATTTGGTGGTAGAGCTATTAAAATTATCCCATTGTCTTTACAAAATTTACTGGTGTGTAGAGTTAAGTGTGATGAATGACCATCGATGAAAAATATGATTGGAAGGGTTATTTGGGTAGCTATCAGCCAAGGATGGAAAACATTGGATATATATTCATAGAAAAGAGCGCTAGTCATCCAACCAGACTCAGATTTGCCGATGCCCCATCCCTTTGGAACGGTTTCGGTAATGTGCTGTGGTATCCTTTCGTATTTGAATACTACGAGGGGTGGCGCAACAAACCCACAAGCATTCGCTGTCATTAAAACAGTGAGACATTCCTTTTCATTTGCATTAACTTTCAAGTGAAAGCCGAATAAAATTTAACCTAGTACTTCTTTTTCAACGCCAGCTGCACAGTAATTGACATCACTGTCAACTAATGGTGCAGAAACAAATTCCCTGTACCAGTAGTTGACATAACCTTAATAGGGAATATTCTTTCACTTAAATTCATGATCTTATACTTATTAGCTTTTAGGTAATACGGACACTCAATTAATAATATTTAATATTGATGTCAATACTATAAAATAAAAAAAAAGAAAATTGTGACTTACCTCCTTAACAATTCTAAGAACAAAAATGTAAATTATCCACTTGTTCGAAACTATAAAAAGCAATTGTCGTGACGTCTACTCAGACAGTGACTTGCAGCTTTCATACTTACACAACTTCACTATAGAGGGAATTACTTTCGTATAGCGCGTAATTAGAACAATTTTGACAGCTTTAAGGCTTATTATCCGATATTAAAAATACAAGTGTCAACTACTGGTACATTTACCTTAATAGACTATGGGCCCATGTTGAAAAAATTATGGGTGATTTGAACCACCAGGTGACCCATCTAGAACGAAATATGAGCATAAAATAATAAGATTCAGCACTATGCCGTCACTTGTAAGCAGTCCAACTGAGTGCAGGTGAGAATTCGAAAGTACAGGTAGAGTGAGTACATTTAGGTCACATATTTTTATACGGCATTCTTACCACCGATAGATCCCTGAAAAATAATAAGAAAACGCTCAGTGCCGTACAAAAATGTTGCGCCACAAAGTCGGAATTTTTTTTTAATTTTCCGACAAATACCGGGGTATATTTGGTCATTTGATTTTGTACGGCATCTGTATCATACTATTTAAATACTGCTTCTAATCCATTATTCCGCAACGCCATACAAAAATAATGCGACAAGGGGAAACAACGATCGTTGCAATCCCCTCTCTTTCCGTGGTCCAGGTGGTGATTTGAAAAAGTACGGCTTCGGTTTCAAAACAATATCTAGCACTCAAAAGTACTATTAAAAATAATGCCGTAAAAAAATGATTGTTCATTTGAATGTATATCAATAATTATCTTAATTTCATCGTATCCTTAATTTATAGAGCTGTAAAGTCATTTGATCCTGTACGGGAACTTTTTTTTTACATAATATTGTAAAATACAATTGTTATATAGTATTGCCGTTCAAAAGAAACCGTTCTAAAAAAAGTTATAGAGAAATACAAAAACTGAAATTTTGCAAATTATTGTAAGAGTTTAAATATCATAGATTAATGAAATATAGCAGTTTTCTGCATTTTATCCCTTGTTTTAAATAGTATTAACATAGATAAATTAGGAAAAAATGATGCCGTACATTTTGATGCAGACCATATCTTGTAGGCTGATGAAAGTAACGCTACCATTTTAAGAGTACTTTATGACCATCTGATACAGTACGGCATTAATATATTTTTGGAGACAACAATTGATAATATGATAAAATCACTATGCCGTCTATCTGAACCGAAACTGTGTGTATATTATGTTCAAAAATTGAAACTGTCAATCCCAGTATCAACAGTTTCATATATTTTTTGGTTTAATATATACTTAAAACATTGATACTATATATAATTGATTGAATAAATAAAACAATTATTTTTTTTTAGAAAAATTCGATATATTTAATTATATTTTTATGAAAAATGTATATTTTTTAGAAAAAATGATAAATTTAATAATGATAATAAAAAATATGATTTTTTTTACAATTATTCAATTTCGGAATCAGTTGCTGAGTTGTTATCAGAATCAACATCTCCATCGATGTCCGAATTATCTTCTCTATTATTTTCTGAAACATAAATATGTATTTGTTATAATCAAAGTCTTACGTCCAAATTAAAAATGTAAAGTTTTATTTATTTGTTTACCAATGACGTCATCATCTTCTTCGCCTGATTCCTCACCCGGTTCCGTTATATCACCGACTTTTTCGGGACATTCCTCGCCGTGAAACCAATCAAAATCGTACCGACCGTCATTAACAACCCATCCATAGTTTATTGGAAACAAGGTCGACGGTACTTGTTTGTAGGCATTACACCAAATCTGTGCTATGTAGGTACTTCTCTTGAGATGCTGCTCCAACTCACGGAAACAAGGAGGAAACGACGTTGCTTCCAATTTCATAGCTGTTTTCTTGAAAGCTTCATTATTATTTTTCGGCTTATAAATCCTTTCAAATATGATACACCTTGCTTCGTTAACTGTTTTCCTTGCTTTTACATTATATAAAACGCATAGATATTCTTGCAGAACATTGAAAGTTTGTTCCATGAGTAGCGGATCTGCAACAAACGTATTAAGCCCCATTTTGATGAATGCGTCTTGGAACTTCCCTGATTTCTGCAATACTTTGTATGGTCTATTTTTACCCTTCCTATAAAATGAGGGATTGAAGTCGCATCCCGTAAAAGCATGGAATGCAGCCAACGAAGAACATAGATTTTCGCCCAAGTCTCTGTATACAGCACAAACGTCAATGTTTTTCACGTGGTTACCGCTTCCGAGTTGCATCCATATTTTGCAACCGACATTGAACAGATTCTCGCCCACATTAACTAGAATTTGTTTCATATTAGATAATAATATTACGAGAATATCTGTATCGGAACACTTGATCAAAATTTTCGTATTTGACCCAACAGCGCAAACATGATACACTATTTTTGTATCAGCTTCTTCGTGAGCACTGCAGGTATACTTTTCAGATACTTCTCTGACGACAGATTCTGCCACTTTTCTGTAAGAATGACACAAATGATAATTTAGAAAGACTTTCTGTGTAGGTTTAATCAACGTAGCTTCTCTTGGGTCGACCAATCATTGACGAGAAACTGAACAAATGCTTGCTTGAATTTAATGTTCTTTAATTCAGCTATGAAATTTGCCGGACGTTTCGTTCCAGGTCCTTCGATAACGAAATCATCATTTCTTAAATTTTCTCGTATAGAATGCTCGTAATCTTTTATGCTTGGTGTTGGGTAAGTATCAAAGATGACGTGGATTTCCGCAGCCACGTGATTTGTTAGATTACGGAGCAAATTATAACTTATAGCGCCAAAGGTAGAAGGTATGTCTCGAAGAGTATAGAGATAAAAAAATCCATCAATAATCACAACATCCAATTCCTTAGGAATACTCTCAACAATTTTTTCAGTATCTATCAAAGATTTCACCAGCTTCGATTTATCTGTTTTATTAATGGTTCCATCCATATGACATAATGATAGTGGAACAGGGGTCAGAGGGTACTCCAGAACCTTTTCAATGTCAACATTTTGTTGTAGAGATATACCTAACAAACTTCCAAATAAATCTCTGTGTAATTTAACCTCTGTCACCTTTCCATCTTGACGTTTTACTATTTTCTTGGCTTTGAAAGTATGAATAACATTTCTCTTGATAGATTGTTCAAATCGAAGTGGATTTGATGCACATTGTTCTGAAAATGTTTTCCTTTGCTCTTCTCCAATTTCCACAACATTCATGAGAAATTCATGGACTTCATGACTTGCAGACTGTCCATTACTAATATTGTATAACAAGTTATCTTTTAATGAAGATGAAAATGGATTCAAACGATTGTTAATACTGTCTTCAAACTGTTGTATTTGTAGTTGACTTTTTTCTATTTTGCTTTTCCTCAAATCATTAGTAAACTCTTTTCTTTTTTTCATTAGCACTTCGGCGAATACGTGAGAGATAATTTCCGTTCGTAGAGCATGACTTTTGCTCCACCTTTGCCGAGCAGATATTGAGTTCTTCATACATGCAATGCCAGTTGATCGTTTAGCAGCATCAGCGTTGATCGTACTTTCAACAGTAAAGTCCACTTCTCGCTTGGAAAAAGGCTTATTAGTTCTTTTTATCCCTACTGTGACATTCAATCCAGGATGCGATTGTTCCACATTTTCCAAGTTGCTATGATATAAAGTGAGGTACCTAGCATAGTTTTGATGATTGAAGACAAAAAACAGATTGGTAATGAATGGCAGAGTATATTTGTACAAATCGATATCACCTGTGCGAATACTTCGGTCGAAAAGAAAGTAGTTGTTAACCATTTCAACATAAGTAAGATAGAATTTCGATGTACTTCCATGATCACCACTTAACGTTTTTCTACGGAAGTCTTCATATCTAGATAATATATTTAGAACATCACCATTATCTACTGTAGGGTATGTAACTAATTTCCCACTAATATCTCCACCTTTCCTATTTTGAAAAGCTTTCAAGAACTGTAAACATTCATCGCTTACTATTACATTTTCTGTCTCTGTGAAAAATTTGAAATGCATTCTTTCAATAGCAACAGACATAAGAGGATGTAAGCGTTTACATCTGTTGAAGTGCTTCCCCGTAAGAAATGAATTTACAGATCCACTTGCCAATAAACCAGAATCAATTAAAATTTCCGATAAGCCACAATTTTCGATGTATTTACCAATCGCTTTGAATTGCGACATTGCTATGTGGAAAGGTCCCAAGTGAACAAAAATACGTTTCAATGTTGAGTCCTTATTTCTTCTCAGCTCAGAATTTTGTATTTTCAACGATTTACTAGCTATGGCCAAATCATAATGTACCTGCGCGTACTGTTGTTGGCATTCTTCAGCACCTTTGATACTCCACATCATAGTTTCATGTACCACGTAATCTTTAGTAGGTGATTCATTGATAGGGGTTAAATAAAATATATCTTGAATAATATTTTTGTCATTGGCAATTAAAGCGTTAAATCCTACCCACATTGGTGTAGGTATATTCAAAGCATGGCTTATCATCCACACTCTATCTAACCTTCTAGCTTCTTCTAAATTAGTAGGTGCGGTAACGTTTGCTGGCAATTGTAGAGTTCCTTCAAACTTTGGAGTTTCTGTAAGTGGTATTAGAATGAGTGTATCGGCTTCGTAGTGTCTGCAGAATCGTTTTCTATGCGACCGGTCACTTCCAATACCATCGTTACTTTCCTCAGAAGATATGTCAACTCGTGGAGCGTGATCTTGAAACGAAATTCCAACCGTATCGTGCATAGTGTCTTTACCATCACATGTTTCTACGTATCGATCAAAATTATCGAAAGCAAAACCACTATTGAGAGATGGCTGCAATACCATACCAGCAGGGCATACCTTCTCTGTTTCCGATATAGTATAGGTTGCTTCCGTCTCCAATTCTAATACTTTAGAGTACGAAATGCAATGTCCGTAGGAATGTAAGAGACGTAGAAGCTTTTCACTACTACTCAAACTTTTTACTGTTATTCCAAGAGTTATATGTTTGGATGTCTTAACTCTTCCTCTGTGAATAGTATAGATAACATCAGAAGCATAAGACTTGGCTAAGACCAACATTTTCGGGTCTTTAATTTTATCCACGTCACCCCCAGTTAACAAAAGACTATAAAAACGTAATAGAGCAAATGGAATTTCACATTCACCTTTGATGAGTTTTGGCGCAGTTACATTTTCATTGATTGGAATTTTTTCAACTCCTAAAACAATCTTGCGCAGGAATAACGCTGAAGAATTGATGGTGTTTTCTTCATTCGCGTACGTCATATCAATATTTTCTAGAGTTGCACTTGCAGAGGCTACGTGCTTGCGCCCGCGATTGTAAATAAAGATGACATCGTCCTTGAAATGTTCTAAAATTTCACTCTGTATATTGGACGTGTCAAAACACTTAGGTAACTTCTGATTATCATACTCTTCCAATAAAAATTGTCTGAATAAATTGAGCAAGAATGAATATTGGAAAATGCGCATATTTTCGACAATTTCTTCCTGAATAAATGTTAATAGATTCTTACGAGCTCGCTCGTGTTTTTGTCTCCTTAGGTGCCAATCAGTATTTTCTTTTTTTTGCCTGGAGTTATTTAAATATTGAGTTTTACAAACCCTATGATATGGTATGGGTACTGACATCTCTTGACATTGATCAATCCTTAGTAAAACCGCTATATCATATTTTGCAGTCGCTACATCTATAACAATACGAAATGTTTCGTAATCTTTTTTCGCTTCAGCAAAGCTACATCCCATTAGCTGGCTGTTATGTCGTTTGCGTACTTGCGCACAAAACACACAAGCAGTTGGACCATGTTCAATAGATACGTGCTCTTCAGATTCTTCGTTATTTCCGCTGAAAAAAATTATTATTTTGGTTTGTTATAGTCAGATTGTCACAACACATGTAAGTTTAGTTAATTATAGAACAACAACAAACATTTTTCAAATATAACTGTCAATAAAGTATTTGTTGTATTCCCGGTTTAAAAACATTGATTGAAAAAAATTCATTATTAAAAGATTGAAAAATCAAAATTTCAATTTTTTTTTTCATTTCATTTTTACGAAATTAAAAAAATTTTTTTTAATAACAAACTTTTTTTTTTATTTAATTGTTATTAGTTATAAACACAATACTTCACCATCGAACGTTCTCATACTCCGAATTCAATCCTATTATTCGTGTATATTATAGATGATATTTATTGTCAGATTATATTAAACAATTGCTACTATTAATTATCGGAAATACAAAGATATAAATATGATGAACTAGATATTTCGAGCAACTTATAATAAATAAAAATTAATACCTTGGATTATTCTCGTTGGTGTCGGGTTCAACATTTTCTTCTATTTTCCGTTTGCCGGATAAATTTGTTAATTGTTTATAACACTTTTGATGGTATCCTTTTTCCTGAAGATCTTTCGGCAATTGAATTGAAGCAACGTCCATGGATTTTCTGGAGGTGTTACACTGTTGCTTACTCCTAACCTCAATTGCTTCGATGCATTTTTTTAAAATTGCGCTTGACACACATTTTATCCGGTTATCTATAGGATCACCTGGCAAATCACAAATGAAACATCTACGTTCTTGCGCTTTTTCTTGAACATTTCTTTCACTTTCACCAGAGTTTTCATTCTCCACGAGGTCAGACATGATCGGAGAGCTTGCAACACATAAACAACAACTGTTTTTAACTGACTTCAAAAAAGGAGGAGGTTCTCTATTCGACTGAATTTTTTTTTTTTTTTTTTTTTAGTGGCTATGTTACCTCATATCTCCGCCAATTGTGAACCGATTTTGAAAAATTTTTTTTGCATTGGATTCAGCCTACCTTCCGATTGGTCCCAATTTTTTTTTTTTTTCTTATGTATTAGACCTTTTTTAATTAGGTTTGTTTAGACCTAACCTATTTGTTTTTGAACCGATTTCGATGGTTCTTTTTTTATCCGCTAGGTGGTGTCTTAGGCAGTGGCGTAGCGTGGGTTCTTGCCGACCGGGAATTTCAATTTTCAATATTTTTATCTCGGAAGTGTGTCGCGATCGAATTGTCCAAGCGGGGGGGAGTAGGGGAACAGTACACACATACTAATCGAACTATGTGTGAGCGAGCGCAAACACCTCACTCGGGCCCAAGCCGAGTACATCCGAATAAAATACGATATTCCCTACAAATGCTAAACGTAACAGAACGTCGCTCCGAAAATGTGCGAGTATTTATTGGACCAACGAAAATGTACGGCACATGAAAAAATATTATCTATGCATAAAATACTTTCAAAATAAATTTATTTCATGTTGTGTCAAATCACCACCTGGACCACGGAAAGAGAGGGGATTGCAACGATCGTTGTTTCCCCTTGTCGCATTATTTTTGTATGGCGTTGCGGAATAATGGATTAGAAGCAGTATTTAAATAGTATGATACAGATGCCGTACAAAATCAAATGACCAAATATACCCCGGTATTTGTCGGAAAATTAAAAAAAAATTCCGACTTTGTGGCGCAACATTTTTGTACGGCACTGAGCGTTTTCTTATTATTTTTCAGGGATCTATCGGTGGTAAGAATGCCGTATAAAAATATGTGACCTAAATGTACTCACTCTACCTGTACTTTCGAATTCTCACCTGCACTCAGTTGGACTGCTTACAAGTGACGGCATAGTGCTGAATCTTATTATTTTATGCTCATATTTCGTTCTAGATGGGTCACCTGGTGGTTCAAATCACCCATAATTTTTTCAACATGGGCCCATAGTCTATGTCTGTAAGTTATATTTTACGTGTCCGGACTCTTTTAAAAAAAGAAATCGTTTCTAGACAAACACGTAAAATATTTGAGGAATTTGGCAGAGCTGGGTTTGTTACGCGCTGGATAGTTTGAATTTAGATTTTAGACTTTTGACGGGTTTACTGGAAAATATAGTGGTACGGTTTTAAGTTTAAAATGAAATAGAATGTTTATAGTCTTTTAAGATACGATTCCTTTTCTTTTTATATATTTATTTATTTATTTGAAAATTAAATGTTTTACAATGTTTATTACACTTGGAGTTACAAAGTTAAATTGTCGTGAGAAAATATATATTAAGGAGACACACGCTTGTTGTAAGTTGAAAACATAAATTTTTATAACCGGTTTTAAAGTTCCGAAAAGTTAGTATAGTTACCGGGAGCTGCGCTAAGGTGATAGTGATGTAGTTTCTTCACGGGTTAACCGTTCGTGCCTGAGTCACTGTTTGGACTAGGACCACCGAAATTTAGCTGGGGCCGAGGGGTGCACCTGTTAGGGTAGAGTCACCGGGCAGTATTTCCAAATGAGCGCTGAACTGCTTTGCCTAGCCGAGCGGCTGGCTTTTATACCTATTTTACTGTTGCTGTGTCAGCGAAAGTCGCTAGACACAAGGAGGGAAGAAGAGGGTAGTTAGAATATATAACTCCTCCCCCCTTAAGATTGAGGTTCATCCGGAGAAATGGAATTTTCCGGCTGAGCCTCAACATTTGGGACCGGTAAGCTAGTGGTTTCAAGTTCAAATTTAGTTTCCTTTTTATTATTAGTTTTCCTTAACTTAGTAGGGAGTCGAAAATTATATTGGTTCCGATATTTATTTATGATATAGGCCACAAAGGCACATGTTACAATTAGTAATATTATAATGATTAAAGTGTTTAAATAGTTTTTTACAGGGGTCGGATACCAGTTTATTTCACTTATTTCGCTCCCTTTTATGTTATTCACATCTATTTTACTTAATGAGTGTATTATGGTAGCCTTATTACTTAATATATATTTAAAATCTTTGTTGGCTAGTAAAGGAATATTTAAAGAATAGTTGAAGTTTGAAACCATTAACCTATTATTTAAGTAACAGTTATTTATGTTTTCAATTTTATACAGTCCTACTCTTAGGTATTTATGGGTGTCTCCGCATTTATACAGTAATACATTGTTTTGTTTAATATTTATAATAGTAGTATCTGTATTAGGAATTCTTATAATTACAGGATACTGGATTAGATCATTAAATTTACAATAATTGTTTTCTTTATTTAACATTAAGTTATTTATGCAATTTGATGCTATTACATTGCTTGTTTTGCAAAAGAATTTATGATTAATATTAAAACAATAGTCGATTTTTACAATGCTACTGTTCACTACTATTAAATTTTGAAATGTTTCGTCTAATATAATTTGTTGATTTAATTTATTAGATACGGGAAGTGGAATGAACTGAACGATAGTTAAATTTGATGGTTTGTAATTAGCAATTTCTAAAACGATGTCGATGTACCCATAATGAACTCGGCAGATTGGTTTAATGAATAAAGTGGCTTCCCAATAATTTTCAAAATTAATTTCTAAATTGTTTATTTTAAATAATTTTATCAATTCCTTCATTGAGATGATACTCTCGTGAAGTATGTTTAAATTACAGAAAGTGAGTGAATTTTCAATGTTTTCTAAAATATTGGTGAACGAATTTGATAATAAGGTTAGTTGGGCCAAATTTTGAATAAGTAGAGTTTCAGAGTTTTTCGCAACTTCGTGTTTCATAGCCGAAAGACTGCTGGCCAAATTTCGTTCATTTATTTGTATATTCTCTAATTGGTGGTTAATTTTGTTGATTAACTCATCGTGAGTTCGAGAAATTATTTGATTTTGACTTTGAAGTTTTCTCTGATTCTGGGAGAGTTGGTTGAGAAGATGATCGTATTTGTCACGGTCTTCATCATCCATTGTCCCAGTGATAAATTTTAATACCGAACCTAAACCATTCACTAACCCTCTTTTGTTTCGTTTATGGGTAGCCAGGTTATTTATTTTTTCATTTTGTGTTTCTAGAGTGAAGTTAAGTAATCGAAAATAAGTATTATGTTCTTTATTGAATTTGGAACCGGGGGGAATGATAGCTATTAATTTGTTTACGGCATTATTAATGTCGAAATGCGTTTGGTGGGTAAAATTTAGGTTGTAATAGTAATGGATATAATAGTTATCTGAAAAAAGAAAGGGAGTTTTGAATTTTGTCAAGAGGAAGCCGGCGTTGTCAGTTATGTCTTCGAGGTTGTCTGCGTGTGTTGACCCAATTGCCAAGGCTAAGGTCAAGCTGAAAAAGTCAGTCATTTGGAGAGTAGACAAGGAATTTAATTTTTGTGTTTCTAAAGATAGTATTAATAAGTTGCTCTACGTCGCACCAATTTAGTTTGTCAAGTCCACAACCAATTTTTGGGATGGCTAATTTAGTAATATTATTAGTCATGCAGTGTCTTTTCAATTTAATTAGGCATGATTTTAGATCTTCTAACTTTGGTTTATCGTGGCTAACTTGTTTAGTTACAAGGTAATAGGTAAAATTTTTATTTTGTTTGAGGATTCCAATACCACCTACTTCAATTTTTTGTTTTCGTAATATTTCTATATTATTAAACTTTTGCCTAAAAGTTACCGCTATTCCTGCACTCATTTTCAGGTCGGCTGCGACACAGTGAGCTAGGGAATAGTTAGGGGTGCGTTAAATAAGTTGCCTCGTTTATACGTAATAATTTTGTCTTGTTCTGAAGTTAAAATGTTAGTCGAATGAATGGGGGCAGTTTTTTCGGGAGTTCTTAATTTTCGAGGTCTTTTGATGTTCGAAAGATGAATTTTCTCAGTTTTGTTTTGGGTGCGTGGAACAATTTTGCCTGTTTTTAATTTAGTGTCCACTACTTTCAAAGTTTCATGGTCGTACTGATTTTTCGTTTTAATACATTTTTGTTTGTTCCTTACGAATACTTTTTCTGGGATTTCTGGTAATTTTTCGCGTTTTTCGTTGAAAGTGGAAATTACTTTCGCTTTGCCGGTGTCTAAAGTTTTATGAATATTTTCATACATTAATTTGGAATTTTCTTTATGCACTTGACAGTAATCGGAAATAAGGGGTTCGTTGGAGAGAATTTCTAGCGGGGTATCATCATCGATGTGTCCGCTTTTGATTTCGAAAGGGGTGAGTTTGGTAGCCGAATGTTTTGTATTGTTATAAGCTATTAAAGCGTATAAGACTTTAGTTGCTATAGGTTGATTTTTAAAGTTCTTCTGTTATTGAACAGTCGAATATGTTCAATAAGAGTAGAGTGAAAACGCTCCACAATTCCGTTAGAAGATGGGTTTTGTGGGCAAGTGAATCTAATATCAATTTTGTGGAGTTTGAGGAACTCTTGGAGGAGGTTGTTCTTGAACTCTCCACCGTTATCCGAAATGATTAATTTAGGTATATTATTTAGCGAAAAGTATTCTAATAGTTTATCGACGATTTCGGTCGGTTGAAGTGATTTTAGTGGATAGGCTTGGGCGAATTTTGAAAATGAGTCCACTATTGTTAGAAATTTCTGGTTTTCCATCGCGAGGCTGTCCAGATGTATAATTTCGAACGGGCGTTTTGCCGTAGGGACTAAATTTAATTCTAGTTTCAGGGGGTGTCTATCGTATTTAGATTTTTGACATATATCACAGTTATTTACATATTCTGTGATATCCTCCTTCAACTTGGGCCAAAAGTATTTATCTTTTAATTTCTCGTGGGTTTCCGATATCCCACGATGATTTGTTTTACCAGAGTGGTAATTTTCTAATATCTCGGTCCTTTCCTCAGGATCCTCGATATCTTTCAATAGTTTATTTGTTTTAAAGATTTTTAGACCTGTGAAGTGCGTAAGGATAATTGGTTCTAATTTTTCTAGAACGCGTGCGTCCGAGTAAATATAATAGTTACACGAAGGCACGGTATATTGTTTTAAGAAAGTTATTATATCGGATTCGAAATTTTGTTCGGATACGTTAACAATGAATCTTTGAAGTTTTTTGTTGAATAATTTTTTAATTTGAATTGAAGTAGTCGGAAGTGAAATAATTTTGAGATGAATTTGGTTCTGGAAGTAATTTAGAGGTTTATTGGTTAATTTTATGGTGGAGTTTGACGGAAGATTTTGTGCTAATTGTTGGTCTAATTCGTCTAGAAGGTCGGGGTCGATTGATACTGGTGACTCATAATTTTGATTAAGGAGTTCAATGGGATCTAGGGTTGAAGTTGATGGTGAGGCCGTGGGTGGATTTTGTGTTTGTAGTTCTCGTTCCAAGTTTTGTATTTCCATAGGATCTATTGGATTTGTTAAATTTTGAGGATTATTAATCCACTCGTAGAGATCAATGGTTTTCCGAACATTTACATTGATTTCTGCGGGGTTCCGAGATAAAGAATCGGCTACGTAATTTGTCGAGCCTTTCTTATAATTGATGTCGAAGTCATACTCACTTAGTTTTGTTCTCCATCTAATGAATTTTGAGTTGGGATCTTTCATATTAAACAACCACTGGAGAGGTTTGTGGTCGCTGAATATGTCGAATTTTCTGCCGAAAATGTACGGTCTGAAGTACTTCGTGGCGTAGACTATAGCTAGAAGCTCCTTCTCTATCGTACTATAGTTAATTTCTGCTGGGTTTAATGTCCGACTCGCGTATGCGATAGGTTTTGTCTTGACCCATTGGTCCTTGTGACAACACTGCTCCTATAGCATAATCCGAAGCGTCTGTCGTGATATTAAACTTTTTAGAATAGTCGGGGTATTGTAGGAGAGGTTCATTAGTTAAGAGCTTCTTACAATGAGAAATCCTCGAAGCAGTTTTTGTATTCTATATCCGAAATGTTAATTTTTGCATGTTTTTTCGTTAATTTTGTTAGTGGCTTTGTGAGTTTGGCGAAGTTAGCGATAAATTTCCGATAGTACC